>OZ010587.1:103020350-103080350 GCA_963932145.1 Acanthosepion lycidas | reverse complement strand
GTGATTGAATATTTTCTTATTTATTTTGTAACCATAGCTACTGTTGTTCAGTTCATGTGTAAGAGGGATTAAGGATAAACAAAACAGAAGGGGTGACAGAGAGTCTCCTCGAAAGATATTCAGACGGTTGGATATGGCAGTGACCCCGGTGTGACTAAGGCATAGTTTGGTGTTCCACATTCCCATGCTGTGCTTAAGGAAATTTAATACCACAGGGGAGACTTTGTACATTTCCAAAGTCTTAAGGATCCAAGAATGTGGAACACTATCAAAGGCTTTACGATAATCCATGCTGCACTAAGATTTCTACGTTGTCTCCTGCAATTTTCCAGGATCATTTTATTTATCAGTAGTTGATCTTTGCAGCCATATGAACCTCTTCTGCATCCCTTCTGTTCCAGCAGAAGAATGCTGTTTGTTTCGAAAAAGGAATAAGTATGGTTCGTCAGTACAGATGTGATCAACTTATACATTATGGAGAGACATGTTATTGGTCTATAATTTTTCGGGTCGTCTGTTTCAGTTGCCCAGTTAATGAAATTAATTTTCTTTTGGTGAGTTCTTTATTATTATTATTATTATTATTATTATTATTATTATTATTATAGTAACATTATAGTTTCCTTCTTGGACTGGATTAATAGTAATTAATAATAGCATAATTAGAGTAATCTCAGTTTATCCAAATTTCAAAATATGTTATCACATTGTAACATTGGTTACCGTACAATCATTGAAGGTAGACAACATCAAACATGGTCAGTACCTAGATAGGGGACCACTTGGAATACCAGATGCTGTAAAAATGTGTGCAGATAGTGTAATGTATAATGGCTGGACATTGTTTATCGGTGATCCAAGTTTCAATTCCTGTTGGGTTTGTTATATTCACTTGCATGCAAATACCCTTGAGAAAGGTATGAATCCACTTCCTCTTTCCTCCAGATATAGGTTAATTAGTAAGACTTGTATCACTAAACCATTATTATCTCAAAAAAAAAAAAAAAAAAAAATCTTACAAATTAAAAAAATATTTTCTGGCTTTAAATAACCTGCAAAGGGTTGATAATCTGTAGAAAAAGACTCATTCAAAATATGTTTGTAAAATTTTATTCTAAAAGTCTTACCAACGTGCCTTTAGCATATTTTTTGAATTTTTTTCCTTTTATGAAATTATTGATTCTCTGTTGATCTTTATTCTTTTAATTAGAATAAATAACAGTTGTAATAAAATGGAAAATATAGTTATTTTTTGTTTTGGTTTGGTTTATTTAGTTTTATGGCATATCAACCTCAATGGATTATTTAATGTCAACAAAATTTTTTTTATTGCTGGTAATATTTTGTTTTGTCAAAAATCTGTTTTTGGTAATATTTTTCCTTCAAAATTTCCTTCATTGCTGGTAATAATTTTTTTTCAAAAAAGTATTGCTGGTAATAGTTAACTATTTGCCCATAGCTGGGACCCTAACAGGTGCTACCACCCCAGGTCAGGGTGGACCTGGGAACACCAGCAATTAAGAGATAGTTCCATGCTCCTAAAAACCTCCTGATCAGAGGCCTTGCTGCTGGACGTAGTTTAACGTCTTACTCAGAACATGGGTGTAGTTTAACGTCTTACCCAGGACGATATTTTTTGTTTTATTACAACTGTTATATTTTGTTAGAGACATAAGCCGAACCATGAAAAGCAAGAATGATATATGAATAAAATTCATCAAATTGCAACCAAATATTTAATGTTGTACCTAAAAAGATCAGTCATTTTCCTTCTATTGGAAATATCAAGAATCAATGAAAAGCATTTTACAAGATAGTCATAATCTTGTTAAATGCTAAAAATAAGCTATCTTTATTAAAGTGATAAAAGAAAAGGTGATTGTTTTTAAGTGCAGCCTTAAATATTTGGTTGCAAGTTTTATTCATCTATCATTTTTGCTTTCCCTGGTTCTGCTTATGCTTCTGGTAATTTTAATGGGATAAATATATGTCCAAGGTAATTTCTTCTCTGTCCCTATAATATCTCGTTCATTTCTGTAAATAATCCTATTTGTTTGTAACATAATAATGCCACAGCAAAAAAAACAAAAAAAACAAAAAAACTTGTTGTCCTTAAAAACACATTGGACTGAAAGTTTCATAAAATCATTAACATCAAAATTAGTAAGAGATTAAGTACTCATTCTTTTACATAAACAGTTTAAAAAAATACTGTAAAATACTATGCAGTTATCTCTAATATTTATACTGGTTTAAGTATTAGATTTTACAAGTAAAAGACTGACCACTCAATTGATGAACTTTTTTCTTTTACTGTCATCAAGATTATCTGAGATAAGTCAGTATACAGAACTATACTCTTACTAGTTAATTGCACTTGAAAGTGCTCCAATTTTACTTAGTGAGCTTATTGCATCAATATGTTAGAATCATTTTAAACCAGCTGTGTATTTGCTCATGTTAATTCTATTATGTCCATTATTCAAATTACACCCAACTGTTTTTGTATTCTGGGCTTGACAAAATGGTTACTATATTCTGTTGGGTGTGATAAAATGAATCCAAATTGAAGCCATTGGTCTACCCCAAGAATACAAAACAGTGTCTGCTTACTTACCACTTCGTTCTTAGTTTTATCTATAACAAAATGTTGAGACAGTACTGTTGAGGAAATATGTAACACAATCAGATGGATATATATCGAGTGACATATATATATATATATATATATATATATATATATAATTCTGCAATCATGCCATGTCCAATATATGTAAAAGTAATTTTTGTTATGCCTCTATCGGCATTGTGTATTAAATGTTGGTCAAGGACTGGTCGCATTTCTCACCAGCTGGAAGCATGTGGCCACCAATCATTGACAACTAAGATGAATGTTAGCAATTTGTATGTTTACTAGTAGTGACTTTATTTCCAATTAGAGAATGAAACCTCATTGATATTCGGTGATGAATTAATCTTTTATTACATGCACACACAAAGTTGTAATATGTGAAACCCAGTTGGATTTTTTTTATTCTGTTAATGTTTCAGTAAGAACATCAAAGCTTAAAAAAAAAAAAAAAAAATAATTTAAAATCTTAAAACATTTAACTGGCTTTCAATATTACATCTTTTTTTTTCTGATGTTTAATATCAGTCATTTTAATATATATATATATATATATATATATAGGAAAAAGACAATAGGAAAACTGTTGCGTCTTGTCCAAAACTTTGTATATGAACCATGTTGTCATATTTGAAACATTTCCTATTGTCTTTTCTACAGGAAAATTCTGAGAAATTTGTATATATATATATATATATATATATATAGATAGAGAGAGAGAGAGAGAGACAAAAAGTAGAAAAGCATTTTAATGACAATACTTTCTACTTTCGTCAGAATGAAAGACAAAACAGTCTGTTTTCTGTATTAAAGCCATTAATGTCCATCAGAATTTAGTTCTTTCATTCTGACTAGAAGGCACCAACCTAGCACACAGGTGAAACACATTGTCATTAACAAAAAAACTTCTACTTTGTCTCATTTCTTCACTTTTTTTGGTTACAATTCTACATCCTGCTATCATGTTCATACATACACATACTTACATATTTTGGTAAATTTACATATTAAAGTTTGTCTTATTTTTTTTCATTATATTTTTATAATTTTAGAATTAATTATTGCTTATGTTTCTGTTCTAACACTTTGGACTCTTGGCCATTCACAAGACATAAATATTATCCATATGTTTTGTTGGTTATGTCCTGTTTGTGCTCTTTTTTCTTTTCTTTTTTAATGCTCCATTTCAAATTACAATATGGTGCTCAATGCAAAGAAATGCTATTATCATACAAAAGACACAACATGCATTATTTTAAAGCATGTGTAAAATATTTAATATAGTCGTTTTCTGGTGCTGCCAAGCTTTGTGAAACCATTCTATTTATGATGTTATGGTCAGTTTATCCGCAGTTTTGATTTTGGGCATCCAAAAACTTAATCAAAAATTAGAAATAATTAAAAAAAAATTGTTGAAGAGAACAAACTTCAGCATTTCTCTCTCTCTCTCTCTCTCTCACACACACACACCTATATGCTAAAAATATAGTTTTAAGGTATGCTATATGGATTAAAGTGCTCAATTTCAAGGATAGAGTGTATGTAAATATAAAAGTTAATATTGAAGTCATTACCCAGTGATGTCAACACACACACACACACACACACACAGAGAAATACACACACGCACACATCACTGATGAGCTGTGAAACAGCGAAACAGTCTGTCTGTGGATGATGTTATATATATATATATAAATAAATAATGATGATATTTTATTCATAAAAAAGGGTACAAAAGTATCACAACGATTAAAATTAGACATCTTTCGGCTGATACATCGTCAGGAAAAGTATTGTTGGCAATTAAGATGAAGTGATTGAAAAGAAAAATTATTTTTAACGACTGATGTTAAAATATACCTGAAGTTGTGCCAGCCAAAATGTGCCTAGATTTTAATCATTGTGATACTTTTGTGAGTAAAATATGATCCCTCTTTTAAAGATCATTCCATCCTGGTGTGGCAGTAATAATCTGTTTATATATAAAAGAGCACTGTAAGTGCTTGTGGTAATAGTAAAATAGAGCTCAATGTAAAATGACAGAGCTGTCATAACTTAATAAAAAACCCTTGTAAGATTTTCCTTGTTTGTTACATTTAATGGAACATGTTTTAAAACAAAGTTTACTGCCTAAATACACCACTCTCTCTCTCTCTCTCTCTCTCTATATATATATATATATATATATATAAAATGTTCGTAAAAGAATCATTTCCTTAACAATAAGAAAAATATTGATACTTCATATATGACCCATATTGTCATACTTAAAATAGGAAGAAACTCGTACTGTTTTTGAGCTTTCAAAATAAAGTATCATCTTATTTAATTTTTTTTTTTTTTGTCTGAACTTTGAATATCTCAGTTTCAATTGGCAATATCATGTAGCAATGTCTTTGATGCACATGAAGAAAATCTTTGAAAAATTACTTTAATATTAATGTCTCTTTTTCTATTTTTAAACTGCATGTGTAAACTAAACTTGTAAAAAAGGAACCTAACAGGTATAGTCATATCCAAATAAGATCCATTTTTCATTAGTGTTTTTTTCAGGTGGGATTGTTTGATAGTGAACATTTCCTATTACTCTGCATTAAGCACATTTCTAAACTCTTACAGCCTCAGAATGACTGGGGACAGTTTTAAAAGAGGGTGTGTTGTTTGTTTGGGTCTAAGTTTGTAGGTCTATGTTTTCAGGCATTTGTTCAAAATGGTTCTGGCTGACTTAAAAATGGCTCCTCCTATTCAGCTCTCTCTCTCTCTCCTCCACCACCTCGAAGCAAGTAACAGAAGGAGGATTTGCCAGAAGGATTATCTAACATGAGATTGAACTGCTTCAGACGATGGTGCTTGGAGAATTTCACTCTCACTTTACTTTGAAGAATTATCTGAATGATCTTCACTGGTGAAATGTCAGCCAAAGTCACAACCTTTTTTTTTTTTTTTTTTTTTTCCTCCTTCCAGCTGATAAAGTTAGCCAAGATAAAAATATTTCTTGCTGCAACATTTGACAAATATAGACTGAGTGAACTATCCATGTTGCACCTTGCTAACTTTTCTCTCTCTCTCAGGTGTGAATAGATAATATAAGCAGAGCATATAATATAGCGCATCTCAATTTTGTTTGACTTCAGTCTCATATAATGTCATAATTTTGTATGAAAAATTGTATTTTTTAATGGAATATTACCATAATCTTCAACCATCTGAATGGTAAAACTAGATGTGATAACTTACAAATGACCAGTGGAATATTTCAAGTAAACTCTGTCACCCATATCATTCTGAATTACATTCATATCACTCTCAAATAATGCAAATTATGGATATCACATATATAATAAGCTTATCAATAAGTTCTGCTTTGTCAAAAACAATAGACTAGAAAGTAAGTTAACAATAGTAAAGAAATTCAATGATTATATCAACTTGGAGTTTCGCATTGACAAGTGTGCTGAAGCAAGATTTAAAAGATGGAAATTAGAACTAAGGCAATAAAATCAAAATGATTCAGAAACTGGATAATAAAGAAGTGAGCTACAACTGTACCACAATGTGTGCTACACAATCTCTCCTGAGCAAGGAGAGTAGTGAGAGGGAGCAAAAGAAACAGGTTGCCAACAAGGAATTATGAGTACTTTAAAAATTTTGGCTAATGAAATACCCCATGTAACTAACAGTGTTAGAAATAGATATGATAGGGAAGGGCACTAATTTTATTGGAAATTATGTCATCATTATAACTTACCACAGGCAGGTATGAGCAAAAACCACCACCTGTTCTAAAATGTGATGGAGGTACTTTGCTCTTAGACCTCACTGTACAGACTGACTGTACTATAAAAGCAGATAGACCATATCTCTATCTATAAAAGGCAGGATGTGTGTATTATGAATGCACAGCCGCAATTTTCGACGGATTTGCACAAAAATTTACATGCACATGCTTCAAGTTAGTGGGAAGGCCATGACCGACTTTGCATTTCCCAACTTCCAACGATAGTGAAAATAATTGATTTTTTTTCATGCTTCATGAAAGAGAGCCTATAGCTGGCTGCCACGAATAGGCAGGAAGATTCTATTGGCCAGCGTGAGAACCAACAGCTGACTGACACGAATGTTAACTAGCATGCAAAAAAAATCGATAGCTGCATTTGTCACAAGTGGGAAAAATTTAAATCTGCATGGCACTTTACTCCAATTGGCTCATTTGCTTTTTCATAACAGATTTAATGTTTAGTATAGAGCTTAGAAAAAATTTGCAGTGTGAGATAGGCAAGAAGTAAGGCATGTAGCAACATCAGCACGGCAAAGGGCCCTCCTTTAAAGGCAAGGAGGGGCAAAAATATTTTAAGTCAAGTGATAGCAATTGCTGTATGAATCGTACGATTTTTGAATCGAGCATGGGCAATGCCGGGCCATGCTGCTAGTATTGTCATAAAAGACTTGAAATAATAAATGTTACCTTATAGACATAATGCCATCCAATAAATAGTTCAGAAAAAAATTGATAAACTCTGCAAATTTTGAAATAGAATTTACAAGAAGGTGGGATGTAAACACAATCAAAACTTGTATCATTGAATACTGCTCACATAAAAAGAAAAACTCTTCCAATAAATTTACTTTGGTCTCAAGTAAAGAACATTTGAAAACCCAACTACAAATGAAAATAATGGTATTTGAATATATTTTATCATGAAGTTAACTTCTGCAGGTTTATCAGTGGATGGGTTACATTGTTTTACAATGAACTATTAAACAATAACCACAAGAGATTGCATTAATTATAGTGTTCCTTAATTTAAAAAAAAATCTCTTTTGAGGTTGAAATGTCACAAAAGTTAACAGAAACAAAATGGTTTCATTTTATTGTGGGAGTGAAAAATATGTCAATCCAATACATTTTTGAATAAATTTTGAATTTGTGAGTTCATATAATCAGAATCAAATATTAAATTTCAAATCTTATGTTAGTTGGGTAAAAAATTTGAAGATTGTGTAAAAGATGTTAACAGAAGAAAAAATTTAGAATTTGTATTTTAAATATATCAAAAATTACCAAGATGGTTGAATAAAACATATTTTTATACTTTTAAGGACAATAAAAAAATAAGTGATAAAATACATTAAAATTATAGCTTTTACACAATCTCCTTGAATTTAAATGAGAGCATATTTGAAATTTAAGAGTTTAATCATCCTGTTAATTAAAAATAATTTTTCTGCTTTGTTCCCATTCTTAAGAATCACTCCTTTGAATAGAATACTTTTTTAATCAAAACTCTATTAAACTATGTTTTGAACCAAACTTTTAGATTGCTTTTTTTTGCTTCCTATTTGCAAACACAAGAAAATGATATGCAATTTAAAAAAAAAAAAAAAAAAAACTTATAAGAAAGAAAAACATGAATGTGTTCTATTCTAATCTCACACTTGTTGCAGAAAAAAAGGAAAAAAAAGAAGATGCTGCCATTTTTGTTGTATGTTGGCTTTTTATTGTTTTTGCATCTGATCCCTTCAAAGAAAAAGGTCATCAGTAAAATCTCTGCCCACTATGAGAATATTGATTTGGCATGCAAAAGAGCATTTATTTTTTATATGCTTGCTCTTTCTTTAATGCTCTACCTTACTCGGAATTAAAGACTTAAGTGAGAATTAGTTTCACAGACCAATGGAAAGATTAAAAAGTTTGCCTTGCTTTCCTCCTTCCTCTCCACTTTACACAATCTGTAATATTGTTGATCTTCTGTTGCACAGTCAGTCAATATAATTGATATTCTGATAACTATTTATATGATAATTTTGGCTAAAATGCTATATAATCAGTGTAAGAAAAAAAAGTTGTTATCTTTATTTTGTATAATACTAACAAATGAGGGAAAGATTGAATGTAAAAGTTTTTCATTTATCTTTATCCTGATTTTTGTTTATTATAACTGCAACCAGTTCAAAACAAAGAGAAAAAAAAAAGATAGTCCATCTATATTGAGAAATGAATGATATAATGATAGGCTTTTATTTTTTTTTTTTATTGGTGAGTAATACTTGTGATTTCAAATTGTTATCAATACTTTAACTCCCGAGTTCTCTTGCCCTTTATTTCTTATGTGATTCATTGCAAAAAAGACAGAAAAGAAAACAAATGCAATATTTAAATTGTTTTGATCATGTCCTAGACTGGTCTCTGGCACTTATTTCAGATGTGTAGAACGTTTTGGTTAATTTGGATACTTATTAATCTTTTATTTTTTTCATTAATTGGAAATACGAGAGTGGGTACTCAAAAGTTCTTGGCCTGATCAACTTCCAAAAATCTGACCAAACACTTGAATTTCCTTTAGTTCCTTCTTGGTCAAGTAAAGATATTTTCAGTAACTCCTTATAGTATAAATTGATACAATCATATAATATTTTCCATTTTAAGGTGTTTGCATGTATGTATTTTAAAAGCCAACTGTGATTAGATATTATTGACACAATATGATGAAATAGTTTTTAGTTTAGCTGCTGAATACAAAACAAAAAAAAAAAAAAAACATTATAAAGAGACATCAATATTTGTTGATTAAAGCATTTACAATATTTAAAAAAAGAAACTGTTTTCTGTTTTATGTAACACATCAAGAACATCTGCTGTTAATTCATCAAAATGATGAACACAATCTTGGGTGAAGCTCACCCATCCCATGATTTTGAAGAATCAAGTTTTCTTGTGCAAATGTTGTATCGATAAAGAGGTCCAACTCTTTCAAAATTATTAACAAATCCAGATACTTTACAAAGTCACAACTGCAGAGGATTATTTCTTATGATATCAATGAAGTGGAAGATATTTTTTTTTAAGTCGGTTACTTTGAGATATATGAGGGTGCTGAAAGATTCTTGACCCAACCAAGGAAAACTTCTTAAGGATAATGTTTGATCATTGTCAGATTTTGGAGAAAGTGTTCAGTCTGAGACAGAAAGTTTCAGCACTCCCTCATACAAAACATGGATACCCATAAACAGACTCCTCTTTGTTGTGACTGATCATTAAATTAAAAACAATACTTTTGGCACCTTGCCTTGATGTAATGGTCGACAAGCTTGTCTTACAAACTCTTACTATTGCAATGAGTCTAATGATTTCTGGGTGTTGCACATTTATGACCTAATGTAAAATTAAGCCAAGTTTTATATTTACTGTGCTGGCTAAACTGATTGGTTTCTTTCAGAAACCAATTCATTCAAATTTGAAGTTATTGTCTCTAGAGTATTGTTGTTTTCAGTTTTCTATGTTAATGTTACACTTGGCTGTAGAAATTAAATTTATGCAAGCTTCACAAGCACAAGACTCTTTATTCTTATACTTTGCATTCAAAATTCATTTAATCTTTGCCAAATTACAATTCTATCCTATTGGACTTTTCTGCATTGTTTGCCGACTTAAGTAGTTGATCTACATTGCAATGTACTCTTATTTGCATTTGTTTCATTTAATATTTCTGGTTACATTTTGAAAAGTATTACAGCAAGAGAATTTGGATTTTTATTTTTTTTTTAAATTTTAAGTTGTTCCCATTTTAACCCATTAATGGGTTATTGCAGCATTTCTCAACCGGTGGAGCTGGGCACATTAATGCACCCTGAAAGATAGTCAGATATCATCTGAATTAACAGAAGAGTAATTTATTATTTTTACATTTAAACTAAAAAAAAAAAGAAAAGAAAAAAATGCACACATTTCACACAAGCATATTTAAATTTTTAATGTCTTAAAAATAAATGCTTATTTCAGGAGACTTCTTTATCTTTTTATTTTCAAATTTCTTAACTAATTTTTCCTCATTAAAATTTAAAGTACACTCCTGAGTTTTAGTTATTCTATAAGTGAGCCGTGAAATAAAAAAATTTGAGAAACACTGGGTTATTGATAGAAACCTGTAATTAATAGTGCATTTTTATTTTAATTTTAATTTTATAATTAATACTGGATTTTACAGTGAACATGAATGGGGTAAAAAACTATTTTATTAATATAAAATTGTGTACACATATATTTACAGAACTATCTATACTTAAACTTGTATATATATATATATATATATATACACACACACACACACACACACACACACACACACACACACAAATTATACATTCAGCACTGGTGCTAATAAAATAGAGCTTATTATAAAATATGCAGTTGGTATGCGATCTTCTCTTTGCAGGTGCTGCTGCACTATTAGCACATAGCCTAGAAGACATTCAAACTTTCCTTGATAAATTCTCTGAAACAGTGAGAGCATTTGGACTCATTATCAACATAAAGAAGACTGAGCTAATGTCGCAGCCAGTACCAGGCAATCCATCTCTCACAAATCCTTCTGTATTCATTGATGGTATGACATTAAAAACTGTTGAAGCATTCACATATCTTGGATCAACAGTCTCTTTTGATAGAAAAATAGACAGAGAAATCCAATCCAGAATAGCCAAAGCCAGCACAGTATTCGGTAAACTTAAATCACATTCAATTGGGCATCCACTCTTAAGCTACAGAGACAAATTGAAAGACAACTTGAAATGTCTCAACTTTGAACTGGAAACCTGGAAAGCCCAAGCATCAAAATGAAAGGCGTGGCATAAGACATGTTTCATTAAGTTAAAGGGTTTTGAAGACAGTAGACTGAAGCACCATGATCAGCTTCATCAAGCCCAGAAGCAGAGACACCATCAAAATCCTGCTTTAACAAATTTAATCTGTTAGTATGGTTTTGCTGCCCGCATCAAGGCTGGGCTAGCACCACACTTAAGAAAGTATGAATGATATATGTCTTTCCCTTACCTGATTTTCCCCACAATAGCCCCTGCTAACATGCATAAGTATAAAATGAAAGGCACCATCTAATGCTGACGTTCATTTATCGTTCATGATAGGAGAGTCCACCATACATACATATATATATATATATATATATATATATATATATATATATATATATGTGTGTGTGTGTGTCAAAATTACTTTACCTTTTCCTCACACCAGAACAAGAACATGAGTTCATATAAATGTGTGTCTGCAAATCTTTTGGGTCAGGCTGTTAACTTTTCAGAACTTTCTTATACATTCAATTACTCTTTATTCTAAGTAAGATATATTCTATTTTATTACCCTAGTACTAATTGATTAAAGTTCATTACTCAATGAAAAATATTGTGTCTATTCTGTATTATCTATAAATTTATTTGATACTTGTTGGCTTCTCTGCTGAGATTACTTTAAGTAGCTATTTATCATGTAGATCATATGCTTAATGCTAATTACAAGATGTTTTTGTGGTTCAATAATCAGCTTTCTTTCTCTTAGCTGATTTACAGATAAGCACTGATTTTCTGGATAGTGTGACTTGAATTCTTGAATTTGTGAGCTTAAGTTCAGTCCTTTAATTGTATGACATTAACATTGGTATTATTAAAAAGTTCAGTTCTATAATTGCATGAATTTCTTAATGGTATTATTAAATAGAAATCTGCTGCTGTCTATGAGAAATCAGTGATACACCTGTTATTCTTTCATGTATAATAATAATAATAATAATAATAGTGTCTAGAAAGGATAATCATCACTTGAAACAGGAATATCCAATAATATTGGTTCTTTTGTGATAATATGTTATGTGAATCTTCTAAACTGATGTTTACTTGTAAATATATAATGTAGTGACAAAGAAGAAAAGTCTTACCTTAAATGAATTTCTGTTATATATCGGAAAAGAAAATCAGAAAAAAAAAAAAATGATTTGACTTTAGTAGGCTTCGAAATATGGTAATTGTTTGCACTTTCCTACCAGTTGCATCCAATTATGGCCTTTCTTACACTTACCCTAATAAAAGAATGTTACTTTGACTGATTGGCTGTCTTTGTTCTTTGTGAGTGAAGAAGGTAGTTGTACTTTGTGAGTTTTGGCTACAGACTTTTTACCCCTTTTTATTTACATCCCCAGCATTTCTGATTTTGGACTTGTGAGACTTATTTATGACAACTCCAGATTTTTGATTGTTTTGAATCTCAACCTCCCCATTGTAATTTTCCAATGCAGGTATGGATTCCAAAACTGTACTGACTTTAACATTATCTCAAGTTAATCTTATTAATGTTAATCACTAAGGATTTTATGGCTTTGGGCTAATTCTAAATTTCAATTGCAATAAGATCCAAAACGAGACTTTTGATACAGTTTTGAATTTTAAGAAATGACAACCAGCTTTGCTTCTTTATCTGCATCAAATATTGGGTTAACTAATGGCACTGTGTTTTTAACATTGGCAGTGTTTAGCTTTAAGTAAATATATTTAAAAAAAAAAATTGTTTTTGTGACAGTTGTCATGTCAAACATATCAATAAGAGTTTTGTGACATTTTCTGCTGGAGTAGTTGAATTTAATCATGAAATCCAGTCATCTTTTGAGAAAAAAAAGTGTTATACAACATGGAAAATTACCAATTTACTCAAAATATTCAAGTCAAGTGTTGAAAGGGATTTGTATTGGCTTGGTTATGGTAGTCACTTTGATGTGTGGCTTTCACTATAACTTTCTACTTAAACATAATAGAAATATTCTGTTTTTGAAACAAATTGTGGCAGTTAATGAAAAGTTGGTATTTTACAACAATGTGGAATGTAAAAGATTTTAGGGACAATCAAAATAAGCATCATGAACTTTACCAAAGGCTGATATTCATTTAAAGTTGGTGTATATGGTGGAATTGGGAGTTCTTTAGTATAAGCTTCTTCCACTGAAGCAAATGATTGCTTCAAAAAACCCAATTGGAGATAGTATTTGATAAAAAGCACCCAGGATTACAAGAAAGAAATGTAATGATCCCCAAGGACAATGCTTAGAAACATGTTAAACAGGAAAATTTTTACCAGATATTGCATTTTTGGATTTTCCCATTATTTTTGTCAGTATAGAATGAAAAATTGGGTGGGGCATTAAATTCCCTGGAAGACTATAAAAGGAACATGGAGCAGTTCTTTGCTGAGAAAAATGAGAATTTCAAGATGGATGGAATTATGAAATTTTGTTAAAGCTACTTGAAGAATTAGGGTCAATATGCGGTTCAATAATGTAAAATATTTGTCTTTTTATTTCATAAGCTGTTATGGTAATTTACCCATGCATGCATTGACTCTCCCAGCTATAAATAGGAGAAGGTACTGCCCTTTTGGAGAGAAAAGTTTCCAGCAATCAGCTCTGACAGTTGGACCGAAAATTCTTGCTATCGTTTGTATATGTTTGTATTGCTGTTCATATATTTGTTTAACTCAATTCCTCTCTTTGTGTCTTTATTTCTGGCTCTAACAAGGCCACAACATAAACCAAAATAAACATTTTGGCTGACACAATAGAAAGTAAATTTAAGAATTAGAATCATAATGATTAGGCAACAAATATTATTTTTTTAAATTTTGAAAACTAGTCATTGTAGAAATTTCTAGAGACCTATATAAATTTATCAATGAATCGGTTACTGTTTATTAGGATTTATCTGTTTCTCATTAAAATATATAAAATTTTTTATGTTTGTCTACCAAAAATGCAATGTAGAATTTGCATGCTTGCTTGTCTTTTATAGCAAGTAACAGTATATTTGTCCTTTTTATCACTTGGTACTGCATGTTTCTAGTATGTATGTTTATCATTTATTATAAATAAAGACCAGTGTGCATGTACCATTCATTTTTATTATATCATATTATGTTTTTGGCTCTTTTTTTTTTTTTTTTTTTTTTTTTAATTTTTTTTATAGTAATATTCTAACTTTAAACATGGCATATGTAGAGAAACCAATTTTCTGTTTCAAATTTTCCTTAATTTTGTTTCAGGTTTTAGGGGATTTTATTTTTTTCTGTTTTAAGTATATGATTACTCCTCACCCTCGTTTTCAGTATAGATTTCTGTTTTTGCTCCATTAATACTTGAAAAAAAAAAAAAGTGTAACAATCTAATTAAATGTTATTAAAACAAGAAAATAAAAGGAAAATTAAAAATTTTACTCACTGGAATAATCCACCCATTGGATAAGTTGCACCAGTTTGATAGGGTTTCGTACTTCATACTTCAGCCCTTAATCTAAGTTGATGAGTTTCTGGGATAACTCTTGCAAAGAATACGGTAATCCTAAATAAGAATTAAATGAAAGTCTCTAGAGACAAAAAAAGCTACATTATCATTTGGTCACTTTATTGAAATTATTAAATAACATTTGTGGAAAAAGCCTAATTTGTAAAATTTGGCATTCTGAAATGGCAAACATCCCCCCCCCCCACACACACACACACATACCTACACCCCACATCTGTCACCATCTGGGATAGGAAAAAAGACAGAATAAAATAAAAAGACAAAAATTTTTGTGTCTCCCACCACCTTTTTTTCTTTTTTTTTTCTTTTTTTTTTCTTTTTTTGTTTCTTTTTTTGTTTCTTTTTTTGTTTCTTTTTTGTTTCTTTTTTTGTTTCTTTTTTTGTTTTTTTTTGTTTTTTAAATTAAATCAAGGCACTTTCATAAAACTTGGTTCCTAAATACTGTAAATTGTAGAGAGACAGTAGGTAAAGGAGATTGTATTAAAACATTACCGACTTTATCATTTGATGCCTGTCAGATGAGAGAGGCAAATATAGTAACAACTTAAAATGACAAATCTGATTGTTAGAAATAAATTGCCATTTCAAAATCGCAATTTCTGTTTCAAATAGACCATTCTTTTTTTCCATCTCCACGTAAAATAAACCCCACTACATGTGTTGTTACTCATTTATTAGGTTGGTGCAAAAATAATATCGTTTTTGACGTTAAAAAAATACGTCAAAAAACGATATTATTTTTGCACCAACCTAATATCATGTCACTGGTTTGTATTGTTTGTTAATTAATTGGTTATTTTTATTGGCACATTGTTTTCAGTAAAAATCACTCTGATGACAAGTATAGAACAGAAATAATATTTGAAGAATCTTTTGAAATATATATTCTGACCTGTATATTCAACACTGACCTGACCTGTATATTTGATAGTGATCAAAGCTTATCATGATCATTATTGAATCATTTTAGTTTTTGCTGGGAATTTTTGTTTAACTAAGATCTACTTTTTCTTTCACAAAGATAATTGGTTTGGTATATACTTGATAACATTTAAGTAGTTTTGGTTGTTTTGTTAGAAAACTAAATTAAGTTACTTGTGAAAGAAATAATTAGTTTTGTGATATTTAATTGCTTTAATAAATGAATACTCCTGCTCTGGTAAAAGAAAAACATGCAATGATAACAGCAAAAATTGCATTCCAATTACATGAAGAAGGCTGGAGCATACAACAGCCGAAATGTTGTAATAAATATGGCGACAAAGATGAGGACAATCATCCAAATAATGTAAATAATGCAGTGAAATTAATGTGTAGAGATTGATTTGACAAAACTAATAATTGCAATGATGGTGTTAAGAAAATTACTAGTAAATATGTTAGAAAGAATTAAATTCTTGGATAAATATGAACATTAATCAAAGTAGCATTAATAATTTTACATGCTCTCATCACTGTTTAACAAACATATTTTCATTTTAAATATAAAATTTCTTCAATAGCCCAAAACTCTTCACGTCAACTGTATTGTATTGTTTCACTTATTCATTTTTGGCCTAATCATTAACACTTTTGTGTTCAAAACTTTTATTAAATTAAAACTACTTTGCATAATATATTTGAAAAGAGTAAAATATTACCAAAAATAAAGTTTTTAATAATAATGCTAAAAATACAAAAATAAAACAATTTGAATGTCTTCAAAGCCATTGAAGTTTGAGTTGTCATCAGTGAAAAGTTCAAATTAATAATTAAAAATTTGTTGAGTGTTTATTTTTTAATGTCATGTTCCTTTAAGTCATAGGTGACAGTGCCCCTCCACAGATTCCTTTTACTTTTTAATATCTGTGAATATGACTTGGAAAGATAGTGGCATAGTTTCCTGTTGCCTTCTCCAGTATTTTGAATTTGTAGGTCGGACACTAGCTGCCAGCAAAGGCTAAAGAATCCAGTATTATTGAAATGTTATTGTCTAATTTAATTCATTTTAAAGTTGATTTATATATTAGTTTTATAGTGAATTGTATCATCACTGCCCTCAAATGAGCTATCTATAGTAAAACTTTGTGGATACACTTTGTATATATGATTTGCTCTTATCCATAGATTACACAATCCCTGGGAGACCATGTGGACCAGGATAAAGAGATCCTACTGTATTGTGTAACTAAAATTTAATTATAATAATTTTGGTTTATAGTACACTTTGGCTAAATCTTTGTGTGTCTTGGGAGTCATTTGTAAAATGGGAGATTTTGTTGCATAATTAAATCTTGCCTCATAATATGGTGCTATTTTATCAATGTCATCAAAAATGGTGCAATGATTTGTTAATTTGTTAATATTAAGTTTTCACAGAGTTGGTATTTTTTTTCATCTCTGTTATAAATTTCTTGGAACTGTCTACCAGTTCACATTGTCAGTGCAAGGGAGATAATTAGTTACAGATATTGAAGATGAAAAAAATATGTAAATACACTTTGTGTCTTGTATACATAGGTCTAGCATTATATGAGACCTCATTTTTAAAATGGATAATTTTCAGTTATTAGTCTCTACTATTCTTTTCTAACAAAATACAACATAAAAGCAATGTAGTTGCCGTTGTCCTCAATTATGTTATTAATATTGTACACATAGATTTTACAAGTGGTCAGTTGATTGCTTAAATACTGGGATTTTCCCACCTCTTGTTGAATGTACACCTCTTATAGTGCTTGGTTAAAGATATTGAATTTGTTTTTAATGTTAATATGTTGTATATGTAACTTTTTTGTTCTTTTAATCTCCAAGTGTTATAATGTGGAGAAGGTTGTAATGAATTGTTCTCAACATGGACTGGATATAATTTGATTTGTGTGAACTATATCTGATACTGTCATAGAAAATTTCTGATTACATGAGCTTTGATTCATGTCTTCCACAATGTTACTCAAAATAACTTGCCAAATTGAGCACTTCTGATTTCATTCAGTTGCTGACCAACAGTGACATGACGTGATGTAGTAACAGTGGGAAAATTTCCATTCATTTATTCAGTATTGTTAAATAACTTGGCATAGCATTTATTGTATATATTATTCTTATATAAGTGTTATCTAAAGAAAATGATATTGTCCTCTAACTGGCAAAAAGGATAATTTTTTTTTTATCAAAGACTTGTCTTGAAGAGAAAGGCCAATTAATTACATGTCATTTTTGTTTAATAATCTTAGCACCACCATTCATGATGAATGGATGTTCGCTTAGGGGAGGTCTCATGCATTGAGCTACTATTGAGCCTTAAACTCAACTAAGATCTCAAGTGGAACATGTACATATGATCCATCATTAAAAAGAAAAAAAAAATGGTTGATTCTCTGTCCCACTCCAGTAAGTACCTGACTCCTTGTGCTATCTTCTGCCTTTACAAGAGCCCAGTCAGGCCTAAAATGGAATACTGCTGCCATATTTTGGCAGGAGCTGCCCAGTCCTCACTTTCCAGCCTTGATAGAGCCCAAAAGTGTTTCTGCGTCCTTGTGGGTGACAAATTACTTTCTACCCTACAACTACTTCTCACAGACTGAATGTTGCAAGCCTCTCACTGCTCTATCCATTATTTTATTGGAAAGTGCTCAGATGAACTCCTTATTTCCATCAGTTCTAAACTTCGTGAATATCATTGGAGAGAAGTATGTTTCACTCAAGCAGCTTCTTCCCACAAACTACTGCTCTATGAAATTGACTCCAAGAGGATGTTTTCAATGATCACAACAATTTCAACCTGTTCAAGTCTATGGTTAACCCATATCTTTCCCATATATCTGCCTAAACTGTGCTTCTTACTATGTAACCCTCTACCTCTAGTGGCTCCCAGGCCTTGTACAGGGTGAACCTCACTGTAAAAAAAACAAAAAAATAAAATAATCAATTTTGTGTTCAACAAAGATAGTCCAGTTTACCAAATGCATGGAAAAGAGGGAGCACTTCCCAGCCTGACTCCCTTTCCAAAATATGACCAAGCCATGGTAGAAAATCTTTTTTTCATTTATGTGTATGCATGTCTACTTATTTGTTAATTGCTCTTATATAAAAACTTGGGCTTTATTTTTAGGTTTTAACATTTTTTTTATTATTATTTTTTTTAATTTAGAATGAAACTATTGAGAAACTTTTTAAAGCATTTTTTTTTTTTTTTGTATTAAAGTTGTAAATTTTTGCCTCTTTTGTTCCTTGTCTTTTGAATGACTTCTTCTTTGGAATGATCTTCTCTTTTTAATATTTATCTCAAGAACTACATAAAATATCAAAATAAGCATTTTTATTCATGCTTTTCTCTTTATGAAAAGCTATTGCATCCTTTTTCTTCTATTAGTCGTGAGATACTTGCACTCTCTTTTCTTATTTAGAATAGCATCCATTTTCCTCTATTTCTGCAATATTTCTTCTATCTTTGCACTCTCCTAGCCACATTTCAACCACATTTTCATTATTGTCTATTGGAATGTAATACTTTGATTCGGTACTTTTTTTTCTTTTCTTTTTTCTTTCTCTATCTCCTACAGAGACTTTGACTGTATGTCTTTCTCTCTCTCTCTCTATTAATCTTACCTGTTGTTTCTTCAGTGTATATCTATCAAAAAGTTGTCCACCTCCCCAAGAATGTAATTCATTCACTAGTAACAAAATGTTTCTTTGTCACACCAGCCATCAGTGTTGATGGATGACTTCTTTTTTGCTTTTCATTAATTTTATTTTATTTTCCTTTATTGTTTGCCATCACTATTTCTTTTTTAAAGTCTTTTTCTTCTTCTCTTTTTGTATTTTTCTTCTTTCAATTGTTATCACTTTCACTAATTCTTTCCCTGTTGTTAGGTACAGAGAATTTGAACTAATAAAGATCCTGACGACAATGTAGATACAGTTTCTAAAGCCACAGCAATCTGACCATATGAGTGATGACCAATCCCTCAACCATATTCTTTTGTCCTGGATTAAAGCCTATTGATGTTGAAGGGTCTTGCCATTTTAAAATGGGTCAAGTGGATCACAAGTTGAGCCAAAGGCCAACATCACTAATCTTTTTACTCTCAGCTGGAACTAGTAAAAGCCATTTATGCTGCAAATGTGCATAGTTCAGATCTTCAGATTGATACATACTTTGCTTTTTTTTTGTTTGTTTTTTTAAATTGAAGTTTTTGGAATTTTCTTGAGCACAAAACACTTTCTCTCTCCCAATCTGGCTCAAATCAAATCACAGACAATGACAGGAAATCAAGAAAGTTCATCTGGAATTTTATTTCTCCCTTGATCAGCATAAACAGAACTGGATATAATCTCTGGCAGTGTAATGTGTGACAATGGTGAAGGGTAGGCAGATCTATATCAAAGAACCCCTGCCAACAGTGAGCTTACGTGTCGACACCAACTGGAAGACGAAAGCTGAAGTCAAGTTAGGCTTACGGAAAGCATCCGAACGAAAGTCTTTCAAGGTATGGAACAGTGCAATTAGGCACAGCTACTTTTCATGCACAGCATTCAAAGATCAGTCACTGCATCATTGTTTAATCTTTGTTACTTTTTTTGTTTTCTTTCTTAGAACTTTTTTGATTGGATATAACCCAACTCACATTGTAGAATCCTTTTAGAACAGTTTAGTGATGTTGTGATACACTCCACCCTGACATTCTACCTACATCCATAAAATTCATCTTCCTTGTCTAATTAGTTATAATCTGATTTATTTTTTGGTACCTACCAAATACTTACTTTTATACCGGTGTGACTACCAAAACTAGCCTGTGTAAACACTAAGAAACATTTATACCACTTGTAAACAAGACTGTACTTATGACAATATCACTATAGATCTAGCATTCTTGTAGCACACAGCTGTTTGCCCCAACACCCACCCCCACCCCCTATGTATAAGATTTTTACTTACAGACTAGTATATTTTTGCCAATAATCTTTTACAATACTTAATTTTACCTCTGAAACTTGCTCTCTTGTTTAGGTATATTTTTACCTAATTCTGAAACATTTACCTTACAGGATAAATTTATACAGTAATACTCATTTCATCCATGTCGTCTATTCACTCTATTGTTTTATACAGGTTTGCTACTACTTTTTCTATATGGTGTATCCTTTCAGAATGTTGGTAGTCATGGCTCTCCAGTTTCTTGTCCTTTGTAGCCTCTTAATAACTTTTGTCTTTTTGTTATCTCCCCTAAACCCTGTTCTACCATCCATTTACTCAAGCTTGCTAGGTAAGTTGTGTATTGTTTTCCTCTGTCCCTCTTGTCTTCAATCTGTCTATTCATCTGTAAGGAGATTGTCCAGCATTCACCGCTATATGGGAGTTCCTTTTTTAATGAAATTTTTCTGTTTCTTAATACTTTACTTAACTTCCCAGATATTTAAATTGTTGTACTTTTTTGATTTTTATATCCCCAATTTGTAATTTACATTTTCCAAATGCCTTCAATCTGTCTTATGAGTGTCAAATTTTCCAATCCCTCTTTCCTCATTGTGTGCCCGAGAAATTTCATCTCTCTCTCCCTGATGTTAAATGTAAGTGTCCTTTTGTTTACATTTTCTCTAAAATTTTATTGCTCACATGTTCAGTCCATAATATTCTCTACATCCTTATGTGGAATCACATTTCTGTTGCCTCAAGTCTCTTCATCTTTGAGGAGATTGTCCAGCTTCACTGCTATACAGGGCATCCTTTTTGTTTAATGAAATTTTCCTGTTTCTTAATACTTGGCTTAGCTTTTGAAAGGCATCTCTAGCTATCCCAATGTGCCTTTGTATATCAGTGTCACACTTTCTGTCCCATTAAAACACTTTCCAGATATTTAAATTGTTGCACTTGTTTAATTATTGTATCCATAATTTGTAATTTGTATTATCCAAATTCAGAATCAAATAACTATTGCTCTCATCTTTTACAGTATATTCATACCATAAATTCATTTAAGAAGTATGTGATGTTAATTTACCTTGTTTTGGGGCAATTGTTAGCAATAAAAGCAGATCATTGCTGTCATGAGTTTGGTTCTCACTGAATTTATCAACTGTGCTAAAACTAAACTTAGTAAATATCTACTCTTTATTTTTACTTTCCCTCCCCTTTGTACACCTATTAATATTTCTGCAATTATTTGTTGCTTGACTTTCTCCTTGACTCTTTCTCTATTTATTCCCATTTTTCATTTGCCTATCCACATCTCCATCATAGGCTCCCACAGCTATCACCACCTGACTAAATCTTGTCCTTGCCCCTTCCCCACATTATCTATCTCCCCCTACCTGGTCATTCATTTATTGCTCTGACCTCCAGTCATTCTATCCATTGAGGTTTCTTCTTGATGAATCACTCTCATTTCTATATCTATCAACAGAAACACCCATACTTTATTTCTGTTCCTTTTTTTCTTTTTCTTAGTTTTTTTTTTTTTTTTTTTTTTTAAATCTCTGGAAAAGGGACAAATCCCCTTACCTATATATGACACACCTCCTCTTTTAATCCACCATACATTTATTCTTCTTCATTTTGCCCCCCGCCCCAACTTGACCAGATCTATCTATTCTTTTCACCTTTTTACTCAACCCTCTGCACCAACAATATGCTATCCACACATCCACACCTAAGGTAATTAATGCAATTTTTGCAATGTATTATCTGAACAAATCTTTAAATTATAAACAAAACAAAATTGTGAATTTATCATTAAAAAAATTTAAGTCTCTTATATTAAAATTATTTATTGTGGAGAGTATTATTTTCAGAATTTGGTTTCTATTAGACGATTTTGTACTTATTCCATTGTATTTACTCCATATGCTGTATGCATGAAATTATACAGACATACATTTTCTTGGCCTTATTTTCCTCACCTGCACTATTTATTCTTAGCCTAGCTAAACTTACATTTGCTGTTTTATACAAGACCTATTCTTTTTTCAATTATTTTGTGTCTTTTTATATTTAAATCATTTTCTTTATTGCATTTATCACTAATTGAAATTCAACTTTTGTCTAAAATAAAAATCCATTCGTTTTTAATTGGGGGAAAATTTTTGTTGATTTGAAAAATGTTTAATATATTTCCTCATTAATGATGCATTTTGATATAAAACATTATGAATATGAAGAAAAGAAAAACGTTTTTGCCAAGACTCACATACACATAGCTGTGAAGTTTTTCTTGTTTTTTTTTTGTTTTTTTTTTTTTTTGGTGAAGCAGAACCAGGATTAATCTCACACAAAACAAAGTGAGTTCTTCTTGACAGAACATTTATTATAATGATTTGAGGCCAAGTTTTATGAGGATTGGTGCTCTTCCTGATGCCCAACTGAGACACTCACATTAGTCCAAGTGCACAGTGTTTTTATTAAGACACCATTTCTAGGGAGGTTGCTATTCAAGGATTGAGACTCCATTTTAGTGTGTGTAAGTTTTGTTTTAGCCTTATCAAGGCGTTAGAACTAAGTCACCATAAAGTAAGTTTAGAATACTTGTACTTAAACAAAGAAGAGAATAACAAATGTAAACACCACAAATGCAATGTCATATGGTTCAATCCTCCTTTCAGTCATAACATCAAAACTAATGTTGGCCAGTTTTTTTTCTCAACTTAATTAATAAGCACTTCAACAATTCACCAACACTTAAACAGCTGTGAACAATGTTAAAATTAGCTCTTCATGTGTTAATAACATAGACACAGCCATCTCCCATCATAACAATTTTATATTAAATAAACGTTTTCCTAAATATAATTACACTAATATCTCTGTAAATAAATGCAAGTGCTGAAGAAATATATGCCCACTAAACAGTCAATGTATGACCAACAACATTATATACCAAGCGGACATAAATTTTAGTAACAATGTTAAATTCTACTTTGGTCCAACAGAAAACACTTGGAAACTGTATTTTTACCATCACAAAATGACCTTTTAAAAAAACGTAAAATATAAACACAGTACTGCTTTCTCTAAATATTTCTGGCAATTGAAAGATAGGGGACTTTCACCATCTATTCGCTAGGAAATTGCTTCTAGGGCTAAGGCTTTTAACAGGAAAGTCAACAATTGTTGTCTTTGTTCAGCTGCAAAACTAGTTATTCTAAAAAGTCATAAATTATTGAACCAGAAGGGTGAATTAATAACTACTTGCAAAGATAAACATCTCCTTAAATACACTACACCAGATTAGCACTTAAACCTTTATTCTTTTCTACCTTTTTCAGTATATTATATTGTTACTTGGTCATTTTAATTACCCGCCTTTGACCATTATTTTTTCTCCTCCATTTCCTTTTTCTATTTTATCATACTTTAAGTTTAAAATTTAATTTTCATAATTTTCTTCTGTCCTTTCTTTTCTCCCACCTATTTTTGTTAACTTTACTATTTTTAAGGTTCAATATGAAAAATCTGTAATATTAAGTATCACCACATCAGCGTCATGATAGCCAGAAATATTTTGATTCAAACCATAAAACAGTCAGTATTTGAGCTCAGCACCTTAAGATTGCATTGTGAATGAAACTATATTGCGTTAGAGGTGTGAGATAGTATGTATATTTATTAATATAATCATATATAGTTTTTGGTGTGCTGTTTTATTACATTGAGCACTGTTTCCTTAACACCTGCACTATATATGCAATATGTTGTAATTTTATTACCATATCTCTCTCTCTCTCTCTCTCTCTCTATATATATATATATATATATATATATATATATATATATATATATGCTGGCTGTTGACTTCCGTTAGAAGCTTATCCACCCTTTGGCAGTTCTTGAAGAACAAAATTAGAAATCAAACTAAGTATTAAATGAAAGTGGATGCAACTTATGATTTTGTATAGAAACTCTTGGAATGTTTTAGCAAAAATAAAAAAAAATCTTTATATGACTATCATTCAGTTGAGAAGTATGGTTTACTCAATGTCTCTTGACAAATTCATCATTAAGACAAATGTTAAAGATCTTTACAACAAAATAAATAATTAACATTTTGATGGTTTTTAGATTCAGAAACATTGTTAAGAATGGTTACATCTATGAGTACCATTGGAACACTTGTACAGAAGTTGAAGAAGTTTGGGACTAGCAGAATCATTCCTCAAAATGGTACACTTAAGATATGTGAGTGAGTATACAGAAAAAAAAAATGCCCCCCCCCCACCAAAAAAAAAAATGAAAGCAGATTCAGAGTGCCTGACAGGAACTTTGAAAAGACTTAAAAGCTGAAAAAAAAAAAAAAAAAATATATATATATTTTTGAACCTCAGAATTGTTTAAAGTCCACTATGCCATGAAAAACTCTTTTTTATGATGAAGCAGCACAATATGGCTTCATTCAGTTTTATGCAGAAACATTGAAAGAAATCAATTTCTTCTTCCAAGAAATGAATTCTCTTAGTTAAATGAAGCCCAAACCAAAATATTCAGCTACACCTCATGTAAAGAAAAGACAGTTTCACCAATGATCCAAGGAACACCATGTTTATAGTAAAGTATGGAGTGGGTGGATATATTGGTGTAGCAATGATTTTCTTCAAATTTCATTGGATCATTTTCTTTAATTAAAAGAAACTGAATGGCATACTGTATTGCCATAAACATTTCCTTTATGACACAAGAAAGAAAGATCACATCTTGTATTAACACACTGATTGGAAGAATATAGCAAAAACAACTCAAGGTTTTTATTTTTTTTTCATGAACAACATATAGAATTAATCAAATGGCTAAGCCAATTCTTTGATTGTAATTTCATAAAAATATCTGTTGAAATTTGGAAAATTCTATAAAGCTTAAAGACTTCAAATTGTTTGCAAAGAGGGAATCAAGATTCACAAGAATGTTGCAGAGATTTCATTAAGTCTTATGAAACAAGCAGTAAATGCAAATAAAACTCTTGCAAGTAAATTATGTTGCTTGACTCAATATATTTTCTTCTTATTGTCTGTTCTCTTTTTCTACAACTCGTTAACAACTCTTTATATTCATAACTGTTTATTTCTTTTTACTTCATATTCCCCAATTTCACATCAAATTTTTATTATTTTTAATTCAAGAAAAATTTATGCTTTGCAAATATATTGAATTCTTTCCATGTGGCTAAATCATTTTTTTAATATTACAATTTTTTTTTTTTTTTTTTTTTTTTTTTTCAAAGGTCTTATAAGATTTCTGCCTGAAATGTTAACTTTTTAATAAACTTTCTATTTCTTAAACACTTGCTCTGTCACAATGTGAGAGATTTAAGAACTTTTATTTTTACTATTTTCAATTTATACCATAAATTCTATATAACCACCACTTGAAATTACAAATTGAAGCATAGGTGTTTCTTTCTGTGGCGATTATGATCATAAGGGGAAATCTTTGAAATCCAACTGAATTCTTTTTTGTTCAGGTGGGTTTCCTAAAAATTGCTCATGTATTGTACTATAAAGGTAATAGTTGGTAGGCTAGTGAGTTGACAAGTTCTATATACTTCAGTTCACTAGAATGACCCGTAAACTACTCTAATACGAAATATATCAATGTGTATTATATTACTGTAAATATGAGATATTTTCCAAAGGTCCTAGAAATTTGAGTATATAAAAAAAAAAATTACTTTCTTAGTTTTCACTGTTTCACTGAAGTAGTCCCTTACTTGTCATTTTGTATGATAACTGATATAATTTCTACATAAAAAAAACAAACTACATATATACAGTTTACTTGTGGAAGAATATAGGTGAGTGACTAAGTGTTTAGGACATTAGACTTTTACCTGTGAGATCTAGGTTCAAATCTTACCATGTTCGGGGAGGTGATATTTTGATAATATTGGCTTAGGGAGATAATCCCTGCATCTACCACCATTGGGAAGTGTCTGAAAACCATAATGTGGGTTGACTGAAACCATGTGATATTGGCTAGACAAAACTGTTTGGAAGTCATCATTGGATACCTTTGTTTGACTACTGGTCATACCAGATTATGCATTTTCTCCCTGAAAAAAGTTGTATATATTGCAAATTGACTGTACATGCTGAAGAATCAAAAATCTGCCTGAGCAGGCATCTGCCACAGGGAATAGCTAACGACTCTAGTTGATGGATCTACATGGAAACTAGCTGCCAGCCATTATATGTTAATCATTTGTTTATAGATTAAATGAAAGATATTTGATTTGCTAGCAGCTAGTTGACTGAAATTGATGATCTTCTCCACCCAGCTGTGGCTTGAATAGCAGAACAGACTGTCCTATAGCCTTTGTTGACTGGAAAAATTTTCTACCTAGTCAGTCATAAATCAAAAGACATGATCACCCAGTCACATATGGTACTTAACTGACTGAAGATTCTCTTTCAGCGAATCTATTTTATCTGTGCAATTGTTTTATGCCCAGGATCTTCATAATATTTGATTTTTTCCCCCTCATGTCTATAGCTTTAATACTGAACCATACCTGCAGGTGTACTTTTATTTTGATCTTTAATTTTCTTTATATCTTAATTGGCTTCTTTTCTGTATTTAAATGGTGTATTAGATTTATTTCCTTTTAAATAAAAAAAAATCAGTATAGGTCTCCAGGTTGGTAGAATCATTTCTTTTGATGTTTCTCTTGGTATTTTGACTAATAACCTTTCATTTTCATCAAATTTAATTGCAATGTGATTTCTTTGCTCAGTGATTTAGTAAATTGATCTCATGTGGTGCATTCACCTCTCCTCCTCCTCCAAAACTTATTTTCCAATGTAAATTTTTTAACTTCACAGAATTATCAGGATATTCTGCAATTATTTCTAGGAAACTTCATGTTATACTTACTAATGTTATATATATATAATGTGTGTGTGTGTTTTAATATATTTTATTGCTATACGTTATTTATACAGACAAATATTTAAGTGAATGCTCTGTTTATAATAAACAGTATTACCAACATTTACAGGCCTGAATGTCTGAGAAATTTCATAGAAAATGTGTCCTCTGACAAGAATCGAACCTGTATCTTACACGGAAATGTCATATAGCCTGACATACTTGACCGGTTTAGCTATGATGGAAGCATCTGGTTAGCAAGGTCGATTTACTGCTTTTAAACTACAAACTTTCAATGATTTCTCTCAAACGTTCATATCTGCTTGAAGTGTATCTTAACATAAACAAATGACGTCATATATTATGAAATGGAAAGTCCAACAATTATTTTAATATATTTTGTTGTTATACATTATTTATGTATACACAAATATTTAAGCAAATGCTCTGTTTATAATAAACATCATTAACATTTACCGGCCTGCAATTATATGAAATTTCTCAGACATTCAGGCTGGTAAATATTAATACTGTTTATTATAAACAGTGCATTTACTTAAATATTTGTGTCTGTATAAATAACATATGACAATAAAATATATTACAATAATTGTCAAACTTAGACCATTTTCTAAAGTTACTTAACTGTAAATATCAATTTTTATGTTTCCCCAACTTCAAAGTTTCTTGGAATTGCCCATTCTTCAAGGGGACTGTAGTAATATCATATTATCAATGCTTTATTTTTAATATTAATATTTTTAATATAGAGCACTATATGAAAATATCTGCTTTACTTTTGAACTATTACATTCTTAAATCTGAAATCATTTGTGTGTGTGTTTGTGTGAGAAAAAGTTTTTTCACTTAACTGGGTAGTATTTCCGTCATACTGACTTTGGAATTTTGTGGCCACATATGTGACTGCTCTTCAGAGCAGCATTGGACTATTCTGCTGATATTTCTCTCTCCCTCTCTTATTTCTATATTGTGCTATGAGTGTATTATTTTTCCTTTTTTTTTTTTTTTTTTTGCATGACAGGTGTCTTTTCTTTTTCTTCTCTTTCTTTTATTTTTTTTTTTTTATTTATTTATTCTTTTCTTCTTTCTTTGCCTTTTCATCAATTTCTGGTTTACTGCTAATCTCTCTTAGTGTTTTTTTTGTGTGTGGTTTGTTGTTTTGACTATTTAATTTAAGGTTATGGTTGAACTTTTGTTTGTGTGGCCACAAGACTCCTTTTTCATATTAATTCTATTAATGCTCATTCTCTCTCTCTCTCTCCAATATTGAGCACTCTTCCACAAAGCCTTCTTGTCTTAAATGCTTTTCTATCGGCAAACCATTGAAACATCAACAATTTTGGCTTCAAAAACAGTCTCTCAAACTAACACCACACACACACACACACACACACACACACACACACACACACAGGGTGTTTCAGAAGTCTGTGTCACATTATGACACTATATTTTAACTATTGAGGATATCAAAACACAATTTATATTTCCTGGAAGCTAATAAGTTTATGATATAAGAATTCTTAGAATGTGACATAGACTTTTGAATCACTCTGTATATATATTTTTCTGAAAATGAATCTAGTTAAAACTTTTATCAAATGAACATTGTTAAGAACTGATAGTTTGTTCACAGAAAGGAAACTTCATGTTAGATTTAAATGTTACATTTCTATTACATTAAAAAAACAACGAAGATATGATAAAAGTTTGCGTGTTTTATTTACAGATAAATAATGTGTATATGGGTTTCATCATAATTTCTGGGGTTTACTTTTTTTTTTTTTTTTACCTTTTTTGAAATCTTCATTTCTTATGACTTTGTTAACTTTTGAGTTTGCTGTTTCTCTATGACTTAAAACTATTTCTGCTGTACAAGCCCTTTACTAAATTTAGTTTGTATTCCTTTTTTTATTTATTCAAGCAATCCAATGATGATCAAAGTAAGGTTTAGATCACATGTGAAAATGACAGTTCATGAAAACACGATAAAACAGGAAGCATAGGATTATCAATTCAGTTGAACAAATCTCTGATGCTTCTTGGTTTTGGTGTTATGGCTTCATCACTTAATTTTGTTAATTTCTCAAAGCCAAACTCTGCTTTCTTTGTCATTTCAAAGCAGAATCAAGGAAAAAATAACTTTTTGTTTTCTGCACATGTGAGATCTTGCCCATTTTATTTGCTTCCCTCAAGAGATTTGATATCAGCCTTTTGAATTTGATCTAATCAGGTTATTTTTTTAAGTGCGTTTTAGCTGCTTCTTCAGTGACCTGTTAGCAAAATTAGCTGTTCATGATTACTGTATTGTTTAAAGTTATGTTTGTCTATTCCTGAACACTCATTTGTGGTGACATTAGGGCTGCAAACACCAACGGATAATGTTCTAGTTTCAATAGTAAGTGAATTTTTAGGAGGTCAGGATGCTAGCCACACACTCAAGATGGACCGCATTACAGAGCCAAAGAACTCCAACTATCTTATAATTCATTTGGAGCTGACATGAGAAGAAGTGGATTTATGTCTTTCTTAGGAGCATCAGTGCAAAGTGAATACAAACTGCTCCTGCCTGAGTTTGTACTCTGATCGCAATTTAACTCCCTAACAATTAAGCCATATACCCCCTCTGAGCCTTGGGAGTAATCATCTCTTAACCAGTTTATATTGATTATTCTTTGTTAATTGTGTAACACTGGCTTGCTATTGGAATAACAGTCCTTTTGGTATAGATTTGAATATATCATTTGTCTTGGATTTAGCTTAACAAATCTTAATCTTAAATTTTGCTAATAAATTAGAATAAAACTTGGTTATTCATCGATAAAATGTTTCTTTATTTTTCCAGAATCTTTGGTTAAATTTTGTGTGTATTTTTTAATGCTAATGTTTAGTAATGCCAATTTTACAATTTTCAATGCCAATCTAAGAAAATGCTTTTCACACAAAACAAATCTCAAAGTATAAAATTTGAGGTAATTCTGCTGTAACTTTCAGAGAAGTTTTTTTTTTCATTTCTTTTATTATACTGTTGGACTTCCATAGATGCTATATTTTATGTTTCTGAACTTTGAAACAAATAAAATCTATGTTCTGTGCCTCTTCAAGATCTGGATGATCATAGCTATTCATCCATGATTTGCTATCTTTTGTAACTCTTGCTAAAGTTTATCTTTTTGCTGTCTCTCCTAGTCTGTTCTGCCAACCATTAACACCATCTCATTGAGTAGGTTATGCACTACTTCCCTCTTATTTTCAATATGTCCGTTGAGTATCAAGTTTTCTAAGCTCTCTTTTCTCATCAGTAAATTTTTATTAGTTTTAGTAAATAATTCATCACTCTTATTATCAAATATCACAAAATAAATGAAATAATTTACTATTTAATATAAATAGGGACTGTATCTTCTTGGGTGTAGTGTTTGTGTATTTCCCACTAGTGCATTTAATCAGTATTCCAGCAATGATAAAAAACGGTGTTTTGAATGTTCATTCTCAGGGAAGTGAGTCTTTTTGTGGCAGCTCTTTCCATCCTAGTTTCTTTCCAATTTGGCATTGTACTATTTGAAGATAACCTTACTTGGCATATTTACTATGAATGGTCAATGGATTCATATTTCATATGTTATCAAGAAAGATTCCAATTTTTTAATCAATAAATGTAAAATAATTTAGATAAATACAACAAATCAAAGCAATAGAAATAAAATATTAAAAAAAAAAATTGTAATTAAAATCTTTTATGCTAGAATCTGTGAAAATCTTCAACTAAGAGAGAAACTAAATTATTTTCTTGGAAAAAGTTATTGAATTTCCCACGTAAATTTGAATATAAATTTATAAAATGCAATATTAAATACAGTGTTGTTAGTAAAGTAATTTGTTTTATTAAAATTGTAGCACTTAATATTGTTGACATGATTTTAAACATTCAACATTTGATATATAAAATTATGGCTTGTATAATAAAAGTATTTGCTGAAAATATTTCAGTGGGTGGTGGAGATTGTTTTAATATGTGCCTGGTGTTGTAGGCAAATGTAAAGTTCATTTAATCAATACATATATTTTTGATTATCATAGTCCCTTTTTTTAATAACACATTTCAAAAATATTGCTGCAAGACATCAAGAGCAGACCTTAAAACAATGCTGATTCTGATTTTCTGTATTTTTTTCTCATCATTTCAAGAAAGGAGAAAAATGTTCGTGTTGCTGAAAGAGTTCACATTTTTGTGCTTTCATAATTTTTCACGAATAGTCATTGTTGGAAATGTTTGAGAGAAATCTTTGTTAGATTTTATTTTTAAATCTCTCTGAAATCATTGAAATCATGCTTCTATTGTTCAATCATTAAAAGTTCCTTCTTCAAATACCAAATTGACATTTCACCCTGTTTCTGCAGAATTGTTTCCCAATTTAAACTTGTATAAAAATAGTGCTTGCTCTACAGACAACATCTTCCAGAGTGGAAAAAAAAAAGCAAAGTTTATGACAAATAGATAATTTGAAAAGTAAAGTATAACAATAGAAAGATTAGATTCACGACAGCAAATGATACAATAAATATAAGTACTCAAGTCCATCCTGATGGCACCAAATCAGGAATTGGGGTAGAAACTGATATATTGCTTGCCATATAAACTTTTCAAGTAATGTTTGAGTAATTCCAAAAATATATTATAGTCAAACACTTATAAGTTGGACACCATTTATAATGACTTTGCATTGTTTTCTAAAGATCAAAAGCCAGATTTTTATTAGACTCATTAAATGACTATAAAATCTCAAGTGTCTCCATTTTGTTTTCTTTAGTTTTTCACAGACTTCTCCAATGGCAAGCATACTATTTGTCAGTGTCTGGAATTATTTTGAAATGTCTTTTGATATTTTGAAACTTTCTTGTCTTTGATTTTTTTTTTTTTTTTTTTTTAATTACAAAGTGCATTTAAAAACCAAAAACAAAATCAACTAATATTAAAAGGCTTAAAAAAAGGTTACATAATAGAGAAGTCTGTGCTTGAATATGTTAGTGAAAAGGCTTTTATTTGATGACTATTATCTGTTTGCCTTTTTTTTTTTTATCCATATTTACTTTAATGTTAATCTGAAAAATTTACATGAAAATAAATACTATACAAAATCTAATAAATACTAGTGTTGTTTCATTTAATAAAAGCAAAATAAAAATACTGTGGCTTTTATTTGTTTTGATTAAAATCAAATCAATACATTACAAAGGAGGTAATTCTTTTCAAAGAAATGCTTGCAAAGTGATACATAGTTGGTGGTTTATGTGTAGATAGTTTGCCCACAAATTTCATTTTCATGATTTAATTACAAAGCTGCTTCTTTAATGTGGGATTTATGAAACAAAAGTAACTCAATCAAGCTGCATACTTTTAAGGAATATTCTTTTTGTACAAAATGTGGAATTAAAACTAGTATCAATTAATTAATAGAATAATAGGATTAAACATTTTAAGTCTGTTATTAAAAAGGTATATATTCACAAAAAGTCTGCTTATATTTTTTAATACAATAAAAAAATCAGATTTTGAAGGACCTGATAAAGTAAAGGTATGACTGGAGTGGAGTGCTTGGGAGAAAGATTTATTCTCCCATTTTTATTTCCCCTCTTATGAGCATTTTGTGATATAACAACACCGTAGTTCACAGACGGAATGAAATGGCTGAAAGGAACAAGAATGATAATCATGCTTTATTCTCAGAGAGAATTTTATACTACTAAAAAAAAAAACAAAAAAAAAAAACTATAAATACATATATGCACGTGTTTCATGCAGAGAATAATCCATCACATATGTTACATAGCAAAGCAGAGTGTTTGGTTCTAACATATAATATGGAGATACTCCTGTGTCTGGAGAAGCCATATTTAGGACTTGGATTCAAATAGGCCAGATTCATCTGTGTCCCAGGTGAGTACATATTCTACAAACGGGGAAACAGTGAGTCATGGATTTTCTCAAATTGAGGACTGTTTCTCTTTATATATGGGAAAGATATATTTCGAAAGAGAAATGACACCATGGACTTATAAGCTGCTGAGGAGGCAGATTTAGCCTCTGCCAGCACGCTAAAGAAAACAATCTCTCAGTTTGGCTACTGTAAACAAACTGAAATTGACGGCTGCTTCCATTACTAAATGAAGTAATGTCACTATGTGGTCTGTCATGTGACTTATCGCCACCAAAGAGAGATAATCACCACCTTGTATCCCTACACAAGCATTAAATTTGAGGATTCAAAATTCAATTATCTGAGTTTGCTATGGGATAATGATCTTGTAGATAGAAGTGATTGCCAAAGGTATACAATTACCTGGTAGTAATGAGTTTAGTTTTTGGGTCAGCCAGTAATTAATGTACTTGGTTTCAGTTAAATGGAAATATTTATCTTGCATGATGACAAAGATAAGGATATTAGTTTAAATAAATCATTATCTAATAATATTGATTGATTAATTTGTCTGTATAACTCCTTTTTCTAGTTTATCTTATAAAGAACATGAACAGATGACCAAACATCAGATATGTGCACACACACACACACACACACACACACACACACACACACACACACACACACAGGGTTATTCAAAAAGAAAAAGCAGATTTTGCAAATTTAATAAAAGCAAATGCTAAGAGATAAACACATTTAACACATTATTAAATAGGAAAAGGTTAAAAAATAAAAGGTTTAAAATAAATTAATTTTTTTTTTTTTCAATCTTGTTTAATGCTTTTTTTTCTTTTTTTTTTTAACATTTTGTATAGATTTTAAATTGCTGTAATTTCTGGTAAGAGGATTGTGTTCATTTCTGTGACCTCCCAGGTCACCAGATCTTACCCTATGCAATTTTTATCTGTGGTGGTATATAAAAGAAAGTGTGTTCCACCTATGTCGGCTACTCTTAAAGAATTGAGACCTCAAATTGTTGAAGCTGTGAAGTCAATATTCACAGATCAATTGATTTGAGTTTGGCAAGAGGTGGAATACCATTTTGATGTTTGTCATGGAACATATGGTGCTGCATAATAAACTTTGAACCTTTTCCTATCCAGTAATGTGTTGAATGTGTCTGTCTCTTAGCATTTTTATCTTTTCATTAAATTTTCGAGATTTGCTCTTTCTTTTTGAATAACCATATATATATATATATATATATATATATATATATATATATTGATTGTATATTTCTTTGTTAGACCATGAACTTTTCATCACTTCTTCATGATTAAATTAAAAACAAAAAAATGATTTTAATGTGGGTTTAAATTTTTTTTTTTTTTTTTTTTTTTTTGATTGATAAAATCTGCTTTACAATTGGCATTCCAAGTTGAATAAAAGCATTAAGCTTTTCCTGAAGTTTTGAGATAAAGTATTGTCTTGTATGAGGTTGATTGTTAAGTAAGGTTACCTATCAGGTGGTAATCACTAATAGGGTAGCTAGAAACCTGTTTGAACATGTATCCAGAAATATATAAAGTTGACTCCAAACATTCTTTGTCAGTTTTCAGTGTGACAGAATTGAGTAATGGTAAAATTGGCCATTTCTATGAAGGAAACATTTGGCATTCATTGATTGAAGAGTTAGTGTTTATGTTGATTAAAATTTACAAAATCTTTTTCTTAATGTTTATTCAGGAAATTAGATTGCTTAAGTTCAGTTATTGCTCTTTCTAGTATTGATGTGAGTTTCTTTCCAAGCTTTTTGTCTTTGGTATGGTGGAAAGTTAAGAGCTTGATTATGTTATTCCTTTCTCTTTTAGTTACATATGCTATTTATTTTTGTTGTTTGAAGTCTTCAAATAACATGGTTTGTTATTTGATAACACTTTTTTTTTCTAACACCAGTCTATATGGCCTGATGCAGGATTATCTTAAGAGTTATAGAATTAATTTATTCAAAATCTTTTTTAATCATTGATCTGAGAAAATGACCATATACAGATGACAGTTTAGACATAGTTTAGATTCATATCATTATGGGAATCTCTTTTTTTTTTTATAACCTTAGTTCATCTAATACAAGGCCCTGAGGTAGATGGTTACTGAGTAAGATTGTTATAAGGGAAGAGGTGGTAAAAAGTGCATATTATGAGGATATGTACGATAGATATTGGTTGAACTTGAAGAGATTAAGATTGTAGTTGTCAGGGAAGCCTCCTCGAGAGTCAGTTTCACAAAGTAACAATTCTGAAGAAGATGCTGTCTGAGTGGAACTTACTCCTTACTAAAAGAATATGAAGGGAATGTGGGTGATTTGCTACTTGTAACTTGTTCAAATATTTGTCATAGAGATAATGGTAGTAGTGAAGGGCTTGCAACATTTTGTATTTGGGATAAAGGTTCCAGGGTGGAGAATAATTCATCACCCACAAGGCTACATAATCATATTTTAACTATGTTGAGGCTTGGCAGTAAGCTCTGGGCGGCACCAGCAGGAATAGGTATTTTCTGGGGTGATACAAGGAACTGCGAGAGTTAGGTCAGAGGATAGATCAGCTCCCATACACTGTAGTATTATTTGTGTATATATTTACTGAGGGTCTGAATGTGTTCTTGGGTAGATTGTTAATATAAAGTAGAAAGATGGTAGGATCGAGGAGAAAACCTTGGTGGATGCCAGCATTAATCTCATTTACCTCAGAAAGCTGGTTGTTAACAACAATGTTCATAGACCTACTTAACAGGAATGATATGATAACTGAGAAGACACTTCAGTTACACAAACCTTTGCCACACAAACTCACCATAGCTGTCAAGTTTGTGTAGCAATCCCTATATCATATTTTGTCAAAGGCCTTTGAGATGTTGAAGGTGATTGCTCACAAGATGTGTTTATTATCAATCATTTGACTGAGTCTATGCATCATAATAGTTAAGACATCAGCAGTGGACCTAGAAGAGTGAAAACCATACTGTTTGTTACTTAAGAGCTTGTTTCTATTGAGGTGTCCACAACATTTTTGTTGATAGTTTCAAAAAGTTTGCTGATGATACTAAGGTGTCTGATTGGGTGATATTGTGATGGGGGACAAGGGTTCACCTGCATTCATGTATACAGAGCATGCACTAAACACCTTCCATGGCTTGGGAAATATTTCTTCTTCTGGCAGCAGTTAAACAGCTTTGCCAAGATTGAAGATAACTTAGGGCCAAGGTTCTTGAGAATAACTACAGGAATTTTACCTTAACCAGTAGCTTTTATACTGTCCAGGCTTTTGAAAAGTTTGGAAACCACTTGAGCTGAGATAAATACCACAGAACTTCTGCTCTGTTAAGTTGGGGAGGTCAGCTAAAGAATGACCTTTGTCATCTAATGTAGAATTAGGCAAAGTTCATTGAAAAGATCTTAGTCTTATTTAACAAGAACGAGATAGGCTCAGGACCATTAATAATGGAGGCCATTGATGGGCTTCTTCTATTGAGAATAGCATTTACAATCATCCAGAACTTGTTTTTTGCTTTGGGTTGGATGAATAACTGCTCTTTATATATTCCAGTACTCTCTTGCCTGTGATTGCATGCAGTTCTGAATGATACTAGTGTTTTTCTATACTGTTTTCTCTGATGGAGATGGTACTAATGATTAGAGTGGGCCATGACCACAGCACATTCAGACATGAATCAGGGCTAAGCTATTTAGCTTTTGTTGGTATTTTTTGGTGAATAAAGCTTTTTATGGCAGAGTGAATCCATTTAGAAATTAGGAGGGATATTTGGGAAAGTCCATTTTTGAAAAGAGCTGAGAGGGCTGCTTCAGCAATGTAGGATTGGAAGCTATCCCAAACAGCTTTGCTGTAACAGTAATTGGCCAATGAAGTGACATATTTGATGATGTCTTTTGTTTCACAGATCTGACAATGCTATTTAAGAACATAACTTGAGATTTCAAGTCAATATTTTGGTTTTCTAGGATCTTACATTGCTGGACAAAAATACCCCTAGTGTAAACTATCCTTATCTAATATACTAATTTGTTATAACTAATCCAGCCACTAAGGTATTTGAAATGTTTAGAATTCATCATTACTCATGAGTACTACTCCTGTTATATATAAAGCAGTAACTTTTAGTACAAGAAAATTGAGCAGTAGTTAAAATTTTGCTTCACATTATGAATTTGGGTTACAGTCAACAAAAGGCACAAATAGTGAGAGCCAGAAATTTCCCCCTTGCTTCACTCTTTCCATACAACCCTGAGTTGGTGTGTCGTTTGATTACTGGTTCTTCCCAAAATTGAGAGATGCTGAAAGGTTAGGATTTTCTTTTTTCTGATTCATTTTTTCTTCTTTTTTTAAAGAAAGCTGAAATTTGTGTGCAATGGAATCAGAAGTAAATGAAACTTTCTTCATGGATTAAATAAAAAAAAAAGTGGATGGGAGAGTTAGAAAAGGACGCTGGATGAAATGGCAGCCATATTGAAAGATATACTTAATATTTTGAAGGGAAAAATTAATAGATTTCATTATGCTACCAGTTTCATTTAAATTTTGTTTTATAGGATTAAGAGACATTATTTAACCAATCAACCCTCATAATTTAGTTGTTTTCATTACAACACTTAAAAGTGAGAACTTTTAAAATGCAGTGCACTTTCTTTATTTCTTTTCTTTTTTTTTTTTTTGCATATATATAAGTGGAGATGGTGGCAAAAGTATGATTAAAAATATTCAACCAAATAATAGATTTTGTACAAACCTCTTTAAAGATTATCAGATGTAACACATATAAAGAAGGCTGGAGAGCTTATCATTCCTAATATATTATTACAAACAGCAAAGATAATGATATTAGATTGCATAATTCATCCTTTAAATAACTTTGTAATATTTGTTTGTGAGATATTTAAATGATTCCATCAGTAAATTTTAAGTAAAAATGTGTGGAATTTTTAACAAATTAGTTTGTTTGATTTAGTTTTCATTAGTCATGATTTAGAATGAATATCCTCTCCTTAAGAGTCATGTTCTTTTAGGTTATATGCAATCATGGGCTTCCATAGTTTCCTTTTTAATATCTTTATACTAGGTATTACTTTAACTGCTCTTGGGGAAAATAGTGGACTGAAATTCTCTTACTGTTTTCAGTTCTGAATTCAGGGTTACCCTAGACTAGTTGCTAACCAAGGCTATAGAGTCCTGCTAGATGAAGGAAAGGTTTTATTTATGCCTTTCCTAAAGCATTAGTATGTATTGAACACAAACTCTTTGCCACAATTTGAACTTGGCATACTCATTCCATTTCTTAGATTGGGAACCATTAGTTCTTTCTTCTATCCTTCCTTGAATGAATATTGTAATCTTTATTTATGGTTATTGTGACAAGAAGGATTTTCTTTCTGACATTTTTCCTCCATTGTTTTCATAATATGGCATTCATAAGTCAAGTAACAAGAATGATGGATTCACATTTTTCATATGAGCATTTATTAACTATAATAATGTAACTTTTCTTTTTTTTTTTTTAAAACATTTCACCCCAAGCAAGGCGGGAGTGTCACTAGCACACAAGGGGTTACAGAGATTGGGAGCAAGAGTAAAGAGGCATGATAGAGGAAAGGATAAAGAAAAGGACTGGGAATTAGATCAAGGTATCTGAAGATGTTGATTGACATTGCATTTGAATAATTGAAGATTATCAGAGAGGTAAGTAAGAGGAAGAGAGTTCCACACATGGGAAGCTATTGGAGTAGAAGAGATGGCTACATTTAACAGTTTTGACAGTAAAAGAATGGGACTGAGATGCCAACCTAGTAGCACACTTAAATTCATGTAGTTTGGGAACCAATGAGAGTAGCTCATCAAAGCAGTTACCATGAAAGTATTTGTAGAAAAGACAGAGGGAAGTGACAGCAAGTCGGTGAGAAAGTGACTGTAGACAAGATGCTAAATCAGAACCAATCACATTGCATATCCGTCTCTGGATTTTGTCAAGGACCTTGAGACAAACAGTGGGGTTCCAGACAATATATGGCAGCAGTATTCCATGAAAGGGCAAATGGTTGATTTATAGATTTGAAGGATGGACTCAGGTGAGAAAAACTTTCTGGTGTGACACAGAGAACCAACTTTACTTGTGGTAGACTTTGTCAGTTTACAGCTACATCATGTTGAAATACCAGTTCTTGTATGATCACTGAATTTAAGCAATGTTGAACCTGGTTAGTACTTAGATGGGTGACTGCTTGGGAATATCAAGTGCCGTAAACTTGGATTTGTGAGTGGTGTAATGGATAATGGCTTGAAATTGGACAGCCAAATTCTAATACCAGTTTGGTTCACTATATTCACTTATGCACAAATACCTTTGGGGAAAGGTGGGAATCCACCTCTTCTCCTCCCAGCTATGGGATAATTAATAGGACTTGTATCCATAAATCATTATTATCTCCAAAACATTCTTACAATCTAAAGATAATTTTTGGTTTTAAATAACCTACAAAATCCTCAATCAATGTTAAGTGATGTTTAAATTATTTTTGCATAAAGTCTCTGTTCAATTAGAGTTGTGTACATTGTGTACTTGGACTCAGTGGAAACAAGATGAACTATAACTGAGTAATACTCAGAATAAGAACAGGACAAGATATTCCTTGACATAGGCAGTGGAATGAGAACAATTTACCCCAGTAAATTAATTAAAGAGTTCAGTTTGAAATTTCCTGTGGGTTACCTGGATCAACATATACCTGAGGAAGATTGGAGGGCTCAACAGCCAAAACGTTGTGATGGCAACATAAAAGATGAAGACAATAGTCCATATGTAAATAATGTAAATAATTACAGTTGCATTACAATTCTGTATTTTATCTCTTTTGACTAAATTTGATTTGCTCCTTGGGATGGATGTCATTGAGAGGTTAGGCAGTGTTCACATTACAAAAATGGGTGACATCAGGTTTGTTAATCCCCATATTTGTGCAGCCATGACTAAATCAGCCTGATTTTACTGCGGAATTTGATCAATATCAATGTACCAGGACCTGAACATCACCATGGAAGTGGTCTTTGCCTCAAGGAAAAGTATTTTCACAATGCAGAAAATTAGTAGGACACATTCCTGTGTGTGGCTGGTACTATATTGCAACCACCTTTTATCAAATGCAGAACAACTGAGGTTACGTCTTGCTGGGACAATGAAGTGACAGACACCCACCTCAGCAATATAATTATGGATGTCATTATCAGAGTACTCCAGGATGACCCTGTGTAAGGCACGTGGTATGTCAACAGACATGTGTTTGAAGTATGGTTCAATGCAAGCTCTCTTGCAACTGGAGTGTTCCTTGAGATAAATAGGGGACATAGTGGAGAATGCATGCTGGTTGCACCCTGAAAAAGACATTCAGCATATAAACGTAGCTGTTAACATAGCACTTCAATGGAAGGCAAAAAAAGTTGCACTTGTTCACAATGGCCAAGAGGAGAGATGACATTAGCAATGTGTGAACATTACCTGATGCTGACTGACTGACTGGACCTATTTGATTCACACTCTGTATAGACAAGATTCCCCCATCATCATCATTATCAACCATTTAAAAGCCCTATTTTTTAAACAGGGGCCTCCTGCTGAACTTCTCACCAATAATGACACTGCTTTCTGTATTAAACCATTCAAGGAGTTTTTAGATTGGTTGGGAATCCATATCCATTTCTGCTATGTATACATCCTCTCTGGTAATGGGATAATTGAACATTGCCACCAAAGCGTAAAGTGAATTGCTGCAAGGAAACAGTGCTCAGTGATAGAAACCGTATATTGGCACATTACACCCAAAGATAATGTGTCATCTTCCACTGTGCCTTCCAATAGGATTTACCATTATAAAGTTCGGGTACTGTGTATTGATAAAATATCTCCACCAAAGCAAGAACATGGATGATTGACATGTAGCTTAGGGGACTGTGTGTGGGTAAAAACCCCTCATAACTAATGTACAATTCAATATCAGGTGGGACATATCATAGGGATTAGAAGCCCACACACAGTTTATGTTTATGGAATGCCACACTATGCAAGGGATCTGTGCACCCCTATTTTAGTTCAAACACATTAATAAGTGATGTCAACAGCATGTCCTTTAACGATGAGGGAATGGTCAAAATAAGAGATGCCTTGAATATGTCTTCTAAAGAAAATGATGCTCAGCTTAGTGGAAATATGTCTGAGATTTTGACATTTCTTTCTGTCCCTGGATCTTTGTGTTTGGATTTGTGATCTGTGTATTTTGTTGTGGAATTGAGCTGCTATATCAATTTTTGAACAAGATACATACTTGGGTGGATCAATTAGTCTACAACTTGAGATAGTTACTAAGAGAATTTTGATCTGATTTTTTTTTCACTGTATAGTGTTTGATGTATATGATCAATATTCACCATCAAATTAAGTGTATTGACAAGGGTGGAATTCATATTGGAAAATGTCTAAAATAGACATCATTTTGCATCATCAGATTATGAACTTATTGATTTACTTATGTACCATTTACCATGATATTCAATTGTGAATGGTAATAATTAGTGACTCTGTGTTTGTCTCTAAATATATTCTCTTTTTGATTAAGGCTGATTGACAGCAATCCATAGATTTATTTTTTCATGTTGATATATTCATATGCAATTAGGCCAGATGAAGAAGAGTGAAAGAAGAAAAATGATTGGTTGTTTTTTTCCTTCTTTTAACAGTGGACCAATCATTTGTATTAGTGACTGTCAGTTTTTAACTTTTTCTTTCTTTTCTCATGTCATTTGCTTTTCTCTCCAGCCATTTATCAAACGATCACCTGCTTTCATTAGACACTAACTGAAATAAACCATCTGAGGATTTTGCTTTGCCACTTATTCAAAACCTTTGAAAGAACAAGAAAATTAATGTGTTGTGTGTATAAATCTATACAGTCAAAGCCATTTATTATTGACAGATAATATTAACAGAGTTATCAAAACCACTTGATATCAAAACCTTTTATAAGTCTTAATAAGTTAAATAATTTCAAACCAATAAGTTTTGTATTTTTTAAATCTGAATTTTTTTAGAACAATAAATTTTATAACACTGAACATAAATTGTTCCAATTTATGTTATCCTTTGTTTAATGTTTTCAGACAGATCTAAAATACCTTTTTCTAAAATTATCACAATAAGTCGCGGATTGTGCATATAAAAATAGTTATGCATCTCTGTAAGTGAGCATATGCGTATTTATAGTTCTGTATAGTAAATAACTAATGTGTGTGTTTTCATGCATACACACCTATTTGACAGTAGCACATACACACCAAAAATTTGGAAATTTCATAAAAATTCCTATTGATTTTCGATATTAGAAAATCATGATATTAACTTTTTTATCTTCCTAATGCAATAGAAAGCTGTATAATCTAGGGCCTAAATTACTAGTTTAAATGTGTATCTGTTAAAATGAATATACAGATGTTTGTATTTTAATTAATCACATATAAAGATATTTGCTTAGTGGATTGTGTAAATAACTCTCCAAAAAGAACAGATTTCCTATTTGTACTTTTCAAAAATTGTTTCACTCTGAATATAAATAATTTAAAATTGTTGTTTCAAATGTTTTTGTAGAAACATTAAAATGTACTTCTTTCATTTTTTATGACTTACAAAAAAAAAAAAAAAACGTTTAGAAAGGTCTATATACATATCTGTGCACAAGACTATAAAATAGCAGATTAAATAAATGTTCATGTACATAGACAAAAATGTGTATATAAAATTTTAATTATTTCTCTGTAGACATGTTGCATTAATATTCTTTGCATCACGATGCACTGAGAATACTTTTCTATTTTGCAATCTAGACTTCCTTATTCACACTTCCAACTTGCTTTTTTGCCTTGTATGACTTTTAATCAACATGCTTGTATTTATAAACCTCTCCACAAACTTTCAAGTACAAAGCAAATGATACTGACATATACACCAACTTTCTTTCAAGTTTCTAATGTTTGTCTTTGCTTGAACTTCTTCCAGACAACTTGATAATTATCTCAAGTCTTGTCTGAAAGATCATTACTTTTTCTTATTAGTTAGTTTTCAGTTTTTATTATATAACCACTTTGTGCTTAGAGAAAGCAAAAGGTTCATAATGTTTGCAAGTTGAATGGCAGTGTGTGAATTTTACTAACAAGTTACTTCACAGTTCATTTTTAAATTAGGGTTTTGAATCTTCTTGCTTCAGTTGCAATGACTTGTTTGGTTAATTAATCTCAAGTAAAAATTACTAAATTTGTGAATAAAGATTAAACAAATTAAACCCAAAGATAAGAACATTACAATGTTAGTTACATGCCATCTGGTGAAGTTCTTCGTTGTTAAGTGAGGTCCATTTACTCATGCAGTAGAAGGAAAATTTTTAGTCAATGTCTTTTAACAACTGAATCTTCATAGCAATATCAATGTGTGATTTCACTTTGATTTATGTTTGGTTAGTTTTGGATAAGAAAGTTTAAAGATTTTCTTTTCTTTGAGAAGAATCATAATAACCAGTTTTGATAGTGAAGTGATTATCAAGTAAGATTTGATAATCACTAAGAGATTAAGGGATTCAATCTCATTAACTTTAATGCAGAGTAGATCAATTCTGTACACTTTGAATATAAGATTATCTTATACAAGTATCTCTATTTGTGTTTTAAAAACCTTATGCCTTCTGTAAATGTCATCAATTTTCTCTTTTCTCTTTCCTTCCCCTTTGCCTTATTCCTTTATTCCACCTTTTTTTTTTTTTATCTTTACCCTCTTTTTTTTTATCTTTACCCTCTTTTTTTTTTTTTTTCTTTACCCTCTTTGTTTTTTTCTTTACCCTCTTTGTTTTTATCTTTACCCTCTTTGTTTTTATCTTTACCCTCTTTGTTTTTATCTTTACCCTCTTTGTTTTTATCTTTACCCTCTTTGTTTTTATCTTTACCCTCTTTGTTTTTATCTTTACCCTCTTTTTTTTATCTTTATCCTTTTTTTATCTTTACCCTCTTTTTTTTTTTTTTATCTTTATCCTTTTTTTATCTTTACTCTCTTTTTTTTTTTTTTTTTTTTTATCATTTAACCTCTCTTTTTTTTTAACTTCCCTTTCTTTTTCCCATTTCCCACTTTCCTCTCCCATCCCAACATTTGTTTAAATAAAAACCTAAAAATAGTTTGCATTTAAAACATAAACACAATTTGCCATTGCCTAGTAAAAATGATTATTGAACCTTAAAATAATATTTATTAAAGCTTTAGATTACTCTAAAAAGGATTCCTTTGATAAGGCAATTATTATAAAGAAAAACTGTATGCATCCTTTACAAATGTTTGACAGCTTTTGTTTTTTAATCTTGTGAAAGTATAATAAAAGTATTCCACCAAATGAAAAATTGTTTTTGTATTGATATAAATAAGACATATTTTCAAACCAATTGTAATTCAATAATCTAAACAATTCCAGCATATTGGGCACATTAATATTTTCTTAACTTGATTGTGTCTACACTTAACTGGTTGGACATTCTATGCATTATGAATCACAATTGCTGCAAAAAGTTTCAATTCTAATAGTTCTTCACAGTATCACAAGTATATGGCACCCAGTGAGGATCAGTCTCACAATAGTAGTAATGGTTTTCAAAGCTAGTAACTCTGTGGTAAGGACCTCTGTTTTTCAGTTGCAGTCATGAATATTTGTATAAAAAGAGTATTTAAAGCCTCTTTGGCTTTAAATGTTTTTTTCAGAACCATTGAGTGAAGGAGCAGAACAAAAATGTGTAAAAATCGCTATACAGTTGCAGTCATGTTTCGATGCATATCAATGCATCTCATCAGGCAATTGTAAATTACTGGCAAGTGAACAATTTTAGATTTAAAAGCAAAATACCTCTTTTTTACAAAAAAAGAAAAGTGGTGGGGGGTTATAAGGTTTGTGGGCTTTACTCTGATTAACCAATCAAATATGACCTAAGTGAAGATGCAAAAATTAAAAATTTATTTTTATAAATGACCCATAGCTAATGGTAGCCAGACATAAACTAGAGCACATGTAAATGGTTACATGAATTATACAAACTAGACAACGTGGTTTCCTAAGAAATAAAAATGGTATGGAGAGGTAATTTAACAAAATGTTAAATAAGTTATATGCTTTGTTAACTTTCTACATGAATTTTTTTATAGTTTATAAATAAATAGCTTCTTTAAGAAACTAGTAAATAATTTAAATGTATAATATTATTTGGTAAATTAATATGCAACTGTTGAATACAGAATCTTCATATAAGATGTTCATAACACTAACCAATCAATGTAAAATGTCAAAAATACCAACGAAATACCAATATATCCATACAAGATGTTACTAATACTACTATGGGATTAATAAAAAAAATTATATTAAATCCACATTGATTTTACAAATAGAAAGATAAGTCAAATATAGTGCAATGCAGTATAACTAAAATATAAGAAAAAGCATAATCAAATTCAAAAGTTTAAGTAAATTGTAAGGTAAAAAGTAATCTGTTTACAATTTACTGTTAATTCATTTCTTTGATTTAATAAGGAAGACAGGGTTCATATAAAAATCTACATGTTTTTGCTGTTTTAAAAATTTCCATTTCGTTCGGAGTCTTATCATCTTTTAAACTTTAAAATATTTCATAGAAAATATGTGCTTCTTTGACAGGAATCAAATCTGTAACCCCAATAGGAAGTATCATTCCTATCGGGGGTTACAGCTTTGATTCCTGTCAGAGAAGCACATATTTTCTACAAAATTTCTCAATCATTCAGGCTAGTAAATGTAATTAATACTGTTTATTTAAAAAACAGAGCATTTACTTAAATAAATTGTATCTCTTAAAATAATGTATAAACAGAAATCTTCACATCTAAAAATTTACCATTCATCCATGCATGGAATACTGTTGCCATATTGTCTGGTGCCTCAGCTGTTCATCTCAAGGTCCTCAACAAAATCCAGAAGCAGATATGCATTGTGATCGGTCCTGACTTGGGGTCTCAATTCCAGCTACTTTTTCATGAACATAATGTGGCTTCCCTCTTTTCTATAAATATTTTCATGACATCTGTTCAGCTATTTTCACTGGTGTCCCAACTGCATGAATTTAAGTGTGCTACTAGGTTGGTGTCTCGGTCCCACCCTTTTACTGTCAAAACAGTTAAATGTAACTGCATCTTCTACTCCAACAACTTCTCTCACACTTCCGACAGTGGAACTCCATTCCTCTTACTATACTCGATCTTTTAGCTTACTTTCACTCTCTGTAACCCCCCCCCCCTGTGTACAGTGCCTTGCTTGGGGTGAAATGCTTAAAATATATTTCCCATACATTGTATAATACACCTAAAATTCGGAGTATTTCTATAAAGATCAGCACTTCTACATAGAATCAGTGTTGCTACCTTTGCCTTCGATCAGATTAAAGTATCTCTTCTGTGATCTCTGATGAATGTTATATACCACATGTCTGATAATTGCCAAACTTTTTGCCTGTTTTTCATTGTTAATATAAAATGACTGCAACTTATCACTGCTGTTTGTTTTGGTGCCAATTTCTGATTGTGTTCTACAGTGAACCATTTCATCATTCAGTTATGAGTCAGAGTTTGTTGAATGTTGACATTTTGTTCAAACATGAATGCCTTTAAAGATGGAGGATGAAAAATTACTCTTTTGCCATATTATGCTTTATGAATTTTGGAAAGGAATAAGCATTGAAATTGCAACAAAAAAACAAAAAAAACACACACATTCAGAAGTTTTATTTGGATCACGCTCCAATTCTTCAGAAGTTTCAAAAGGTGATTTGTCAGATTTTGTCTGTGATTTTTAACTTAAACGATCAAATATGCTCCAGGTGATATTCCAACCTTGATGAAGACACTCTTCTTGCTATCATAAAGAATGAAATTAATATTTTGAGGGAAGACATTGCTAAGAGTTTGAAAATCGATAGCACAACTGGCCTTCCTCATTCGAAAAAAAAAAAAAATCAATATCTCAACTGGCTTTCTCCATTTGAAGAGACCTATGTTCAAGAAAAACATCTGATTTTGGCAAATAGAAAGGTGTTATTTTCCACCACAAGAATACAAGATTGCATATTGCAAAACAGACATTGCAGTAGTTTAAATAGCTGAAATGGGAAACCCTCCAGCATCTGCCATATTCTCCTGACTAGATTCCAGATTTTCATTTGTTCTGATCTCTACAGAACAATTTCAATCATGAAAAAATTTGTTTCAGTACATTGTTGAAAACTACCTAACAGTCTTCTTCCAACAAAAAGCACAAAGTTTCTATTGAAATGGTATCAGCAAACTTGTAGAATGATGAGAGTTGTTAAAAACAATGGAGATTATGTATTTGACTAATAAAAGTTTTTTTTTTTTTTTTCTGTGAGTATAAAATTTTTGTTTTTAATTTTCTAATCAGGTACAAACTTTTGCTAGGATCTAATTCATATATACCCTCCTCACATGCACACATTTCTATTTCAAAATATAAAAGCAAGAAGACCTTCAATTAGTCTTCATTATTCATATAACTCATTGCATTTTATACCACCAATGTAATTATTACCCCGAGGCAAAAGTTTACACCAATTGATATATATATATGCCCTTTGTAGGAGAAACCCTCATTTGATCTGGCATACTTTGGCGACTCAATCCATTAATTATATACGTGGTTTGATCTAAAAGTCTTGGGGCTAGTTCTGTAAACTATAACACACATCAATTTGGCATTTAATCTCCTTCAAAGTAGTCCATTTCTGAAGCCATATACTTTATCCAGTATTGTTTTCCATTGATGGAAGCATTCCTGGAACTCTTTTTTGGGTTAACAAGCAGCTGCCTGGTCACATTCACTTGGCTTTCCTCAACATCTTGGAATTTGTGGTACAGTAAGATGACCCCACTCTATACATTTTCCTTCCAAGCACTGTTATAAATAGTGAAAGTTAGTAAGAACATTATAACTTAGTATGTATATGAGATAGAATTCAAGGTCAAGCTGTGCCAAGCGGCTTCACTCAGCATACTTTAACTCTGTTACTATAGCAATGATCTTGATACTTTTTTGACCAGACTTTTTATATATATGTGTGTGCGCGCACACACACACACACACATATATATATTAAAAGATTTTTATTTACCAGTCCAATTGATTTTTATCATTTTAAATGTTATTTTTAGCGGATATGCATATTTGAATAGATGCTCCATTTATATATTAAACATTATATTTCTGGCCTGAATATTTGAGAAATCTTATTAAAGAAAATATAGACTCTGACAGGATTCAGTGCATTTCTCTGGGCAGAGGGAAACTGTTGTTAGATCTGACATGCCTTAACCGACTCGGCCATGGGGCAGTCATGCTGATCAAGCAAAGTTTGAACAGTGTCTTTAATAAAAATCCTTCTCATTTATTTTTATATCTGCTCAGTTTGTATCCAAGTATAAAAGTAATTTTCTAAAGTAATGGATTTTTATTAATCAATCTGACAGATTTTTAGCACTTTAAAAGTTATTTTTAATGAATATTCATATTTGAGTAGATTCCCTGTTTATTTATTAAACAGTATATTTACTTTCATCTATTGGCTTGAATATTTCATATTTTTCTTTAATAAGATTTTTTGAATATCCAGGTCAGTAGATGAAAATATATATATATATATATATATATATTGTTTGATAAATAGTGTCTTCTCAAATATGAGTATTCACTAAAAATAACATTTAAAGTGATATATTCATCCATAGCATTAAAGAATTTTTATTGCCTTTCTGTCCTTATACCACTTTTCAAGTTAATCATTTTCTTTAATTAAAAAGAGAAGAAAAAAATCGTTCTTTGTTGCAACCACTAATCAGACAAGTAGTGTTGCATGGAACATAACATGTGATAGTCTTCAGCTGGCAGTTCTCCATAGTCGCTTGGCTGTATCATATTTGTACATAATGACAGGTGTTGTCATACAACCAAATCACTGGTTAGTTTCCTTGTCTGGAAAAAAGATCTTAGGAAATGCTTCATTCAGTTCACTGTTCACTTCTGTTTTTGTTTTTACAAGTTAACATGTTCTGTATCTTGCATTTTCAGAATTCTTCCAGTTCATGACTTTTAAAGTCCTCAATTCTTTCATGGCCTTCATTTTTAAGCTTTATCAACCAATTTCCCACATTGTATAATTACCATAAGATTCAATGATTCATTGCCTCACATCTGCTGTAATTATTTCCTCTTCAATATGGAAAGTAAACAGTATCTAAAGTGCACTTTACATTCAATCATGTTTTTCACCAAAATAAACTAAAATTATCACTTTTTTCTGCAAACAATGAATGAACAGAAAATTTCTCTAGCATTGTACAAAATATAACACTGAAATATTTTGCATGAATCTAAAGTTTGTAAATTTTAATTAAAGCAAGAATACCCAATGCATTTTATCAGTTAGTTCTGTTTTTGATTTTATCATATCGTGAAAAGCCTTATTGATCATATTTGTCTATCTTGAAAATAAATTCAAAATATAACATGAATAAAAAGCTTTATAAAATCTAGTTAGTTAGACAGACACCCCCCCCCACCATTATTTCCACTTCCAAGGTAGAAAATCCTAAAATTCAAGAAAATCTTTCAAATGTTTACCAAATTAATTTTTATTTGTAGTTATTTTCTGTAAATCAGTTCTTGGATATATTTTGATATCTATGTAAATGTTATATGTTGTAGCCTCTGTTTTTTTGTTTGTTATCTAACTCCGAGGGTTTTGGAGATAGACCTCTGCCCCCATATTCACATATATTCTGAAACTACATTACCCTGGGTACTTGGATAAGTATATTTCATTTTGATCAAAGGGATCCCTGGAGAGCACAAACGCCTCGACTAAAATTTTTTTTCCCCCTTTGATATAAATTAAATTTAAATTTCAACAAGGGAATGACTCCTATTCAGAATGTAGAAGGAGAAATCCAGAAGATGGAGGTCACATTGTCAAGATCATTGAGTAATATTGGAATTATAACTATGATTTAAAATCAATCAATCATTTTCTTACAAAAAAAAAAAATAAAGAATGTGTGACATGCAGCAAGGCATGGGTAATTCGACTTTTGTGTGTGTGTGTGTATATATATATATATATATATATATATATTTATAAATAACTACACAGTTAATACTGGTGGTGTTCAGTCTAAAATATTAGCAAAAATTTATAGTAATAATAAATATACATTTGTTCTAAACTCTATCAATTATTATGAGAAATATACATTTATTCCTCACTATTTAGTACACCTGAGTTTCATGCACATGGTAATCATCAGGCACAAATTGTCAATTTTCAATTTGTGTCTGATGATTGCCACATGCATAGAATTCAGAGTTGTACCAAATAGAAGAACAAATATATGTTTATTATTACTATGTATGTGTGTGTGTATATATATATATATATATATATATATATATATATATATATATATATAGTTTTAAGGTATGCTATATTTATGGTTAAGTGCTCAGTATCAGGGATAGTGTCTGTGTGTGTGTATAAATATAAGAGTGGACACACATCAATACTGAGTGGTGACAGTCGTACATGGAGTCAGCCTAAGTCTATATGTAAGAAATGCAATAAATTGATGTATTTACATATTAGTATAATTATTTTTTCTCTCTTAATTTAAAAAAATTCTATTGTTATGATAATATGATGCATGCTTACTTTCAATATCACTGAACATGCATCATATTACCATAACAACGGATTTTCTTATTACTTATTAGTGAGAAGAGGTTGTTCCAGATATAAAAATGAAACAAAAACATAGTCACATTATTCATTATGTAAAGTTTCTTTGCTCTTAAATATCTTCTATATTCAATTGAAAATATTATTGATCAATATATTAATTCATTAATATCTACCTACCTTGCTATATAAGGTGTATGTCACTTATGCTCTAAAAGAAAGAAAATAATTGCCTAAAGCTTCACACTCTTTATAAAAAGATGAAAGTGATAAAGGAGTAACAAGATTCAAGGCAGTATTCTCTTCATCCCTTTCCATTTTTTTTCTATAGCTTTCTTACTTCCTCTCTACTTTCCCTCCTTCACACTTTCTTTCCATTTTCTCTTGATTGCCACAGTTCTGATGTTGATGGCTGATTTTGTGGTGTATGTCTTTATAGACTTGTGTACAGATTTTACACTGATTTTCAACTGAAAGTTTGATCCAGACAATTCTTTCATTTTTGACAGGTACTAATTTTATTAAAAATTTTGGTCTTACACATTAATATAGTCAGTGGTAATTCTGTTCTTGAGGAATAGTGTCAATAATATTGCTCACAAATCAATAACATTTCATAGAACATTTGCAGAGTAAATAATAGCAGTTTCCTGGAGCTCTACAATCTCAGTCTCAGTTATCTCTAAGCACCCTTTCAATTTTCTAGATGGTGGTAACATTATTTTTTTAATGGTATAATAAAAATTTGATATTTTTCTGTTTTTATGAAGAGTAATAAAATGTCCCCAACTTAACTAAGAAGGGATTTAAAAAATGTTCTATTTGGACATTTGTTCAAGTTTTCCGAAGTGGCTTAGGCTGAGAACTTTTCAATACTTTTTCCTAATTATATTTGACCTTTTCATGCTGAGGTTTAAACAAAATTATAACCTTTCTTCTTTGTTTTTCTTCTTTCTAATTCTAATCTTTTCATTGGTTTTGTTTTCTTCAGTGCCAGCGGGCCTGGATAGAGCGAGTATTCTGTAAGAGAGAATGCATTAAGTTCATCCCAAGTTCCAGAGATCCTACCAGGTAAGGAAAACAACTATTGTTTATCTCGGAAAATACAACCATGGTTTTTCTCTCAAAATTCAATCAACCATCATACAAACACACACATGCATACACAACCCAACTTATCTGATTGTATCATTTCTGCTTTCTGCTTTGTTTTTATTCCAAATATATTTTCTTCTGACTTGCATTTGGATTGTTTGTCTCTGATCAGTTATTCCCTGATGAAATAAAGAGATTCAAAATAATAGCAAAAATACTGATACTGGTTTAAAAAAGCAATATCAGTCCAAAGAAAATGTTGGTAACTGAAAGTCATTCGAACATGCTTGACCTAAATGAAAATATTTTCTTTAGAAATCAACATCAAACCTCTGTGAACAATTTTTCTTATGCTTGATTGGCAGAAAAACTAATAATTAATTATAGAAATTGTGCATGACCAACACCCATTTAATTAGTTTGGTATCTAAGAAGAAAATATTTTTCTGCCATTTTTAGCATTATTAGGGTCAACAATAAAGTTTTAAAAAAATATATAATTGGAGTTAGCTCTCTTAGGGCTTTTGGACTCTCCACAATCAGTGCTCGTTGGGACTTCCACAAAAACATAGCAACTAGGTCATAACAGACCTTCTCAAATACGAAAAACTATTCAACAGGTAAACTTAAAAAAAACAACAAAAAAACAATAAATCCCTTCAAAAATAACAGCTGGTTGGGATATCATGTTGAATTTAGCAAAAGAAAACAGTGATCTATAAATTGAAATGTTTATAAAATAAAATTGATTACAAATCTAAATAATGTTAAAATATAATCTAAAAGACACAAATATGGATGCACCATCAGTTAAATATTCTTAGTTCTGTGTTTTTTGTTTTTTGGTCAATTGATTTTTTTTTCTATGGCATATCAACCCATTGCAAATTATTTAAAGCCAGAAAATATTTTTACAGTGTAAGAATTTTTTTTTTTTTTTTTATTAACTGGAAAAAAGTTTGCATCTATAAATTCATTGATTTTCCTGATGCTAAATTATAGAATTTGAGTTTTTTTTAATTTTTACTTGGTTTAAACTTTTACTCAAATACAAGGCTCAAGAGCCACTCAAAGTAGAGGGTTACACTTGAAATGGTGATGATGAATAAAGTGTGTGATATGAATAAAAGAAAAGGTAGTAAGAATTGAAAATTATGCAAGAAGAATAGATAACTATTAATCTGGTCTGTTCCACAAAGTAACTATCAGGTAATTTAAAAAAATGTTAGAACAAAGGAATTGCATAGGATACCCAACCATTTAGTAACTGAAGGTAATAAAGTATTTTAAAAATACAGTGTGCGATGGATAAATTGTGATCTAAATTATGCAAAAATTAAAATAACGCTGGCATCTCATTTTAACAGATATATTTACCAAAGTTACACAAAAATATCTTGATGTACTAAAGAGTAAATTTATTCAATAAAATTACTATTGGCTTTAACCATGGCCTCCAGAGGACTTCAGAATCTCTTGCAACTCTTCTGTATGGTCTCCTTGTTGGTGAATGCTGCGACAATCTTTGCCTTCAGTTCATCTTTGGTGTTACAAGGAGTTTTGTTGGTTTCTTGCTCAACTGTGCCCTACACATAATAATCAAGGGGGTTGCAGTCTGAGGAGTTAGGTGATCAGATGCAAGGGGTGGTGTGATTGCAGAAATTATCTGACAGCCATGGCTGGGTTCTTCTGCTAGTGTGACATGGTTCCAGGAGCCGCCCTCTTGACACATGGCAGCATTACTTCCTCACAGCTCTTGATGTAGGCCTCCACGTTGGGTTTGAAGCCCTGTGGGAAGATGAATGGAGGCATAGTGTCACCATCACTCGTGATCACACCAAACGTCTTTGTAATGACTATTAGACTCTTGCAACTCTTTCTGAATCCTCTCCACTTTCTTCAGATTGGCACCCAAACATTCTGAAATGTTTGCATTGGAGCTTCTGGTTTGAATTCTAAGCAGTACAGCATGCCATTTCTAAGTTTCTGGTGGAGTGAATTGCATCAATTTAATCAAAGACAGTGCCCAACTGACCCTACTATACTGTGCAATTGACAAAATCAAAAACAAACAATGCACACGCACAAAATTAAAAATATAAAATAGCGACACTTTACCCATGGTAGTTTGACCTTAAGGATTTTGATATTTACTTCAAGGACAACTTTTCCTTTTTTAAAAACATGTGACAACTTTTCGAACAGTGATCACGAATTCATTTTTTTAAAGGAAATAAAACATAGTGCACATTGTATAAAATGTACTTAGATCCTTGATCATTGACATCTACATGGGTCATAGTGTGTTATTTTTGCATTGTGGTAAGAAGAATATATTACAATTTGCTGATAAAGATATCACTGTAGACAAGTCTGTATATTTATCACTTGTCACCAAATTCCAGATGTGAAATGGAAACCTATTTCTTTTTATATATTTCCTTGGGAATATATAAAAGACAGATAAATAGCATGAATCATTTATGGTACCAAAAAATGTCCTAAGTGCCAGGTTTATGAAAAATAGGATAGCTTCTGTCAATGCTACCATTGCTGCAACAACAATAATAAGTAAAAAAAAAAAAAAAAATTGCTAATTTGGCGGAACCATTGAATCCTCCATAATTTTTTGCAGTGAGTTAGTAGGTGGACACACATAATTTAATAGGGAGATCTTTTTTGCTTACATAGAAGAAAATGGTTTCTATATATTGCATTTTGTAATGGGCTAGTCTCAGCAACCTTACGGTATGTCTTTCTGTATTATGGAACGTAAATATCCTCTAGCATTTAAAGCTCACATGCAATCAATATTCTAGCATTTTCATTTTGCTCTCTATTCTATATACATTTTTTTCTTTCCTGTTTCAATATTTGACCAATTCTTTTCGTCACTTGTTGTTTTCTGACATTTTACTTTGGCATTGGGTACCAGAGGTGGCAAAAATGGCACTTCAAACTGATGACAAGAATGTGAGAAATGTAAAGCAAAGAAACATTGTTTCCATTCTATTTTATGAGTTACATTTAATTTTAGTCTTCTATTTCTTGTTATAATGTATTAGAATTCTTCAAGCTGTTTTGCACTGGCATCTTGATTTTTATTTTTCCTTTCAAACTGGTTAAAAAATTGGAGTGAAAATGAAAATATTGTCCCTTCCACTCTAAAAAGCATAATTACCTACCTGTTATCTACCATGATAAGTTATTGTCACTGAAGTTAGATTTGTTTCTTAAATACTTTTGAAAAGGAAAAATTAGTCCTAAATTCAATACTTTACTGATTACAAAATTAAGCTTGGTACAGGTTTTATATAATGCTTATCAATTCTATGGTAAGTATTGTTTGCCTGAAAGTTTTTAAGCAAGGGTTGATGATTGACTAACACTTGCTTAATGATAAGCAGAAATCCTAAAATTATTTATATTAAAAGATTACTTGACAGTGACAAAAATGATGAGGTACTGAGGCTATCTTTTTTTCTTCATCCACCTTTACATCATGTATCTCTTATTAAATGCTTAATTTGAACATTTCAGCAATATGATTAGCATTCTCTTTCAAGGGACATATATATAGATAAATCCTTCACACTTGTCCATTTGTTTATAAGAGACTGGGAGGAGGTCATCATTTTGTTTCCAAATATCACTTATTTTATCTGTTTTACAATTATAGTATTTTCTTTGTATATGAATTTTCTATCAGTTTGATCATATCCAAAAGTTCAAGAAACTTAGGGCCTAAAAAGGCTTCTTCAAAGAAAGAAAGAATAATCTAATAAAAATATGAAGTTCTTTATTTTCTGTTAAGATCTTGAGAGATGCATGAAACATTTAGGAAATATTGGGGGATTTTGACAGATACACAGATTGATATTAGCTTCTGGTTAGGACCTTCTATAAACGCATACACACACTCTTTATTTACACTGGTGAGCGGTTTCAAGATCATTTGGATTACTCCCTATTCTTTTAATCTGAATGTGGCCAAGAACATATCCAATGTTTTATTTGTAATATCAGAAAACATTTTTTCCTTTTTTTTTGTCAGTAAAGTGATAGTATTTATACTGATTGACTTAGGAAAGTTTTAATTTGCCAAAAACCATGAATCTTTCTGTTTCTTCCTTTTCTTTTTGCCTGCTTTTGTCAACCCAAACAGATTATAAATCCACGATTAAAATGAATAGACCAGAGTAGCAAACATCCTGATTAATATTAAACTTCAGTATTTGTCTATATTTCTGAGATGAGATATTACATACACTATTTACATTATTCAGACTATTGTCCTCATCTTTGTCACCATATTTATTACAATGTTTTGGCCTTTCAGTATCTGTCTATATTTCTGAAATGAGGTATTATGTACACTATTTACATCATTCGGACTATTGTCCTCATCTTTGTCACCATATTTATTACAACGTTTCGTTTGTCGCCATATTTATTACATTTCAGTTCAACATTCCAACCACCTGAAGAAGGCTGGAGCGTACAATGGCCGAAACGTTGTAATAAATATGGTGACAAAGATGAGGACAATAGTCTGAATAATGTAAATAGGGAATATTAAACTTCAGTTGACATACAGGGTGTCCATAAAGTATCGTTAAAATTTAAAAAGAAATGATTACAAAAGCAAAGGAACAAATATGTAGAAATTGTTACAAAATGAAGAGTAGATTTTGAAGTTTTTTTTTTTTTTTGTTTACTAATACACCTCTATATGGTCACCATTAGTTGGAGGAAGCGCATCAAGACAGTAACTCGATTTCTTGCTATGCTTACTGGTCAATGGTGGCAATGGCATCAGTGATCTTTTGCTTTAGATCAGTGATGTTCCATATCTTTGTTTGATACACAATATCTTTAACATAACCCCATAGAAAGAAGTGCTTTAGCTTTGCTAAGACTGCATATCTGATTTTGTTTCAATAAACTATGACACATATTGTGCCTTTTCTTGAGGAGTAGCCATTTTTTAGAGGTTTGTTTAATCGTACCTCTTTCATGAATAGGATACCTGAAATACACAAATGCAATGTGATTAAAAACTTTGATAGCTACTGAGTACATAGAACAAATCTGATTAATATATCTCATCAATTGCATTTGTAATATATTTTTTTTAAATTGTAATGAGACTTTATGGATACACTCTGATTATTTATGAAATGTCTCTGGAAAGTATCCAGCCATTTTGAATCTCTTGAGAAATGTTTAGGTAGCCTTGATGCAGTTAGCAAAACTGTCCTGAGTGGTTACTCAATTGGCAGTAAGATGCCATTGTGTACTAAGACTCCTACAAAGATTACTTCACCCAGGTCTGGCAGTTCCACCCTACACTACAAACTATACATAAAAGCACATTAACAAAAATGTAAAATACACATTTTTTTTTTCTTTCAAAATCATTTCATGCCAAGCAAGGCAATAAAGCCACTAAGATGCAAGTGGTAACTGAGTGTAAGAGAATATGAGCAAAAAACAGACATTATTAAGGAGAGAGAACAATAAAAGAACCGGAATTAAAACAGAAGATAACAATTGACATTGCATTTAAATTTTTCAAGATCAAAGTTGACTGGGAAGTAAGAAGCCAGAAGAGTTCAATAAAGAAGAATTGTGAGATAAGTTAGCATAGAACTTACAGTTAAATCTAACCATTTCAATTGTAAAATGATGAGACCTGGCTGCCAATCTAGTACTGTGCTTAAATTCATAAAGTCTAAGAATCATAAAGGAAAGTTCATCAGAACAGTTGCCATTAAAAGTCACAGGTAAGCTACATTATAGCAGTGGGAAAGGGACTGAAATCATAATGCCAGGTCAGGACGAATAATATTACAGATTCTTTTTTGTATTTTATCAAGAGCCTCTAAGTACATGACACATTGGGTTGGCCTCTACCTGTTTTATAAACTGAACTCTTGACCTCACAATGCTTCAAAAACACTGTATAATCCATTTCTTTATTGAAATCTGGTAAATCACCTCTTTGAAGCAAGAAAGTTTGGCACTGAAGTATCACTTTCATTTGGAACATTAATTCTAAAGTTCATCAAACAACTGTTTAGCTCTTTGATCATTTACACTATCACTAGCAATTTCTTTTTCTTTTTAATTCACATCAAAAATAAATTTTCAGTACTTGATTTACTAAGTTTAGTTATTCCTTCAATAAACTGGAAATTAATTCATCTTTTTTGCGATTTAACTATTCCAGTTTAGAAATTTTTTCCTCCTTAATTTCTGTACTAATTGATTTTTCTTGCTCCCTTTTGTGTGATTCATGGCCATGATTTTAGTAAAAAAATATTTTCAATATAAAATGATGAAATGTGCAAAGACCACAGCTTCCGACACAGAATATGAAGGCTGAGTTGGCGTTGAAGCTGTTCCCTGTTTTGTTATTCAAATTTCAACCCATTAGGCAAATTTGCTTCAGAAAAGCTGTTATTCAATTTATGTGTTTGTGTGTTTTTTGGGTTTTTTTTTTCCTTTTTATAGCCTTTACATTATTTTTTTGTGAAATGCTAAACAATAGAAAAGATAGAAAGATAGTTTTAAAAAGTGGCAAGTAAACCTGATCAGTTCTTTTAAGAATTCTTTTATGACCTCAGATGCCAAAATCTGTAGAATATTTTGATAACATTACTACTGTTTCTTTTCTGATGAGTTTTTTCTGTTTTAGGAAGTAATTGAACATGTGTGTATGTATGTCCATGAATTTCAGCTGTGAAGGCTCAGAATAAACGCTTTTATTCAAAACAACACACAAAAAAAACACAACTTAAACAGTTAAAACATGAGGAAAAAACTAACACCACCAAAAAACAAAACGCCCTTGAAAATGGCTAAAGAAGTGGCCAAAAACTTTTGGGACAATGAAAATACTGAAAAATTTTTATACTCCTCTACTCCTACTAAATGGAAAAATATAAAGATGCTGTAAAAATTTAATTATATCTTCCTGTCTGCCATATTTAATGAAATATGTCTAAAAGAGAGGTTGCTGCCCAAATATACATGTTTGCTGGAAAAAAGATTCATCGTCAAAAATATATGACTGAAACCTACTTAACAAATGGAATAAACTTAGGATTAGCTAGTGTGTGTATGTTAGTTAATGTGGTAAAGTGGTGAGAACATTCACTTTGTGAAAAAGGGTTCAAATCTCACCAGGGTCAATTTGTGTGACTTCTTGATGTTATAGGCCCTGGGGAGGCAATCACAGTATGCAGCACCATTAGATAGTGTCTGAAAACCACACGGCGGGTTGACCCAAGCCTTTTCAATGAAATTGGGTGAATGGAATTGTTTGTTAATGGATATGCTAGTATGAAGTTACAAGTTGTTGTAACTGTGAGTTTTGAGTATACTGGCTTCCTTCTTTAGATTACATCAGATGATGTGATCTCTCTCTCTCTCCCAGAAACTGTAACTG
>OZ010587.1:103002850-103015350 GCA_963932145.1 Acanthosepion lycidas | reverse complement strand
GATGACAGTGGTAAATGATCCTTGAATTTAAATTGCTTCTTTGAGTCTGCTTCTTAATATAAACAAACAGTCTATTAATCTAATACAGTATATCTATCCATTTAATTACCCATTTATTTTTTGTTTTGCTGGATGTAAGAATGGATTTGATTAGATGCTATGTAAGATCACTTTAATATGTGTATATCTATAACCCTTGTCCTGAACAGTACAATGACACTTTGTCTTTTTGTCTTTCATTACAACAGTTGTATTCTATTATTTCCTGCCCTATTAGCAACTACCATTGCTAAATGTTCAGGTTTTATCTAACTGTAAAATTTCCTCTTTGTTGCTTACTTAGCAATAAACTTAAGCCATCTGTTTGTAAAAATTGAACTCCTTCTTTCTGTGTTATCAGTAGTGTGGGAATTTAAAGAATTTTTTTTTTTTTTTGTTTTATACAAATCACTGCATTAGTGATTAAAAAGGTGAATATTCAGAGGTGAAGAATTTAAATTGTGAGTATTACAACTTTACATCTGGATTGAACCTTACATTATTTGAACTGTTATCCTCAACTTCATTGCCATATTCCCAATGTTTTGGCCATTGTACACCCTGGCCTTTTTCAGGTGATTGGAATTTTGAAATGAACCCTTTATTTCGTCCACTGGAGTAGATTATTCTAGTTCCATGTGCCATACCTCTTCTAGATGTCTGTTATTTCTCTTTAACTCAACTCTCCAAGTTTTGATTTACCACTGCTGTAGCTTGGTATTGAACTCACAGCACTTTTGGTCTAGTCACTGGATCTAACCAACACCTTTATCCATTGGGCCATGTTTCCTTGACACATAGCCTAGTGGATAAAGAAGGCCAGAACATGAAGATAACAGTCTGAATAATATTAATGTAAGTAATTATAATACCTCATCTCGGAGATATAAACAGATATTAGATTGAACCTGTGCTACCTGTCACTCTGCTTTGGATCAGTGTTGTTCTTCAAACCTTCGCTTAGGATCAATGTAGTATCTGTGCACTCTACTTTGGACCTTTTGTCAGTGCATTTTGCAAGTTGATTTTTTTCCATGTTGTTTAAGGCGTAGAATGCTGGCATAATGAATATGTCACTTACCAGCTTGCATTCATGTCAGATCTTAATTTTATATATCTGTTCCCTTTAACATGACAAGGTGCAGACAGAAAAAAAAACAAAGCAACACTGTTTTTTATGAGGGGCTAGTGAAAAATTCTTGATTTAGCCTAGAAACCTTTTCAACAAAAAAAAAAAAAATTCTAATGTTTTGTCATTTGATCAGATTTTGGAAAGTGAGTCAAGCCAATAACTTTTCAGCACCCTCTTGTATTATATATGATTATTTGGAGTAAGGTGCTAATATTTTTGTTACTCTTCTAATTTGATAATCTACAACCATTTGAACAACTTCCTTCCTCATCTTAACATAAGTCACTAATTATAAAATCAAGTTTTATTGGCTGATTGATATCAGTAATGGACCTTGAATATAATCTCCAATTTATATCTCTAAATGACTGTATTTAAAGTTTTTTTTATTTATTTTCTTTGATTTAATAAGATCTTCAGGTAGTTTCAGGCAATTTTGTCAGAATCATAGTGTTTGGCATTTTTTATTCTAACTTGAGAATTGCCAAATTTTAAAATCTCTCTTACTGACTTAATTATAATTTCTTGCTCTTATCCTTTTATAACACAAATGTTGATATTTTGGTTATGAAAGGAGGGATTAAATTCCCTTGAGGTAGTTGGAACTTGAAGAAAAAGATGGGGGAACATGTGTTGAATGGAGCCCCACTATGGGCACGGACAACAAGTGCCACACATCAACTTGCAATAAAATTTAAAATCTGTAATTTTACAAAAGCATGTGACTTGAAAAAAAATTATAAATGCAGTTTAATAAAACACTTTGAACATTCAATTTGTGGCTTCACATTGTTACAAGAAATATTAAAAAAAAATCTTTTCTTTTTTTTTTATTGAAATTTGAAATAAGAGTAAATTTCTAAATAATCTTTTTTTTTTGTAAGAGTTCTTTGTGATGGCAACTGATTTGGTGAGAAAAATAAGTTGGCATACAGGTATTCTTTAAAAATTCCACTCCTTTCAGATGATTTGTGTGTGTGTGTGTGTGTATATATATATATATATACACATACACATTGTTAAATATGACAGACAATGAATGTCTGTCATATTTAACAATATATGTTTAAATAATGATCTGCTGCCTCAATACACTATATATATATATATATATATATATATATATATAATCTTAGATTGCACTGTTTTTACTTTGAATACTTTTTAATTTCTTATCTTTATATCTTATAATCCTGTGGATTATGAAGATTACATTAATAAAACACAAACAGGAGCAGTTCTCAATCTAGGCCAGTTTTTATTAATTTCACTGTTTAAGAAAAAAAAAAATGGTTAGCAACTTTTAGCCACTAAAAATAATGTTTATAATAATAAAGAAATAATGTTGGATAAAAAGTCAGTTAAAAAATGACTTGTTTCAGTTTCAGGTACAAAATTGAAGATAGTAAATATAGACTCATAGAAATTGCAATGAGAAAAATTGTGCATTCCTTAAATGAGTAATTCAAACCTTGCACTATCAACTCGGCCACCATATCCTAATTGGTAAAGGCACGTTTCATTTATAGAAATAGTTTCCCTGATAGAAAAGGGGATACAGGTTTGATTCCTGTCGGAGGCACAGTCTTTCTTTAGTAGGACTTCTCAATCTAGGCTGCTTGTTATTAAAATAAACCAAGACACAACTCTGATATGTGTACCCACTAGAAATAGTATTTATAGTAATAAAGAAATATATTGATGTAATGGAATAACCTGTCATCCCCATGTGTGACTAGACTATAAGTATTAACTAACTATAAGTATCCATAAGGCAATGGACTACAGGAGTCTAGCTGGGATCTGTTGAGTACGACTCAGACTTACGTGAGAACTACTGACCTTCCAATAGTAGCACTTACTACTGGATTGACTTGCAATGACCTTGTGCATAACTGTTACCTTTATTCTTATTCTACTGGTTTTGTACAATAAACCTTTACTTATTTTATCCACCTTGTTTTTCAAGTATATATTCCTATTAGCATGGAATATAACATATATCATTATCATCATGGCTGTGTTTATTTGTTGAAGCACAACTGCGATTAATTGGGCATAAAGCAAGGTGGGACCTGCCTGGCAGATGATCTCTTGTTATAATGATTTGAGGCTGGATGCTCTTCCTGATACTCATTTCAAAGCCTTACAGCACTGCAAGTATACTGACTTTTTTTTTTTAATAAAACACCATCACTAAGAAGGTTGCCACTCAAGCCTTGAGACCACCATACCATACCATACCATACCATACCATACTAGACAGACATATATATATATATATATATATATATATATATATATAAGAATCTCATCTGCCATTTGACAGGTCATGCTTTTAATCTTCTAGGGTATCATGCCACTTACTTTACCACTAGACTGATTTAGATGTCAACCATCTGTTCTTGTGGCAGGTTGTACTGGGCTACATATTACCAGTAACAGGCCTGACCTGACAAAAAAAAAAAAAGAAAATGTGTTTGTGTAAAGCTAAATTAAACTTTCTACAAATGTTGAATGTACTTGATTTAATTTTTTAAAAAAAGTTGACAAAATGCAGCAAAAAAGGAATTAGACAAAGAAAATAACAAAAAAAAAAAAGGTTTTCTGAATGAAATTACAGTTTAGGAACTTAAGAAATTGTATCTACTTTTACTGATGAAAAAATTTGAATATTTATATTGGAAAAGATCTGAAAAATCCTCAGTAGTAGAAACAACAATTGGTACATGGGCATTTTTATGCAACCAAGAGAGAATCAAAAGCAAAGGAAGTCTTTGACATTAGAATATTAGTGCCTACAAGAGGTAAGTGGAAGACAAAACTAATTAACTGCTCTTCCATCAACTTGGGACTAATATCTGCTGCCAAAGTATAATTTTAATGTGAAAAGAACTATTTATAACTATTTAAAAATACTCTCCTTTTTAGCCAAATATTTCAACTCTTCACAAGTGAAGGTAATAATCTTTTATCTTTAATCAGATTGGATTTGTGGGTGGGTGGGATGCATGAAAATATGAAAACTAAAATTTGCAAATTAAGATTCTTAGATGATCTTTGGAAAATAATTATTCATAAAATATATTTGTCCTTCTTGCAATCTGTTGTCAATTAGTCTTTGTTAATGATTAGAAACTTGGTTGACCAATTCGCACAGAAATGATTTAATCTGAGGAAATTTTTAAATTAACACTTCCGCCAACCCCCACTTTAGTTGGTTTTGTATGTCCCCCCCCCCCTTTGTATTATGAGACTTCCAAAATGAATGAGTTGAAGAAGGAAAAAAAGATTCATCAAAGACATTTCTTAATTAGTTTGTCAAAGAACATTTCTATTACCATTTTATAAGAAAGAAAAAAATTTTTAAATCTTGTTTTAAATAAAAGAAGCCAGTTTCTTTAAAATCTTGGCTTTTATTTTCCTGTAAAAATGAAGCTAGGATTGAAATGTTTCATGTGAAATTAAAAGTTTAGGCAGGGGAGAAAAATAAATCTCAAAAGATAAATGTGAATGTTATTCAAGGAATTGTTTGGGCTGATATTTTCTCCTTGTTGTTGTTTTTTTATTATGGTCCAGCTGATTTATAATTCATCTAGGGATTTATTTTTATGGCCAAGGGCTTACTTTGGAATGTAAGAAGATTATCCAGACAAGTTCATGAGTTAGCTGCATTTTTTCCAGTTTCTGTATATGAATACTTACACTTATTTATTTTATTTACATGTGGACTATTCTCCTTACCTTTGTTGTTATTATAATGTTCCAGCTATTCTGCTCTCTGGCCTTCATTTTTGATCTGACCCCTATATTTAGACTATGGGGGTAATTCTCATTCCACTGTCTGTGTTTAGAGATAACTTGTCTTGTTCTTATTCTTAGTACTGTTCAGTTATTGCTTGTCCCATTTCTACTGAGTCCTTGTACACACTGCCCAGCCCAGGGATTGAACTCACAATTACTATGTCTACTTTAAGCCATTGTCCCATGGGACAATTCAGCGTGGATAACTTGGATAATATAAATAATCATAACGACTTATCCCAGAAATTCAGACAGAAACACTTCTATTGTCATTATCATTACTTTCATTGGACCCACCCCCTACTTTTTCTTTCCCTTTTCTTCTTCACCCCCACATTGCTTCCTTCCCACCTATTCCTTCTCTTTTTTTTTTTTTCTCTCTTCTGTCTGCCTATAAAAGATTCCGTAGACATTTTTCTTTCTTTCTATATTTTAGTGGTGGCGAGTGTTCTGAGCATAAGTACCTCACATTGAACCTTCTACCTATTCTTGACTTACATAAGATTCACATCAACAGTCTCCTTCACTTTATGCTTTTTTTATATTGAAAATTATCATGTATCTGAGCACCCAGGTTGTTTGTATATAAAACTGTGTTTACAAGTTCAACCTGGCTAATTGTTATTACTGTTACTTTTCTGAACCAGGTATGTATGCTGATCTCCATTCTGCCTTTCATCAGGTGTACAAGGTCTGTCTGAAAAGTAATGAGATTTGCCTGCTTTTTGATATGAGAGGCATCATCCATAGTGTGTTCTTGCCACAGAGCCAGACAATCAATCAGCAAGCCTATAAAGAGATCCTGAAACGTCTGCTTTGTGTGAGAAGAGACAAGAGTTGTAATAGGACAAATTATGGCTACTGAGTATCCGGCAGTTCCTGGCTAAGAACATCACCCTACTGGAACAATATTTACTTGATCTTGTAATATTTTTTTTTCTTTTCCCCAAGCTCAAGAAAATCATCAATTGGACCTGTTTTGAAGGTGTGGAGGCCATCAAGAGGGTTGTAATGACGGAGCTGAGGGGCATCCAAGAAGAATCCTTCCAGCAGTATTATAGGAGCAAGGCAGAGAAACATGGAAAAGTGCATTAGGGGGATTTCTTTGAAGGGAAAACTATGTAGTTTATTGTTTGGAATTGAATTAAATTGTTTGTGATCCCAGTTCTATTACTTTGCAGACAGACCTTATATGAATTGTAAAAAAAAAAAAAAATCATGCTTATAGTATTTCTGACATCTTGGGTAGATTTCTCTCTATGCAATGACGACAATTATATTTTTCTCCTGACTGCATGTTACTTCATCTGTTTATATCTTCTGATACAAAAGACTTTCAGACAGACCCTCTTATATTCTTGTATGTACATCTATACTTCCTTGACTGAGAATTTTGACATATATGCTATTTGTAAGGACATCGGACACCGTTTTGGCAGTTCAACTTAATCCTGTATAAAAGACTTTTTTCATCGCATTGAATTATTTTCATTAGTATTTTTCTGAATTGTTGCAATCAAATCTTTTATATAGAATTAAAAACTGGGACTAGGAAAATAAGTAAAATTATTTCAGACCTTCATTTGGTAGATGATATTAGTAAAAGTCAGTGTTTCCTTTCTTAGATAAAATCAATTAGAATTATGTAATTTATCATAGTCAAGAAAATTTTTAAATTTGATTTAACACATTGTTGTTTTTACAATTTTAGATAAAATAATAAATCCTTAAAAGATTTACATTCTAAGCAAATTAATAAAGAAGTCTGTATTGTATTTTTTGCTTATGACCAACATTTATTGTTTGGTTGTTTCATGTCAATTTGGTTGTACAAGAGTTGCTCTGAAAGTAACACCTCCTATTTTATTATCTTTACCCATGATCTCAAAAGTAGATGTTGGTGGTGTGACAGTACACATTAAATCTTTTCACCAACAAGTTGTAACGAGTGAGTCTGGCAAAATATCATCTGCATAGGTGCATAATTGAATTCTTCCATGTGGAAAAAGATTACACCTATTGACATTCATTGATATTAACTTGAATGTTTGTGGAAACCAAACAAGGCACATGAGCACAGTTAATTCATTTCAGCAGTGGGTTCAGAGTTGTTTGTTACAATTCATGTTTATAAGCTAGAGCTGCAGGTGAGTCACTAACAAAAATGTAGAGCCAGTGTTTTTTTGTTTTTTTTTTTTAGTTGAAAACTTGCTCTATCCAATAGTGTTATTGTGCTCCCTATATCTGTTGTGGTTCCTGTGGAAATAAACAAGAGACATTACTTTTGGATTGCCTCTTGTATAATTACAAGTAAATTTTATTTTGGATAAAATATCTAATCAGATATATTTATCTTTTAATGTTTTTGTGTTAAATGTTTTTTTCTAAATTGGGGAATCTCAAATTGAAGTAGTTTTTCATTATTTACATTCTTTTTGCTTCCTATTTGGTTCATGCATTCCAAATGATTGTTGAAGTATTCAGAATTGGTGTAAGTATTTTAGTTTTATTAAAAATAAGCAATTTTATATATATATTTTTTTGTCTTTTGAAGCATCAAATATTTGTTTTCATCAAGCAAAACAATTATCTTGATTTGATTCAATATTATCTAATGATATTTTGTTTCCTGCTTTATACTATGTCATCGTAAATTTCTGCCTGTTTTTCCCTTTTGCTAAAAGATGTCTACATTGATAAAAGAAGAAAATTAATTTTTTTCTGAAAATGCTATATAAAATTTTTTTATTTTTTTCCATAATTTAGTTATGTGAGTATCTATGGCAATTTTTGATTTATTCTATGATTTAATAACATTAAGATAATTATTTATTTCTGTTTTTCATTTTTATCAAACTCTTAGAGAATTCTAACAGCTGAATTAACTATAACTTTTTTTCTTTTAATATCTGGTAAGATTTTTACTGGCATTATATTTATTATATTTAAACACACATTCAGTTCAACCAGCCACTTTCAGTGTCTAATCAATATGCATATCAGCGCCCAGCAACATATATTCCAGCATATAAAGCACACACATACAATTTAGCAAGGAATATTTAGATAAAATATTCAATTGATATTTATAAAATATCATTTTTTTTTTTAAATAGTGATATGTAAATGACTCTCTAATTAGCAAAGTCTATATAAATGTCCAAGCAGTGAGGGTAGAGCAGTTCTTGGTATGCAAGATAAATGATTACCAATGGAATGATAAAATATGAAGGAAATTCCACTTTATAACAATTTTAATATTATTTTGATTTGTAATCACAATTTAATCATATGTAATCATATTTTATTCTATTTGAGGAATAAGGTATTAAACAGCAATGTTTTATTGTTTGCCTACTCCTTGTAACCAAACCATTGTACTATAAAATGCAGAGGTGTTTTTTTTTTTTCTAATTACCAGCCCTTGTTATATGTTGAGGAAACAGTACTTATATAGTTCCATTTCTGCTCTCTTTTAGGCAACTTCACAATTACATCATAAGTGCTTTTTTCTAGTCTTAAGTGAATCTAAATGTTTCCATTAAGCAAATTCCTGCAAAGACTGGAATGAATGATAATATTGAATGTTCAATATTTGGTGAATATGGCAGGGAAGTTCTTACTTCCCTGCTAAGCTGTTAATAATTTTTATTCAGTCACCAAGGAAACCTACACTTTAGTATCATCCTGATGGAATATTACTTTCTTTTTCTTTACTTCTGTTGCTTTCAATTGCTAAAATTGGAAGACATTTCTTGTTGAAATCTTGTTGAAGTTGTTTGGTTCTTCAAGAGCTCATCACAAATCTCTTCCAAAATTTGCACAGGAAAATAGAGTTTAATAACTTTTAATTTTTTTTTTTTTTGTCTAACTTCTATAGGAGTTACATGACTCGTTTATGACTGACAGTCAAATTAGTAAAAATGATTTTGAGTACCATATATACTCATGTATAAGCTGACTTCATGTATAGTGTAACCCTTGATTTTTTTTTGCATGAATTTTAACCCATCCAGAAAAAAATGACCTCTGTATGGTGCAGTGATTCTCAATCATTAAACCATGGACATTTTTTACACTTGATTTTTTTTTTCTTGCTGGACCCTCATAACCATTAATGAAAAGGAAAAAAAGCTTATTTTATTTTTTTTATTAATAGATAAGTTTAAGAATTGTATTATAGAAATAGTAAATTTCTTTGGAAGTAAAACTAATTGAATGAAAATAAACTTGTATGTAACAACTAAATTCTATGGAACAGTTAAGTACACTAGTAAAATAACTCATAATAAACCATTTTAAAATGGATCCCAGTAATGTTACATGAACCCCAGTTGACAATTACTGGTATAGTGCAACCACTTATTTTTTGCGTAAAAAAGATCATAAAAACTTGCACTATGTGTGAGTATATACAGTTTATTTGTTGTCTATCATATTGGATGACATTGATTATTGTCAGGTAATGTTTTGATCTTGACTTGACCGGAGCATTGTTAATTGAAAAATCTTGACCCGACCGAAGCATCGTTGACTGAAAAATCTTGACCCAACTGGAGCATCGTTGATTGAAAAATCTTGACCCGACTGGAGCATCGTTGATTGAAAAATCTTGACCCGACCGGACCATCGTTGATTGAAAAATCTTGACCCGACCGAAGCATTGTTGATTGAAAAATCTTGAAATTTCATAAAACATTTTGAACCTCTTCAATCATTTATTATAACTTCTCCATAAACTGAATCTTGTTTGCATTTAAGTTCCTTTTTTATTGCCTTTCTTTAAATAAATATAATTTACCAAAAATGTTTCTTATTTTCTCCAAGATTCTGTGTGAGAATCAATAAAAAAGTACCAATTTTTTCAGATTGATTTTTTTTTTTTCACCAATACTGATGTCATATAATGGCCAAAATACAATTAGAAAAAAAACAAACAAACAGTTTTGACTGAACTTAGTTACAAGCTAAACTCTTTTAAAATCAAATGATGAAAACAAAACAAAAAACTTCTTAAACTACGTAATAGCTTTTTTGTTTTTTTTTCTCAAGCAGAAATAAATCCAAAGTAAACATTGAACAAAGGTGAGAGAGAGAGGACAATTTTACAGTGACAAGTGAGAAATAATTTAGAAACCAAAAGTAAGCATTCTAAGATGCTATGATGAAAACAAATAATCAACTTTTCTAATGATAATAATAATAATCATTATTATTATACTATACTATAATAATAATCATTATTATTATACTATACTAGTATAGTGCCTGTCAAAAATGACAGGATGAGTTGTGTATAGATTGTCACTTCCACCAAGGATCAACGTATTTGTGTGCTCTACCTCAGATCAAATTGCTGTGCCCCATCATTTCATATTTAGGCTCTATGGAAACATGCACACAGATATTCAAACATGTCTTCTTGAAATAACTCACAAAGTAAATCCATGTCTAATTTTTACTTCATTCTTCAAGGTTAGGTTGGTTTACAACATATCTCCCCTTGTACTATTTCAAGCTCTTGTTCTTTCTTGGTTGATATAAATGTTATTACAGACACATTTTGACTGAGTACTCAGTGATCATCATCAGGTATCTATTAATTGACTGACGTGGGATATCTGTTGATTATTGTAATATTTTGTTTGTTCCTGCTAAATCAGTTCTTTACTTGAACTCACAACGACTAGATGACAGTAACACATGTATAATCAAGCATTTATATATCCACTACACCAACATCCCAAAGGAAATTAGTGGTGTATTTTTTGGATCTGGATTATCTGTAGAAAAACGAGCAGGAAAATAAACGGCAATGAATTCCTCTTCTAAAAGAAATGTGTAAAATAGATAACAATCTTGTAATCAAATGAAGACTAAAGTGGAACTTGTGCATGGTCTTCAAAGAAGAGTTGCAATGAAGAACAAATGAAAAGTTGATGACTTGGGTTTATTAGTAAAAAGTGTCATTTTTCAGACAATTCAGTTACTAATATTTGTTTGACACACAATTTTGATGTTTGTAGAATCTGACAGAAGTAACAAGTGATTTTTCATTGCTTAATCCTTGCTGTGATGTGTGTTTGGTTGTTCATAAAAAGAGTACATTTAACTTTATCTCTTATATTAAAGTAATGGCCACACATGTTTTTAGTTTAAATTAAAAAATCTAAGCTGTTTAAAAACTTTCATAATCTCCTATTATTTATTGCATTTTTCCTTTATTTGATACAGTTCGTCATTATCATAAAATATTTTCTGATTTTATGTCTGAAAATCTCAGGAAATACTTCAAATTTAGGTAGAACTATTTTTCATATGTTTGGTCATATTCTCTAAGCCCCACAGGCACATACAACTAGTATCTTGTTACACCCATGCACAGGTGTGTTTGTGTAGATTCTATATTTGCGGCTGCAATTGTGTTATGGCATTCTACCTTGTTTTGTTGTCTATGATTTATTACTGATTTTTTACTGTAATTGTGGCACAAGGCCGAAAAGGGGGATTTGGGTTAAGGCAGGTCAACACTAGCTATCCTATACGTAGCTAATTAGATTCACTACCCATTCTTTCATTACAATTTATCAATTTGTCACAAAAACTCAATCATCGTCATTCTCTCCTACATATGCCACAATAGCACAGGTATAAAAATTTCAATACTTACAATTGTATATACAAAAATATATATAAAATGGTGACGTCAACGTTATAAAATGGAGTTGGGAGATAATTCCAAAAAGAGACAAAAAGAATAATGTTAATAGGACATGACCACCCCACAAAAATAAGAGTGACTGCTCTATTCTGTTTTCGGGCAAAATCAAGAGGCTCTCTTACGAAGGGATAAAAAAGAGGAAAAAAGTATGGGCATTAGAAAATTCAAAAAGACTGAGCCAGTCGAGATAAAAAGAGCAGGCCAAGACTGGGGAGGTAGGGAATCTTTACTTAGATCACAGGGGGAAGCTGGGAACAGGCTGGTAATGACAGTTATTCACATTAACTAGGTTCACTTAGAAGAGTCTATCTTAACTAGGGCAGGCCTTCTCAGGAAACTGCCCCATTGTGACTTAAAAAAGGAAATCAAGGCTAGCCCTGTTCAGGCAAACCAGGCTTGCCACAGTTACCCACCTTTCATTGAAATCTGTTGATACCAACTGCTTTCTATCAGTTCTAATCTTCATCCTGAGCTGAAAGAATCTGATCAGATCCTGATGAGAATCGCGGTCACATTGCCAGGCTTCCTCCATTCATGTTGTCCAAATCACCATTTGAGCAGTGTCAGAGACAACATCTGTTTCACCCCCAAATATAGTGGTGATACATTGTCAGACATGTACGATCAATGTTCACAAGCTTTTCGGGAGTGATGCAAGCCATCAACTTGCTGACATAGTCCAAAAGACAGCGCACCAGAGGACAATGGTAGAAGACATGCGAAGCTGTTTCCTCTAAGCCAAGGTTACATCGTTGAAATTCTGGCAAATCCTCCAAGCCCCACTTGGAAGCTATGTCATTGAGA
>OZ010587.1:102980350-103000350 GCA_963932145.1 Acanthosepion lycidas | reverse complement strand
CATAATTACAACTAAAGCTCAATACCTCAAATTTTCATAAAAACTTCATGTGAATTTTTTAACAAATGAAATTATGGATTTGAAAGAATGTGCAGTGATCCCCACAAGAAAATTTTTATTTTCATGTCAAACAATAATATAAAGAAAAACACCCAAAAAACATTTAACATAGGAGAAAATTACTGGGCTTCTTGGCTTAATAATCAATTGTGTAACCTTTATTCTTGATTATTGCCTTAAATTATTATTGATAGTTCCTTACAAGATCACTACACACACTAATAGGTATTTTGTTCCATTCTTCCTTGGCAATAGCTTCTAGTTCCTCCAAATTTGAAAGGTTTCTTTCGCTTATATTTTTCATCAAATATGCCCATAAATTTTTAAAGGGGCTTAGGGCAGGACTTTGTGTGGGATACACCTATACCTCAATTTTGATCTCATCTAAGTATTTTGCAACAATTTGTGCCATGTCTTTTAGTTCATTGTCATGTTCAAATGTCCAGTGATGCCCAAAAGACAGTTTTCATGCACTTCATTTTATATTAGTTTTAAGAATAGCCAAATACTGCTTTTTATCCATGATACCCTGTACTCTCACTAGTTCTCCTGGTCCAGAAGCAACAAAACATTCTCAGAGCAGAATGCCCCTACCACCTGCTTAATTTTAGGGAGGGTATGTTTTGACCTTCCTTCATACATAACAGGAGTTCATTTGACCAAATAATTCTAGTTTGATTTCATCTGACCATAAAACAGAGTCCCAATATTTACTCCCATGTTCTAGAGGCTTCATGCATAAGCTAATCTGTATTTTAGGTGTTTAGCCTTAAGCAAAGCTGTTTTTCTTGGGCAACAAGCTTTAAATTCTGCTTAATGAAAGCATCTAGTGACTGTCTTTGTCAATACATTCAAACTTGATGTCTTTACATCATTGACAATGTCCTTTGTCATTAAGTGAGGATTCCTCAAGATATCTCTAACAATTTTCCTTCCCATTCTCTCAGAAATTAACTGTTTTCTGCCAGTCCTTAATTTATCTGAACACAATGAGTCTCATTGTACTTCTTGATAATGCTAGGAATTGTCGATCTAGGGACATTTAAATTCTTGGAAAGTATTGTATATCCATCACCTTATTGGTATGCATCAATTATCTTCATTCGGAGCCTCTTGTCAAGTTCAGCTGTGTTAGTCATTCTTGCAGAATGAATAAGTTATTGCAGTATGTTGGCACTCACGTATTGTCTTCATTGCCTTTTAGAACGTTATAGAATCAGATTAATATTATTTCATTTTCAAAGGATGTTTGTATTAAATGTCAAGTTAAGAAATAAACATTACAATTTCCATAGAGCAATAACATTTTATAATTTCCATAAGTGGGTGGGGTTGAATACTTTTGGTCTGAACCATTTTTTAGAAAATCTGTAACTATGAATATAATAGATCAAAACTTCTAAAAAAAATTTCCCAAATTATTCAAAACCAAATATGGAATTAACTATTTATGGTAAATTTAGTAAGTACTTGTAAATATTTGCATTTCCTTAGAAAATATGCAAATATTCATTGGGGGTGAATAATTCTGTCCACAACTCTCCCACATCAGTACTTGAACTACTTAACAATTTGTTCTCATGAATTAATACTTTGTTGTTATGAACCATTTTCACTGGACTATGCTATGACATTCCCAGTTTTTTAACTTTGGATCATCAATTTTTGGCATGAGAATTACTGTGCCTGATCATGTGATCATAATCAACCAATCAAACTCTATTTTAAACAGAGATAGAAATCCGAGCCACTTTTTTTTTCTTTTTTTTTTTTTTTTGTTGCATAAAACAGAAATAATTCTCAAACTTCAGTTAGACACAAGACATATGATATAGTCACATATCTCTTCATTTAAATTTAACTTTTGAAAACCATAGACCATTGAAACTGGTAAAGTTACTCTAAATAAATATTCTTTAAAAAGACTCTAGTTGCATTTTCAACTTTTTCACGCACACACACACGCACATATATATATATATATATATATATATATATATATATATATATATATTATAATAATTTAATGAATATGTTTATATTTATCTCTTCAGACCAATAGATTTACATTGAGCTTTGGATTAATGTCCTCCTTGGAATTAATCCCTACCAGTCACAAATTGGTACTATGTAGATATAAACATGCACACACTTTGCTGGTACACAGATCTTGAAATCTGTTAGTAAGTTTTATGTTTCTAGTATTAAATATTTCTGAATAGTTGCAAAAAAAAAAAAAATTGAAGATTAGTGTACAATCCTTTTTCTTATATGACTTGCTAATTAAAAAAATTACCCTTTTGATCTGTACTTAAATTTTTATTTTTTATTGCCACAAATAATCAGCATCAGAAAGAATTATGAATATGCAGAGAAAGACAGAAAAGTACAACAGTTTTCTTTTCATCTTTAAAATATTAAAATTTTACTGAAAGTCGCTGTAATATTAAACTGTGAAATTAGCCGATTATGGGCAGACTTATTGGTTCTTTAATGAATTCAATTTGCCATTGTCACACTTGTTTTCTCTATTTCGTGCCTTTTGTAGACTTGATAGAAAAACTTAGTAATATATTTTTACTTTCAAAAAAAATTAGTATTTCTAGGATATTATTTTTATTACAAATAGCTTAGTGAATGTATTGGTCATGAAAAATTTGGTTAAAATCTCAACACAAGTATTTTTTTAGAATAAGTTAAAATTCTTAAAGAACCCCTACTACACACTATTATTGTTATTGATGATAATATTATAAGTACATTGAACTTTACATGTCCTGACAAGCAATCTTGATATGCAAAACTGAGTGTAATGAAGCTGGTTGCAACTTTTGCCACCAAAGTTGTATGACTGTATCCATAGAGAGTCAGGCTGTCAAAGAATAAGTTTATAGTGTTTGCAAGTCCAATTAAAATGATCCAACCTGCAGCGTGTCATGATTTGCATTGACACTTGGAGATGTCCAAGTGCAGTTAACTACAACATTGGCACACAAGAATTGCACACAGCCAAGTGGTCATTACTAGTTACGTTAATTTTACTGGGTGTGGGGTGGAGCCAGGTCATGCCAAGAAGAAACAGGAGAGTAAGAGAAGACGAGGATATTGATGATTGTGCGATGGTGGCATGCAACCAAAAATTTGATGTGAATTGGCAGGGGAGGAGTTTCTGGATTGGCTGGTCTTCTGAAGGATAAGCCACTTGTGCCGGTGACCAGTCTTCATGTGAAGTGGTCAAGAAAATGCCAAATGCTTTATGGGTAACGCCCAAACGCTTGTTGAGTACTTGTAAACCTTTGCGATCAAGACATGAAAAGTTATAACTAGCCTTTGCCATTTCTCCGCTTTGCTGCAGTTATCAGTGATGTTGAAGTCTAGATAGTTTTTGGCATGTTGTCTACAGTAAAGAGCTATGGAGCTTAAAAGTATTCCTTTTGTATTTATAAAAAAAATATATATAGCGAACAAGACTATCCTTTTGTCACTTTTTACAAATCTATAAAGCTATTTATTTATTTAATATAATCTTCTCCTGGGATCTGAGATAAAATAAATCCCATCAAAAATATGAACTGCCTATTTTTGCTTTTATTTTGTACCTGAAATCCTCCAAATTTAAACAGCTTGCAGCCATATGGCATTGAAACATTGGTTCTCATACAATCTTTGAAGTTAAGCAACATTGAGCCTGGCCAGTACTTAAATAGATAACTACTTGGGGATGTGCAGATGGTGTAATACATAGTGGCTCGGAATGAGAAATCTGAGAGACAGGTTTGAATTCTAGTTGGATTCCTTACATTCACCTACCTGTAAATACCCTTGGAAAAGGTATGATTTCGTCTCTTGACTTCGTTGGCTATGGGTTAAATAGTAGGACTTGTATCTGGAAAACAATTATTATCTCCAAAAGAAGTAATGTAATATTCACTAGCAAAGAAAGAATTATTCTTACAATGCAAAAAATATGACTCCACTTTAAATAACCCACGAATGGTTGATAAACCATAAAGAACAAATCTAGAAAAAAAAGATTTAAACAATGTTATGCCTGGCAACATTTGATGATTATTGTAAAAAAAAAAAAAAAAAGGTCCAACTGTGTAGCAGACTGATGATTTTAAAAAGAAAATTTGTGTATATAAAAATCTTCACCTTTATGTTGATTTATTTTGGAATATTATTTGCTACTGGCTATTTTCTCTGGTTATATATTTGATGTGTGGCTGAGAATTGTGAGTGTTCATTGAAATTGTTAACTTTAGCAATTGGTTATGAGATGTCTCCATTTAAATGTATTAATTTAGATAGTCATGAAATTTTTATATTTGATTGCTAATTTATAGATCTAGTGATTTTGGTTTGTAAGGAGACTGACTTTACTCAGACATCATTAAAATTCAGTAAACAGCTCAAGGAATTCTTTCTCTTCCAATTTATTCTTCACATATTTATACTATATATTGACAAAGTGGAAAAAAAAAAAAATTAATTATCATGTGACTCGTTTTGTCCTTTAGGACTTCAATGGACTAAAGTGATGTTTACGTTGATGTAACTATACATGCGCCTGAAGGAGAGGGGGATGCCAAAATTTTAAACTTCTAGATTAAATTTTCTAATGTCAAAGTATGAAATGTGTGACAAACCCCCCCCCCACTTTGTCAGTAATTTTCCTAAAATATTTCTCGTATATAAAGATTTATCTATATCATTTTCTCCCATATTATAAAGGGTGTTTCATTAAGATGGATTATATATAAGGGTATTTCATTAAGAATGATCAAAGTCAGCAGTAAATAAATCAATGTTATTGGTGAAAATTTGTTTATTGGATCATGCTATTTAAGTGATAGCAATTATGTGTGAAAAATAATATCACCCAAATGCCTGCCAAATCTGAAAGAAAAAGAAAAAAATCATTAGACGCTTAAACTTAATTCACATTTAAAATCAGTCCAAGTTATTGGAACACCCTTTACTATTACAATAAGAAATGTAAAAAACCTAAATCGGAGCAGTTCTTTTCTTTTTCAGATATTCTTGTAATGTCATTTGGAAACGGCTTCAAGATAGTTTAGAGCAGGGGTTGGCAACCTTTTGCTGACTATGTGCCAAATTAGGGTTTTAAAATCATTCAACGTGCCATTAACATACATATTTTTTTATACAAGTCAAGGTCAATAGCCTGTTCTACAATATATTTTATATAGTAATATATACAATAATTTATAAACCACATTCATGGAAATAAACTGTTTTTAAAGTTTTTTTTTTTTTTTTAAGTTTTTATAATTAATGGGAGTCCAATGAATGAGTTTTGAATCCGCTAAATATCTTCTTTGCGTTTTAGTAGATGGTTTGGACTTTGTGATGTCATTTGCAGCTGCATGCCATTGGAAATTGCTTGGTGTATCATGTGTGGCACACGTGCCGAAGGTTGCCGATCCCTGGTTTGGTTTGATTTTGTTGACTTTTTCTCCCCCCATTTACAGAAGAGCTTTATTACTTTTAGTTGATATAAGGGAGAAAATCAGACTCCTGGCTTATCGTTTCAGAAACCAAAGTTTCCCCTACTGACCTTTAGCATGGAATCTGTCTTCTTTTATTTTTTAAAGCTCATTATAACAATGTATGCTGGAAGCAATGTTGTTAGCATACAAGTTGCACAATTCAGAATGCTAAGTTGGTGACTCTTGTTGATAGAAGTTCAGCTGATTCAGGGCAATTGACCAAGATAATAGATTTCATTCACAGAAGGTCAAAATTATAAGCAATATGGAAATTCATTCTTGCATGCACAGGATAGGTGAATAATAAACAATTTAAAAAAGAAATGCAACAGAAAAAAACAATTTTATTTTTTCATGTATCTTTAAATTTATGATCAGCTTCATACATTAGAAAGGGTATTTAATATTAGTAAGGTTGGTCCAAAGCCCATTGATAATATTTATTATAGATTAGTATAATAATGTAGCACATGGCTAAAGAAAAAATGAATTGCATTAATTATTTTAACTATTACTAGAATCTTTCCTGAACAAGTATGCTTACGTAGTCTATTTCCATCAAAATATGGTATCAATCACTATTATACTTGCCAAAAACAATCATACAATATTTATTCTGTGACCACCTAAGTTTTCTTCCAAGGCCAAGGAGATGTGTGTGTGTGTATTTAAAATACGATATAGAATCCTGACAAAGTTTTTAAGAAATTTAACAAATAGAAAAACATTTCAATGAAATTAGCTTTGATTATGCGTTTCAACATGAACAAAAAATTATAAAGAAAATATACAGAATAAATATTAATGACTTTTTTAAAGTCAATCATCTTTATTCTTTTTATTAATCATGAGAAATGCCAGCTTATAGAAAAAGTAATAATGATTGATTATTTAAGAGCACACACACACTTCTTTTGTTTTTTAATCTGATAAAGCCTAGAAAGATAAAACACGTAATCAAACCTATTTTCAATAAAAATGTTTTCCCATTTGTCAAATTCTTTATATATAATATGAATAAATAAATGTATTTTTATTTTCTAGTCTACTTAGTGTCTTGAGCACTTTACGTTTTATCTTATTTACTCAATTGGGATTTTTTTTTTTTGCACTGGACAATAATTTTTCACCTTGTTTGGATGTTTCTAGTTCTTTTTTATTTTCAATTTTTTTCAAAGATACTAATTTGTTTCAATATATTTATATTTGAAAATTGTGTCATCCAGTTTATTTTGCCAGAGTTACTAATATATATATATATATAATTTTGCAAAAGCTTTGTGTCAATTAAATAAAAAACAAATATTCAGAGAATATTAGCTTCACCTTCTACATTTTACATATATATAATAAATGTTCATGCAACTTATCTCTTGGTAGACTCCAGAAGGTTCAGTAAATCTTGGAATTATTTCAGGAATCTAGCATATTATTTATTTCAGACATTACAGCATAGTTCATGTTTCAAATTTGGAGTCTATGATTTTGTAGAATGTAAGTATGATATTTGGTAATAATTTGATATTTGGTAGAATGTAAGTATGATATTTGGTAATAATTCAATAGATTTATTGAACTCTCCAACCCTGAGTGGTATTACATGTAACTCTAGAGTTACTAAGAGGTAAATTCTTTAAACATTTATTAATTTGACTATTGTTGCTCGAGATATCTATTGGGTACTTTCTTAACAAACATTTTCCTGTCCTTAAAATATGTTAAATTTTTGTAATTTTTATGTATTCCGATAAGTATTATTGATTTGTATTACTCACGCACACGCTTATTCTTTCTCTTTCCTCACGTATGAAGGAAACTACAATAGAGATGTGTAGCACAATAAACCTTTTGGATAGAGCAAGTTTTCAGCTACAAAAGACTTTTTTTCTACATGCCCCCTCCCCTGGCTATGCATTTTCACCAATGATGAACAAGAGCCTCAATGCTGTGTTTTTGAAAGATCTGCCTCAAGAGATGTTGTTACCTAATTGTGTTGATGTCCACTGTTTAGTTTCCATAAACATTCAGTAAGTATTGATGAATATCAGTTGGGGCATATGTCATGCATGTCTTTATCGATGTTAACAATAGGGTCAACTAACTTTTGTAGTTATTACTGCTTGTTATAAGGAAATGCTTTGTCTAACTACTTATTCATCCATTCACTTCATCATTATCTTCATCTCTTTAGCCTGGTTGACTATTACTGCTAAGTAATGAGTTTGGTGTTCATCAGGTGCCCCAAATTCAGCATTAAATATCCCAACAAATGTTGACATGTCATAAAATCAACCAACCTAACTCAGCATGTGGTAATGTTTATCAAGTCATGTCTGGTTGAATATTACTATTCAGTAGTGAGTTTGATCCTCACTGGGTGCCCATAATAAAAATTCAACATTAAATGACCAAACAAACATTGACATTATTTACATTATTCGGACTATTGTCCTCATCTTTGTTGCCATATTTATTACAACGTTTCGGCTGTTGTACCACTTTGGCTTTCAGGTAGTTGGAATGTCGAACTCTTTGGGTCCTGTCACTGTATCTAACCAACGCCTTTATCGACTGTGCCATGTGTCCAAGAGTGTGAGTTCAATACCCGGTTAAGTCAGTGGAGAACTTTCAGAGGGAAATTAATAAGAGATAACTGATAACTGACATCCATTAAACATGGCGCATGGAAAAGAACAGTCTGCCCCAGTGAGCGAAATAAAGGGTTAAGTTCGACATTCCGACCACCTGAAGAAGGCTGGAGCATACAACTGTCAAAACATTGTAATAAATATGGCGACAAAGATGAGGACAATAGTCCGAATAATGTACATAATACCTCATCTCAGAAATATAGACAGATACTAAAGGTTGACGTTGTAAAATCAGTGAACCAACGAATCGATCAGGCATTGCAGAATGTCAGAAGGAAGACTTTTTTGTTATATTTGTCAATAGGACAGAGTACAGAAATGGCATTTTTTTGTGGGATGGCCATTGGGAGGAGCTGTTATCTTTTACTGCTTCATGCTTTTACCAGAAATAAGCAGAACACCCTCTGTGGTGAGAGCTTTCCAAACTTTTTACTTTTGTGAAAAATTTTTAAAAAGTAAATTTTTTTTGTGGCGTTAGCAAGCCAAGCAAAAAATATAATTCAAAATTTGTATAAAAAGAAATAAATGATGAATTAATGAATGGGTAATTAATTAGATTTTAACGTGTTATCGTATCAATTTGGAAAGTTCCTCATCTAAAGGAAATGGGGAAAAAAAAAGAAGGAAGAATATATAAATTTTTTAATTTGATAGTTGTAGTGAATGCTGTACAATCTCCTCAAAGATGAAGAAAAGACTTGAAGCAACAGAAATGTAGTTTACAGAAGGATGCTTAGGATACCATGGACCAAATATGGGAGCAATGATGAAATTTTACAGAATATGGAAACAGAAAAGGACACTCACATTTAACATCAGAAAGAGGGAGTTGAAACTTTTAGGGTTCATATTGAGGAAAGAAGGCTTGAAAAATTTGCTACCCACAGGACATATTGAAGGCAAGAGGATAGAAGAAAACAATATGTAACCTACCTAGTTAACTTGAGTAAATGGATGGTAGAACCAGGGTTTAGGAGAGAATAACAAAAGTACAAAATTTATTAAGAGCTACAAAGAACAGAAAATTGTGGAGAGTCATGATTGCCAATGTCCTGAAGGTTCATGGTACATAGAAGATGTTCTGTTATTTATTGATGCAATTTAATTGAACCTTCAATGCTAAAGTTTCTTACGATAAGTAGCTGAAAAGTGGAATATCTATTTAAAATATTGAAAACTTATAAAATAGAATATTTAATCAATAAAAAAGGAACTGTTGTTTGTTCAAAAGATGGAAAAGAAAAATGTTTTTAATAAGTAAGCCTTATTAATTCTTTAAAACTGATCACAAATGGGAACTGTTATTTTTTTTTTTTTTTAAAACTAACATACACCATCAAGTATAAGAATTGAATGACTTTACTGTATTTTTTGCTTGTTTGGTCAGCTGAATAGATTGGTTGATTGTGTTACTCAGATCCTCTTCTAACTCCAAAAGTCATCATTCGAAATTCTGACTTTTATGCAAATTTAAATATTGATCACTGTCACCAGTGGGAAACACACAACTCTTTTGATCATGAATCATCCCATGATGACCATGAGTCAGTCCATAATGGCCATTATTCTTATATTCCTTGTGATTTAGAAAAATCTATCCATTCTTTTTTTTTCTTCTTTTCTTTTCTTTGTTTTCTTTTCTTTGTTTTCTTTTCTTTTTCTTTGTTTTCTTTCCTTTTTCTTTGTTTTCTTTCCTTTTTCTTTGTTTTCTTTCCTTTTTCTTTTTCTTTTCTTTTTCTTTTCTTTTTCTTTTCTTTTCTTTTTCTTTTCTTTTTCTTTTCTTTTCTTTTTCTTTTTTCTTTTTCTTTTCTTTTTTCTTTTTCTTTTCTTTTTTCTTTTTCTTTTCTTTTTTCTTTTTCTTTTCTTTTTCTTTCCTTTTTCTTTCCTTTTTCTTTTTCTTTCCTTTTTCTTTTTCTTTCCTTTTTCTTTTTTCTTTCCTTTTTCCTTTTTCTTTCTTTTTTCCTTTTTCTTTCTCTTTCCTTTTTCTTTTTTCTTTCCTTTTTCTTTTTTCTTTCCTTTTTTCTTTCCTTTTTTCTTTCCTTTTTCTTTTTTCTTTCCTTTTTCTTTTTTCTTTCCTTTTTCTTTTTTCTTTCCTTTTTCTTTCCTTTGTTTTCTTTCCTTTTTCTTTCCTTTGTTTTCTTTCCTTTTTCTTTCCTTTGTTTTCTTTCCTTTGTTTTCTTTCCTTTTTCTTTCCTTTGTTTTCTTTCCTTTTTCTTTCCTTTGTTTTCTTTTCTTTTATCTTTCCTTTGTTTTCTTTTCTTTTATCTTTCCTTTGTTTTCTTTTCTTTTATCTTTCCTTTGTTTTCTTTTCTTTTATCTTTCCTTTGTTTTCTTTTCTTTTATCTTTCCTTTGTTTTCTTTTCTTTTATCTTTCCTTTGTTTTCTTTTCTTTTATCTTTCCTTTGTTTTCTTTTCTTTTTTCTTTCCTTTGTTTTCTTTTCTTTTTTCTTTCCTTTGTTTTCTTTTCTTTTTTCTTTCCTTTGTTTTCTTTTCTTTTTTCTTTCCTTTGTTTTCTTTTCTTTTTTCTTTCCTTTGTTTTCTTTTCTTTTTTCTTTCCTTTGTTTTCTTTTCTTTTTTCTTTCCTTTGTTTTCTTTTCTTTTTTCTTTCCTTTGTTTTCTTTCCTTTTTCTTTCCTTTGTTTTCTTTTTTCTTTCCTTTTTCTTTTCTTTTTCTTTCCTTTTTCTTTTTTCTTTCCTTTTTCTTTTCTTTTTCTTTCCTTTTTCTTTTTTCTTTCCTTTTTCTTTCTTTTTTCTTTCCTTTTTCTTTCTTTTTTCTTTCCTTTTTCTTTTCTTTTTTCCTTTTTCTTTTCTTTTTTCCTTTTTCTTTTCTTTTTTCCTTTTTCTTTTCTTTTTTCCTTTTTCTTTTCTTTTTTCTTTTTTTTCCTTTTTCTTTTCTTTTTTCCTTTTTCTTTTCTTTTCTTTTTTCCTTTTTCTTTTCTTTTTTCCTTTTTCTTTTCTTTTCTTTTTTCCTTTTTCTTTTCTTTTTTCTTTTCTTTTTTTCTTTTTTCTTTTTTCTTTTCTTTTCCTTTCTTTTCTTTTCCTTTCTTTTCTTTTCCTTTCTTTTCTTTCCTTTTCTTTTCCTTCCTTCTTTTCTTTCTTTCTGTTTTTCTTTTTTTCTCTCTTTTGTCTTTCTCTTTTTTTTCTTTCTATTCTCTTGTCTTTCTTTTTTTTCTTTCTATTCTCTTGTCTTTCTTTTTTTTCTTTCTATTCTCTTGTCTTTCTTTTTTTTCTTTCTATTCTCTTGTCTTTCTTTTTTTTCTTTCTATTCTCTTGTCTTTCTTTTTTTTCTTTCTATTCTATTCTCTTGTCTTTTTCATTTCTTTTCGTTTCTTTTGCATTTCGTTTTATTTTCTTTCTATTTCCTTTCCGCTTTCTTTCCTTTTCTTTCTTATATACATGATTTAGTGGAAACTACAAATTTCATGTTGCTGACACTATTACTACTTCCGTAACCACCCCCAACTATGCACTGCCACTTAAAATCATTGAAATGATACTACCTATACGTCTAGTACTGCTCTGACCTCTACCACTTTCATCACAACTGTTATGCTATTTTCATAATAATAATAAAAATAATAATCCTTGTTGGCGCTATTATCTACATTGTTACTATGGTTATAAGCACCAATAGTGATGCAGCTACAGCATTTCTACTTCCTGTAGATTTATTTTCTTACTATTTTCTTACTATTTTCTTACTATTTGATAGATTTATATATATATATATATATATATATAATTTTTTGACTAACATGATCACCTTCTCTATTTTCTTCATTGTACTTCAGGTAAAGATAATGTCCAAAATATTATCATAAAAACAAAGATGAAGATATTAGTCTTGAATAATTTCTGGGACTCTGTCAATACTTTTATTTATTTTGTTGATACTAAATAATTGTTACTATTAATAGATAAGATGCAGTGTATATTTTAATTGTTAGCTCATTGAATATAACTTTTTTATGGTTCTCTTGCTATTTTTGTGACATTCAGTGAACTTCACTAACAATTCCTTCTCACTGGAATTATGAGGCTGACCACTGAATAAACAGGATTGGAAGGCAAATGTTCACTGTCAAATATCCATATAGTCATAAAAATTTGGAAAAGTTGTATAAAGTGTTCTAGATAAACCTCATGATGAACAGCCAGTACCTGGGAAAGGTCATTGAAGGTTATCAGTGATTTATTTAGACCAGAAAAGTTATCAATGTTAGTTTATCAAATGCCATATCTCATCATGTACACTGTTTGCAGGTCATTGAAAAAGTCTCAATGTATAGAGGAAGCTATAGCCATGGATAATGTTATCAAAACTCATCAGTTCCACGCACTTGATTTTTTATTTACTTTAAATTATTTAGTCTGCTTATTAGAATCAAAGTTTCCATCTTAAAAATAAATAAAATCAAAGAAACAAAACGGAAAACAATAATATAGCAATGCAAATTGGTCCAGTTGTTATTTTATATTTTAATAATGCTATCATTTGGTTATTGTTATCTAAATGTTGCCGCCCCCACATCATGACAATATGCAGCTCCCTCTATAAGTGTTATGGAAATGCCTTTCCATATAAGTAAAGCACTGCAACATTGTCAATGTAACCTTTTACAAGGGAGGATTCACTGAGGAAGCAGGTATGAAATCTGCAAGTCATAATGCAAATTTCTTTCTCTTTTTTTTTTTTTTTTTTTTTTTGTTATTTAAATCTGTAATTACATTTTAATCTACAAAAGTCTTTAAATATTCAGTGTGCAAATAGATGTAGGACTTTGTGAAATAACACTGCAGTTGTTTAAAAACAATATGAAACACTTACATACTTTCTACGAGCATTCATAAAAACATTGTAATCCTACAATTTAAGAAATTCTAAACATTAGCAGGTTTCATACATGTCCACAGAATTTAAATTCAGTAAATCTCATGGAACCAAAATAAAGAAATTTGAAAGTTGTGCAAGACAAAGAAGCCCAATTGATATTCATGTCTATTGTCATATATATTACCCTTTCTGCTCTCCCAAAGTGTATACACACTTTGCTCTTAGTTATGACTATTGCTTCAAAATTAATTACATATTTTTGATGATAAAGCTTAGAAAAGAAAGAACTTATTGTTTGTTGAAAATAACTTTTATTATTTAAATATGTTAAGGAAAAAGAAAGCCATATTGCTGCAACTACATTTGAACCAACTATATGTTGACAGTGTTTTAGCTTGTTGTTGGCCATTGTCTTTACCTTTACTCCTATGTTTGCTTTGATCATTTTTTTCAATAGCAGATTAAATAATTCTCTTAAACAATGTTTTTAAATATCCTTCTCTTAACAGCTGAATTTTACAAGTTTTGACTAAAAATATTTTTGAACAAACTTAATCAGTTATATATGGAAGTAAGACGAAGATTTCTGACTGAAGAGGGTTATTATATGCAAGATACTATTAAATAAAGTTTGACTTTGAGATAAAAAAATTTAGTAGTATGTGGCTAAGATTTTGTATCATTCAAACTAAATTCCTTGGCTTTATAGTTTTTATCACAAAGCTTTGATTGTCATTATCTCTGGCTAGGTTGCAGGAAAAATTCCAGTTGTACACTTTGTAATTTCATTTAAAGGAGTGTCTGTATAATTGAATCTGACTTGGCATCTTGACTTCATTCACTTTCTCACCAATGTGACATGCCTTCCTTGTGTCTTCTTTTCAAATATTTTTCATGGCAGGTCTTCCAATGAGCTTTTTTTCCTTGTTGTCTCGACTGCATGAATTTAAGCAATGCTACTAGATTGGCAACTATAGGTTTTACTAGCTAGATGCAACCATTTCTTCTATTTTAATATTATTTTCTTACACTTATTACATGTGGAACTTTAGATTTCTTGTATCCCTGTTGCCTAGAATCTTGAAAAATTTAAATTCAATGTCAGTTGCCATCTGTCTTTCCTGAATCCTGTTCCTTTATTGTCTTTTCATCACTTCTTACTAAAGTCTCTTTTACTTGCTGTAACACTCTGCATCCTAGTGACATTATTGCCTTGCTTGGGGTGAAATGATTAAAAAAAAATCAAGCTGTATATTCATACATAAATTTATTCACATGTTTACTTTGATCTGCAATGCTCCAATGTTCAGATGAAAATAGGGATTAAAAAGATTGACTGTTACCTATGTCTAAACATCTTGTCTTGATTTGGCTATAGTCAATATTTAAATTTTTTTAATAACAAAAAAGAGATATTTTAATATAAATCTCTTATCTTGGAAGTATTACTTCAATACTTTGATCATCCTCTTTATATTTGTCTGGAAGGAAAGTTTTTGCAGTTTCTAAATATCTCTATGTTCCAAAATCTGCAAACGAAATTTCCTTACCACCAGATTAGCTCAATGTGTCATATTTATTAGTTATTTCTATCTTTCATCTTGCAGATGCTGCTGTGGGCGTGAAGAAGAAAGACATGGGACACTGATTCGAGAAATCAGTGCTGATTACACAGAAGAACGGTGGCACCCGCTCCGTCACACCGAGGTCAAGCCAACTGATGCATATGGAACCATAGAATTTCAAGGAGCACCCCACCCAAGTAAAGCACAGGTAATTAGGCAACTTTAGTAATATATTCCCCCTATGTGCTTTTGTAGTTTAATAGTTTTGTTTTAAACAAATTTGGTTAAAATTCAGCAAGTTTAACTTTCAAGGGCTCATTGAAGACCGACAATCAGATTAAGTTGTGCATGTAAGAGTCTCTGTGTGTGTGTGTGTGTATATATATATATATATATATATATATATATATATTATACACAGGTAGTAATCCGTTGGTATAATCCAAGCGAGTCCTATTAGTAAAATATAGAATTTGAAATATTAAATGTCAAATCTGACTCACAAAGAGCGCTCAATGTTTATTTTCATTAAACAGCAAAATTTTTCTTACAATTGGAATTAACATACCATTAGTTAATGACCATTTTCACCTACGAATTATAAAATTAAAAATTTGCAGGATTTTTCAAACTGTTTATGGTGTCAGTTTGTAGAAGGGGACTGGTTTGTTGAGGAAGGAAAAAGAGAACATCAGATGTGACAGAGTGGAAGAGATGGCAGAAGGCATAGTTACAGGAACAATTACGTAATTATAGACACACGTGTATATATATATATATATATATGGCATTTAGAAATTAATTCTTTCCTTGATTAATTTCTAGATGACATCACAGCTATAGATTTAAGCTTACCTGGACTTACCATCAAGCCTATCATTGGTGGACATTCACCTGGGAATTTCTGCTCCTCCTCCTCAGTCTCAACTGAACTTGATTGAACTGTTATCCCTTAACAAGTAAATAAACTGCTATCAGTTATCTATTACACAGCACATCTGACTTCTCCTCCCCTATTTATATACCATTACCAATTTCCCATTTGCTTCCATCCATATAAATATCCCTCCTCTATCACTAAGTACTATTTATTCTTGGTGACTATCAATAATATCCCCACTAAAATTTCCCCTTCTCTTTCTTTCCTTTGTCCTAATATTCTTTATAGACTTTTTCTTTTCCTCATCTTTAAGTTTCTCTATTGAATTATCCTTTATTTTTCAGTATATATAGGCATTAAATTTCCACTACAATGGTTTATGATATAATAATAAACAATTAGATAATCGTTAGGTTAATTAAATATCATGTAATAACATTTATTTATGAAGTTTATATGAGTTCTCCTTAAATTTGGATACATAAGCGTTCAACTAGGCTGGCATCTTGCTCTCACCCTTTCACTGTCAAAATTGTTAAATGTAGCTGTCTCTTCTACTCCAATAGCTTCATGTCTCACACTTCTCACCTGTGGAACTCCCTCCCCATTTCTTGTTTACCTGATAACTATAATCTCCAACTATTCAAATGTAATGTCAATTGACGTCTCCAGATTCCTTGATCTATCCCCTACCCTTCTCTTCATCCTTTCCTCTATCACTCCTATTTGCTCTTGCTCCAACTCTCTGTAACCCCTTGCGTGCTAGTGGCTTCCCACCTTCCTTGGAGTGAAATGCTTAAAAATATATAATTCTTATCTTACCTATTATAAAACGCAGATTGTGTGTGTGTGTCTGTACGTTTATATATTGGATCAGATTTCCTACATTTTTCAACCGATTTCAACAAAACTTGACAGGACTACGTAAAATTACCTTGCGGTGGTTCTGACAGTGCCAAAAATTGGAAAAACACAATTGTTTTTGCACAAAATCAATTTGAAAACATGATTAAGAGGCATTAATGAAAGGGGGACAACTCATATCGAGTTATACTTATTAATATCAAGTTATCGAGTTATACTTATTATAAAACCCAGGTTGGTTGTGTGTGTGTATTCGTTTATATTTGGGATCGGATTTCCTACATTTTTCAACCGATTTCAACAAAACTTCACTTTTTTTTGGCAGGTAGTGTTTCTTATTGTCTTGCACACTTTTTTCTTTATTTTTACATTCAAAATGCTTTAAAAATTCTATTTACATGACAATTGTTTATAATAAAATTCTATTCAATCGGTAGACTCATAACGATTGAAAACAATGTTTTTGTTTGAGTTTGACCAATTCGTAAAAAAAACAAGAACAAAACAAAAAAATAAAACTAATTAAGACATGCGTGTCTGTCAACCTTAAACAATAATCTTTGTCAATTTTATTTTTCAGTCTTTATGATGGTCGATACTTGATCTATCTCTTACTGTACTGTTACATCCCCGGGTAATGCCGGGCTCTACTGCTAGTATCTTATATATATATATATATATATATATTATGAACCATTCAGTATATCCAATCTTAAGTAATCAGATTTTACTATTATCATAAGGCTTTCTAATATTTAATATATGGTACATATATTAATATGTGAATTTAATAAGTAGTATTAAAGGGTACCTTACTGATACATATTAGATTATGGGATTGAAGTAGTGACCTTGGAATATATATCTAAGGGAAATAATTAATGGTTATACATTCATACTTTAGAATAATTTTTATTACATTTTCAAATATTTTTATCCTAACATAGGGTTATATGTAGATACATGTTGGCTAGTATATGTATGTATGTATGTAGGTATCTATGCATATGTTTGTATAGATGGGTGTATGGGTAGAAATGTTCTTAATGTGTATGGATGCATGTGTGTACATACATATATTCAAATTCCCTCCAAATCTTTGAAACACTTTTTTGGTTCTGATATATGGACGAATTTAATACACCAATAATTCTGAATTATCTTTTTTTCATCTCACTCAGTTATCTCGATATTTTATAAAAATTGGGTTTTTTCATTTTTTCATTAATTTCTGTGGATTCCTGTCAAACTTAGCGATGTCACCATTAAGATGTAGGTCAGCTCATCAGGTTCTCCTTCTCTCCCCCTTCCCACTTCTACCTCCATAATATAATACCCCACATTACTTCCTGTAACTATGACTACTTCTCTCATCTCTTCCACTCTTGCAAATTTTAAAATTTGAAGGTGAAAATGGTCAGTAACTGATGGCATCTTAATTCCAATTGTAAGAGAAAAATATATATACATATATACAGGGTGTCCATAAAGTTCTTGTGAACTTTAAACAATTTATAACTTTATTTGTATTTGCGATAGAAATAATCTGTAAAAAAATGTTACAAAGTTTAATGTACCTAGTTTTAAGTATAGCTAAAATAACTGTGATTTCAGGCATTACTGTAAATCAGTTGGCAAATGTTTTCCATGAACTGCAAAATCGTATTACCCTTTGCATTGCTAATGATGGAGGACATGTGGAAACTTAAATAAAATTTCAATAAAACCTTAAAAAATATAGATTTACTTCTTTCTAATCCTTTTTACAAATTTTTTAAAGTGCACACGAACTTTATGGACACGCTGTGTGTGTGTGTGTGTGTATATATATATATATATATATATATATATATATATATATATATATATATTGGAGCAGCAGATATTTATTCAAACATATTGTTAAATATGACAGACAGCAAATGTTTATTATGTTTGATCATGAGCCATTCTAAACTTTGTATAGTTGCTTTAATTTTGGGAGAAAATAAAGACAAAAATTGTACAACATTTGGATATTTTTTTTATTATGCTGTTCCTTGATCTAATCTTTCAGCTCACATGAGCCATCTTCAGAGTAATTATATGGGCATTTAAAGAAAGATATTCACCATCAAAGATGATATTCTGTTATGTTGACATAGAAGATTGCTATGCAATGATAACTATTGTGGAAAAGCAGGTGCAGGCCGTAAATTCACGATGCAGTTCTATGACATCATATGACATGAGAGAACGAAATATTGACAACAGAACCATTCGTCTGGATGCAATGCAATGTAATGTGTTGTGACTAGCTTGAAATGTAATTTTGTTGAATGTGGGTTGCTTTGTTTTGATGTAGATGGCCTCCAATATCTTAAGGTTCTTTTTACTGTGTGTATGTGTGAGTATTATTGTGTTATCAACTAATATCTGTCTAATATTATGTACATGGCTATGTTTTTTAAAAAAAAAATGTTGTTTAGTAGAACTAAGATCAGAAAAGTGACCAGTAAGTCTACGGGAGAGCATGGTTGTAGTAAAACTAATGTATGTAGTGGTTTATTATTAGTATCAGAGATCCAATCGCTGAACAGGCATGTAAATTAATAAACTACATTGTGTTTTTGTAGAAGATTTAGTTATGTGTGGTTGTAGGGTTATTAGAGTCTATGAGTCAATTGTTTTAATTTTTTTATAATATATGATGAGCTTAATTGTTTGTAATTATTATGCATTTGGTTACAATAGTATAAGTTAATAGTATTATGTTTATTTTGATGTACACTATTATTATTAATATTATCAATTTTGTTAGAGGTATTATTAAGTTTATTGAGATACATTTTAGTTTGTGTGTGAACACACACACACAAAATACATGAGTATCCTGAAAATAATGTTTCAAGTAGTAGGAAATAATGTTGGATAAAGGATCCATCCCCCTGCCCTTGGGAAAAAAGAAATGAAAAGATACAACTTACTATTGTCAAGTACAAAGCCCAAATCAGGAGACAACAAAGGTTAATTAAACTTACCACATTAGTTTATTGACTTGTGAGACAATCAGCTTAATTCTTACACTACAATCTGTGTTGCGGGGTTGGAGGCTGCATGTGTAAAGAAATGCTGAAAAGTTCTTAGACTAACTGATTAGCAAAACCTGATCAAATGACAAAATCTAAATTTTTTTTTTCTTTAGTATTTGTGTGTGTGTGGATGGATGGAAGTGTTTTTCACTCCGGGTGAGAATTTTTCAGCACATGAAATATTTAAGAGAATTTTTTTTTTATCAGCTGTTATTATTCCATTTACAGTAGTATTGTTTAACAGAATTTTCTTGAAATATTCTTGAAAAGAAATTTCAGTTCAAATGAGTTGCAATCATTTGTTATACTGAAATAAAAACTTGTATAAAGAAATGTTTTGTTTTAAACAGATAATTAAAAAAAATAGAAAAGTTTTATTCTGAAGAAAACGTTTGAATTAATTCATTAGAAGAATGCAAGTGGTTTCTTGTGAGCAAAGCTCATCTCACAGAACATTACGAAAGTGTTGTGACAACAAACATCAATTGTGCTTTACTATTGGGGGGGGGGGTCCTATGCTTATCTAATCGATTTTTTTGTTAGTTTACTGCTAAGTTCATTAG
>OZ010587.1:102910350-102977850 GCA_963932145.1 Acanthosepion lycidas | reverse complement strand
ATAAAAAAATTTTTTTATATATCAACAAACAGTATTTAGAAAAATATAACAAACTGGAAAGTTTTTTTTGTGACACATTTCATCTGACTGGGCTTTGATGACATTGCCACATCGACACATGCGCACGAAACGAGGGATGAAGGTAATTTCAAAATCTTTTGAAAGAAAAATGTTTGAAAGAATTTCTTTTTCTTTTTCTTTTCAATCTAGCCCAAATCATCTGTATTCTTTTTCTCCACCTTTGTTCCTGATTATCACACACTTTGACAAGATAAAATTTACCGAGAATGGTGATATATTGTAAGTGCCTGGATGCAAATTTATTGCGGCTGAACTAGTGATCAAGGCACTTTCCAGACATTTTCGTCTCACTAGATCACCTTCTCCTTCAATCAAAGTAGCATTCCCCATGTCAAAACTGTGGTTCGCCTTGCTACAGGGAACAATCAATGCCTTTTGCATGTTGTTATTTAAAATGTCCCTTTTGTGTTCATATAGTCTCTTGTTTAAACCTCTTGAGATTTCTCCACTGTATTAATCTGGCAATTCCTGAACTTGATAGCGTGAATTCCTCCTTCAAGTTTTGGCTGGTGGTTTTGTTTTTTATTGATTAAGTCTTTGATTGTTTTAGATGTAGTTGTAATCAAAGACATAAAACTATATATATCTATATATTTTAAAGTTATTTTTAAACCCCTTTTTATTCCTCTTTTAATTTTAAATTAATATTTCATTCTTTGTATAACCCCAAATTAATGTCATAAGGTTAATATTTGGGTTTAATTTTATAAAATCTCTTCCCTTTAAGACAAATACCTTCACCCTCCTTTGAACCCTGTCTCGTGCCTTTCGTCTGACTGAAACATGGAAATGGATAAATTCTGTATTAGTTTTTCAAATGGTTACTGGTTGTTTTTTTTTCTTTTTCTTTTTTTTCCTTTCTTTTTTCTTTTTTTCCTTTTTTCTTTTTTTCCTTTTTTTCTTTTTTTTCCTTTTTTTCTTTTTTTTCCTTTTTTTCTTTTTTTTCCTTTTTTTCTTTTTTTTCCTTTTTTTCTTTTTTTTCCTTTTTCTTTTTTTTCCTTTTTCTTTTTTTTCCCTTTTTCTTTTTTTTCCCTTTTTTCTTTTTCTTTTTTCTTTTTTTCCTTTTTTCTTTTTTTCCTTTTTTCTTTTTTTCCTTTTTTCTTTTTTTTCCTTTTTTCTTTTTTTCCTTTTTTCTTTTTTCTTTTTTTTCCTTTTTCCTTTTTGCCTTTTTTCTTTTTTTTTCCTTTTTCTTTTTTTCCTTTTTCTTTTTTTTTCCTTTTTCTTTTTTTTTCCTTTTTCTTTTTTTCCTTTTTCTTTTTTTTCCTTTTTCTTTTTTTTTCCTTTTTCTTTTTTTTTCCTTTTTCTTTTTTTTTCCTTTTTCTTTTTTTTTCCTTTTTCTTTTTTTTTCCTTTTTCTTTTTTTTTCCTTTTTTCCTTTTTTTTCCTTTTTTCCTTTTTCCCTTTTTTCTTTTTTCTTTTTTCTTCTTTTTCTTCTTTTTTCTTTTTTTCCTTTTTTTCTTTTTTTCCTTTTTTCTTTTCTTTTTTCCTTCCCTTTTTTTTCCTTTTTTGCCTTTTCTTTTTTTTCTTTTTTTTCTTTAGCTTTCACAGTTAAATTTCTATTTCTGTCACAACCTCAGTCCACACCAGGTTTGATAAGACAACAACCAATATCTTCATCTGCCAAAATAGGCTATTCCTCTTATGAGGTGATTTGGGATTTTATTGTTTATTAATTATATATAGGACTCCCCCATCATTTTCGATATATGAGGATCAAGCAGCTCAGTTGTTAGAACCAAACAGCCGGACTAGCCACATATATCATTTGATTATAGTGGTGAAGACTTGTGCAGAACCAACCACACTTTCTGGGAGTGCCAGAGAACTAGCGTACAGTGTCCCCAAATGACACTCTGCAGGTTATAAATTCAGAATTGTCTTTCTCCTAATCTGTTAATCACCCATGCTATGGGACCCAGCCTGTCCTGCTATTTACCCATAGCTGGGGAGAAAAGAGATAGATTCATATCTTTTGCAAGCTTATTAAAGTGAATGCAATGAACTCGACTGGAGTTGGAACTTGGTACTCTGACTCACAATTCCAAGTCATTATCCATTACAGCAATCACACATCCGAGCTTAGAGCACCTGGTATTCTTAAGGGGTCACCCATTGCTCAATAGTGAGTTTGATTCTCATTGACTTTCCCATAATTTTTACATTGTGTCTAAATAAGTTTGGCCTGTTCGATAAGTTAAATAACAACATATTTTCAGCTGGTGTCACCCCCCTACACACAATACAATCTTCCTACATCAATTTCCTTGTTTTTTGACCTTGTGTCATATTAAGATAAGTTCATTAAATATGTAAGTTTTGAATTCAGAGTTGTCCTTCTCCTAATCTGTCCTCCTATTTACCCAATAGTTGGAGAGAAAAGAAATGGAATCATACTTTTTCCAGTGGTTTTAGCATGTAAATGAATGTATTGAACTCTACTGAAATTTGAACTCAGCTCTCTGATTCCTCAATCCAAGCTGCTATCCATTACTCCACTTATATATATATATATATATATATATATATATATATATATGTGGAATGTTTTGATGATTCTATCTTGTCTGAGAATTTATGAGTGCTGGTGTTGAGGTTTTTTTCCCCCATCTTGCATTTTAATGCTTCATAATTAATATCTTGTTGATGTCCACTTAGAAGTTTTATTTCAGAGACAAATCACCATTCTTAAAAGCTTTGTATATATTTCCTTCCACTTCTGTAAGCATTGTCGGTGTCTATGAGGCCCAGATTAAATTAAACTTGCCTCAAAATTGCCAGAACCTCAATATTCGTATCGGCCATTATGGTATCTGAAACCAAACATAAAACTGAATAGTATTAATGTTAACAAAATAGTATCTTTTGGTGACCTTAGTTTCTGAATGTAGGTGATCGGCTTCTCAAAGTTTACATTTTAATCTACAATTTGTGATTGTCCACTTCTAGGCTTTATTTCAAGATACAAGTCACTACCTTTTAAAGGCTTAAGTCAGTTCAGGGCAGTATAGTCAAATACAGCTTTGCTTCTGTCCACTTTCTAAATCCTTGAACAGCCTCAGATTTGTATATGATTTTTCATTTCTTTTTATTTCCCAATTTTTGTGAGCAGCTTCAAAATTGCCAGAATCACAACATCTGTATCTGCCATTATAATATCTAAAAGAGAAAGTACAAGTGATTAGTACTGATGATGACATATGTGACAATAAAATAATGGGATGAATTCATAGATTGTCTGTACATCTACATAAATGGAAATTAATATTCATTTTTACATCTACATCTGTGTACATGAAATAAACTTTTGTTGTAAAGGTTTATAAAAAGTGAAAATACTCTGCCTAATAAATGCAAGTAGTAGTCAATGATTGAACAAAATGCTTTCACATTTACACTACAGAAATATTGTTTGAGATTTCATTCAGTTTTCTGCTGATTGGTTTAAATAAGCCACTGTATGAGAGACATCATGAGTCATTCCTGTCAAAGTTGATAATGGTAAGGGTTCTTAGTGAGGTTTGTCTGGAAGTTTTTCTTTTTTTTTTTTTTTTTTTTTTTTTTCATACAACAGTTCACTTAAAACTAAGCTCAATGGTCACTCTTGGTAGAAGAGTACTGAATAAGTTGTCTGATATGAATTTAAGAGGAGATAGCAGGAAGTGAAGAATATGAGGATAAGAAGGACAGATAGCAATTGACCCTTGAGTTGAAGGGTTTAAAATTGTAATGTTCAGGAAGCATCCACATGGAAGTCTGATCCACAAAGTAAGTGTTTGTGAGGACAAAACTGTCTGTTTGTGAATGGATTTTCCTCTTTACAAATGGAATATGGAGGCAAATGTGAGTGATATGACTCTGGAAATAGTATGGTGCGTTCTGGCTTCTTATGGGAGAACTGTTTGCTCAAGTGTTCACTCGATTATTCTCTTCTCTAATTGTGGTGTACAAGTGACAAGTGGTTTTCTCAAGATAATAGATGATGTGACAGGATAGAGGGAAGTGAATCTGTGCCTTGGTCTATTTGGATAAAGTGAGCATAAAAACTCAACTTGAATTCATGGTGGTAGGTGATGTCACTGCGCACTTCTCATCTAAGATTTGATCTCTCTCTATGTGCTATGACTCTTCAAGATGTAAATCTTCCTGATTTTCTGTGATTGTTTCTTTTACTGTTTTCAGCAATACTTGCCCCTTTTACAGTTTCTCTTTTTCTTTACAGCACTTGTTTCTTCATCTCTTTGCTTAAACTTGTAGTTTAACTGCTGTTTTTGTTGATTTAATCTGATATAACTTTACCAGGCAAATAGATTTTATAGATATCTACCAGCATGTCCACATAGCAACCGGATATAACACAAGGTTGAGGCTTAAAGTGGATTTAATGGCAGTACCATTGAAAAATTCCCAAGCCCTCTCAGCATTTCCCCTTTTGGGGATCCCTTAGGCCTGCTGGTGTTTGGACTTAATATTAGAAGAATATAAATCCCAGCCTAAGGCAAAGGGATTTTATATCTCTCCTGCTAGTGGAAAACAATAAGTTTCTAAAGAACTCAATGGGTAGAACCCATTTCAACTATAGGTGGAACAGATCAACTTATTAAAGCACATGTTTTCATAGGTGAAAGCTATCAGTTCAATACTTGTGCTGGGTAGTAAATATTCATTTGAGCTATTTAACAACTTTAGTTTTTTCTACCTATTTTGCCTTCAATGTGACCTATGTGTGTTAAGTTCTCTAGGTACTCCTTCCTCATCATGTGACCAAAAAAACTTCAACAATCTCTTTCTAATTGTTAGTAGCAGCTTTCTTTAAAACATCATTTGCCATCTGCTTGGACTATGAGATTCTTCACATTGTTTGAAGTTTTAGTGGAAAAAATTGTCTATAAAATCCCTGCTGTTTTGGAGTTGAAACATTAAGTAGCAGTCCAATACTTCATTTCCAATGATCAGTTCCTGAAGAGCTTCTTTTTTTTTTTTTTTAATTCTTCTTTGCCTTCAGAGTTTTTTTGTTTTTTTTTTTTATTCATTCATTTCACCCCAAGCAAGGCAATAAAGCTACTAAGGCATAAGGGATTACTGAGTGTGAGAAAATATGAGGAAAAAAAAAAACCATTAAGGAGGGAGAACAATAAAAGAACTGGAATTAAGGAGACAGAAGATAACAATTAACATTGCATTTAAATTTTTGAAGATTAAGGTTGACTGGCAAGTAAGAAAGTGAAGAGAGTCCCACAAGCAAGAAGTGTGAGAGAAGAAACTGTTAGCATAGAATTTACAGTCTCATCTAGCCCTTTTAACTGTAAAACGATGTGACATTGCTGTAAATTTAGTTCTGTGTTTAAAATCGTAAGGTTTAGGTATCATAGAGGAAAGTTCTATTATATTTTCATTCACCTGTTGCTCTACAACACAGATAGTTGCACCTGCCTAATATTGACATCGTTAAGTTGTCACTCATATCTTGGGCGGTCACTAATGTAACAAAAAGAAAAAAAGTACAATTCTTTCTGAAATGTCTTCTTTGTTAAAAACCAAAAGATCTGTGATTATATAACTTTTTATAATTAAGTTATTTCTTCTGTTGAATTTGTGCTTAGAAACATTTTTGTCTTAGTCATTAACTTTGTAATAATAAATAAGTCAGGAGGAGAAGCATGAATCTTTGAATGGGAATTAATATTCATCTCATAAATTAATAATAATAGCAAAACTCTGATATCCGACTACATTTTTTGTGGCAACTGGAAATCAATGTATTGAAGAAAAACTCAAGACCAAAGCTTAAATCCCTTGAGAGTTGCTGATGAGATATTTCTTTTAAAAATTTCTTTCTTTTGGGTCTTTTACTCTGGCAATGAATCAATAAAGATAATAAAAGATGGAAAATAGACAACGACAGCAGTGATTATTCTGGGTTCACTGATGAGGTATTCTACTAATGTTATGTAAAAATATCCCAATTCAAAAAATGCAAGAAATACTTAATTCGCTTACTCTTTATTTATAAAAGCTAAGATGTTTGCTGTAATGCAATAAACTGCACTATCTTATTGCAACAGCATCTTCATTAGCATTTTCACTGTTATTTATAATTTTGAAGCACATCCCATTGGGATTAATTTATGAGAAGGATATTAAATATTAATAATTAATATCATCAATTTGTAACTTGGAAAGAGAAAAAAAGGATGAGTGTATTGAAAATATATTTTATTGTCTGTTTGTTATTTTTAATGTTCCCTTGAAAGTTTACCTGCAGAGACGTTAATGCATTTTGCTTTAGATATATTTGTTTCAATCACATTATGAATTCTTTTTAAAATTTTCATTAGAATTAAATTCCAACAAGGAGTGTATTTCAGTAAGTTTTCAAAATTGGAAATTCAGTGAATTCTCAAAATATTTAAAATAATAAAAATAAAAAATTTTTTTTTTTTTTTTTTTCTTTTTTGCTTGTCTTCAAATTTCCAATAACATTGATTTCATGATTTTGAGGCCAAGGATGATTAACCTTATCACCTGGAATTCTGGGTCATTTTTCTTCCTCATATTCTTTAATTTTTACTCATAAAATAAACTTCAGGAGACAATCTTCAGTTACTAAATACTTACGATATTGTGCAGGACAGTTCTCAGCCCAACCAAAATGTACTCCCCAATAACCTGATGCTTAATCTGACTTTGGTAAGTGAGTCAAACTGAGAACTTTTTTATCACCTCTTTGTATATAACATGTAATATTTATAAAATGTATATACCACATTTATTTGTCTATGACCCCCTATTTTTGTAGGCAAATAAGCAAATATTTATTTTATTTTTATATATCATTCCCCCTCTCTCTCTCTCTCTCTCTACACATGGAAAGTATAAAATAATCATTTTGGCCTGTGTTATACATTTTCTTTTTAAAACAATTTTAGAAATCAATTTAAACTGTAGATTTGTACATTTTAAGGCTGTTGGTGGGTTATGTTACATTAATTTACGTGCAAATACTCTTGGGAAAGGTATAAATCCATGTCTTCTCCCGCCAGCTATGGGTAAATAGTAGGACAGACTGAGTTCTTTAACCTTCGGTAGCCAACCAGTCTTGGGGATGGACAACTCTGAATTCAAAACCTGAATGGCCAAGTGGTCTGTAACTAAAGAGGCTCTCCCATCAGACCCTAGTCTGGTAAGAAGGGCAAGGGAAACAATGCAGCACAAGAAACAAGCTGTTAAAGGACAGACAAACTCCTCAGAATCAGCAGCTGTCAACCCCAACTGCAATTGACCAAGTGTAGTAAGTACAGCTACAACCTTGAAGACACTGTCCATCAAGTAGGAGTTCCACCAACAGGTGGGAGAAGGCCCTGGATTGGGATTTTTGGAGACTATTCATGAGAAATTTCAAATTATTCCAGTTTTAGACATAAATGGGCCATTTATGAGAGGAAGTGTTTTTTGAGTCAAACCATTGTAACATTTAATCTGTTGATAAAAGTAAACACTTTTGTCAATATTACACACATGTATAATGTTCCCTTCTACCTTATTGTGGCTTTTGTTTGATAGAAAATAATCCTGATTTTATGTGAATAAATGACATTATTAATAATATTGAAAAGTCATTAACATATCCAATATTGTTCAGGTTGAAGAATGAATTAGTTGATACGTGCTATTAACAAATGTAAATATACAAAGAAGTGGTTCAGTTGTTCACACAATGTTGGTTATGAATAAACCTCATATTAATTGCTGTCATTTCTACCATCATAAGCTTCATTCTAAACACATTTGCTGTTACTTTTTTTCAATGACGTCTTTCATTAGGATTTATAAGATTTTATAATTAATATAATCAATCTTAGAAGTAAAAGGATTAGAATTCAATTTGTGAAAGTTCTGAATTTAAATATTTCTGCAAGGTACAGCATTATTCCCAGGTGTCTGAGACTGAACGATCAGCTTTAAAAAACAAAATGTGAATAAAAATTTTTTTTTACATTTTTAGAAGAAATATTGTTTTTGAGATTTGAACGGAGAAAAACATGAGACACTATGTAAATATAAGTTTTCTCTCATTCTTTTAAACGTAACATTTTACTTCCTTTAACATGGAATAAAGAGACATCTTAGATCACCTGGTGGAATAGCTGTCAATTGTGTGTGTCATATGAAATCTGTGGGCCTTTTTCTGTGAGAATTACGTAATATGAAATTAATGTAAATTTTACTGTTAAAAAAGACATCTAATGAGTGTGTGTGTGTGTGTGTGTTTTTATTTTTTATTTTTAATTCTTTTATTCCTGAGGGCACTGAAATGACTTAATGATGCAAAAGGTTAAAAAGATGACCTTTATTATGAAGATAAAAAAAAGATTTCTTTTCAAATTAATAGGTGCATTTTCTTTTATTGCTAAATTTTGGTTCATTATTTCTATCAATTTCTCTTTTACTTCACTAACCTTTACCCTAACCTCTGTCACCTTTCTCTCTCTGTCTGTCACATCTCTTTCTCACTTTTTTATCTCTTACTCTCTCACTCACCCTTTTTCTCTCTCACTCACCCTTTTTCTCTCTCACTCACCCTTTTTCTCTCTCACTCACCCTTTTTCTCTCTCTCTCTCTCTCTCCCTTTCTCTCTCTCTCTCGCCCTTTTTTTCTATCTCTCTCGCCCTTTTTCTCTCTATCTCTCTCGCCCTTTTTCTCTCTATCTCTCTCGCCCTTTTTCTCTCTATCTCTCTCGCCCTTTTTCTCTCTATCTCTCTCGCCCTTTTTCTCTCTATCTCTCTCTCCCTTTTTTTTCTATATCTCTCTCCCTTTTTTTCTATATCTCTCTCCCTTTTTTTTCTATATCTCTCTCCCTTTTTTTTCTATCTCTCTCTCCCTTTTTTTTCTATCTCCTTCTCCCTTTTTTTTTCTATCTCTCTCTCCCTTTTTTTTTTCTATCTCTCTCTCCCTTTTTTTTTTCTATCTCTCTCTCCCTTTTTTTTTCTATCTCTCTCTCCCTTTTTTTTCTATCTCTCTCTCCCTTTTTTTTTCTATCTCTCTCTCCCTTTTTTTTTCTATCTCTCTCTCCCTTTTTTTTTCTATCTCTCTCTCCCTTTTTTTTTTTCTATCTCTCTCTCCCTTTTTTTTTTTCTATCTCTCTCTCCCTTTTTTTTTTTCTATCTCTCTCTCCCTTTTTTTTTTTCTATCTCTCTCTCCCTTTTTTTTTTTTCTATCTCTCTCTCCCTTTTTTTTTTTCTATCTCTCTCTCCCTTTTTTTTTTTTCTATCTCTCTCTCCCTTTTTTTTTTTTCTATCTCTCTCTCCCTTTTTTTTTTTCTATCTCTCTCTCCCTTTTTTTTTTTCTATCTCTCTCTCCCTTTTTTTTTTTTCTATCTCTCTCTCCCTTTTTTTTTTTCTATCTCTCTCTCCCTTTTTTTTTTTCTATCTCTCTCTCCCTTTTTTTTTTTCTATCTCTCTCTCCCTTTTTTTTTTTTCTATCTCTCTCTCCCTTTTTTTTTTTTCTATCTCTCTCTCCCTTTTTTTTTTTTTCTATCTCTCTCTCCCTTTTTTTTTTTTTCTATCTCTCTCTCCCTTTTTTTTTTTTTCTATCTCTCTCTCCCTTTTTTTTTTTTTCTATCTCTCTCTCCCTTTTTTTTTTTTTCTATCTCTCTCTCCCTTTTTTTTTTTTTCTATCTCTCTCTCCCTTTTTTTTTTTTTCTATCTCTCTCTCCCTTTTTTTTTTTTTCTATCTCTCTCTCCCTTTTTTTTTTTTTCTATCTCTCTCTCCCTTTTTTTTTTTTTCTATCTCTCTCTCCCTTTTTTTTTTTTTCTATCTCTCTCTCCCTTTTTTTTTTTTTCTATCTCTCTCTCCCTCTCCTTCACCCTTTTTCTCACTTTCACTTTTTCTCTCTTTTGATGCTAGGAAATATTAGCTATTTGCATTTTTACCCACCCCCTACCACTCCTTTATTTTCTCTCACAAGGAATTTTCATCTTTCCAAAGCTGTTAATGATGTCAACATACAGGATTCAAGCCTTTTCTCCTGATCATTTGCCTGAAAACCATTCTTGTAGTTTTCACTTGTCACTCTTGATTTTTGCTCTATTGATCCTCTTCTTAGTTTCTGTGCTTGACATAGCGACAATTCCTTTGATTGAATAAATCTTGTCACTTTGTTGCTAATTCAAACATGAAAAAGTTTGAGTCTATTTGCATTAAAAAATTTTTTTCTTTTCTTTTTTTTTTTCCTCCAGTACGTTCGCTTGAGCAGTTTCGATAGTAAACCAGAAAATATTTTGGAACTGTTACAAAAATTCTGGGGGCTTGACTTACCCAAACTGCTGATAACTGTCCATGGCGGCATCTTAAACTTTGACCTTCAGCCTAAACTGAAGCGGGTTTTCCGGAAGGGTCTTTTGAAGGCTGCAAAAACTGCAGGTGCCTGGATTGTGACTGGTGGAACTAACACAGGTAAGTTGTCTTTAACTGATTACCGCAGATTACATCACATTTGATAACAAAAGACCTATTTGATTCATAGATGCCCTCAGTACTTTTGAGACTAAATTGAATTTTGCACTTATTTGAGATGTAGACAGGCTTAATATTAGATACTGAAGCACCTTGAATGCAATAATATATGTAATACATGACTCAAGATATTTAATCTATTTACATTGTTTTACCTGTTGTCTTCAACTTTATTGTCATATTCACAATGTTTTAGTCGTTGTACGCTTCCATTCTTCTTCAGGTAATATACATTGGAATATTGAACCAAACCCTTTATTTAGTCCACTGGGTAGATTGTTCTAGTTTCTACTTCCACATGCCATGCCTTTTCTGGATATCTTTAGTAACTCAACGCTACAAGTTTTTGTTCATGGTATTGAACTCACTCCTTTACTGTTCCCCTGTTAATCCCATTTCTCGTTTACTGTTCTCCTGTTAATCCCATTTCTCCTTTACTGTTCCTTTGATAAGGAGCAACTCTCACTCACACAGCTTCTTCCCCAGAATTGTTGCTTTGTGGAGCAAAATCCTGAGAGACTGCTTTCCTGACAACTACAATCATGGTTTCAAATCCAGGCTCAGCCAATAACTATCCTATATGTCCTTATAATATGTATTTCTTAATTCCTCTTTCCTTACAACCATCTCACTTAGTAATACTCTGCTTTGCATCTTGTATTGAGTGAACTATCAGTAAATAAAATCTAAAAAAATTACCTTAATATTATTAAGATGATATAAAATCATTTTCATGCTTTGTTAATCATTAATGCTCAGTGATACAATGAACATTCAAGCTATTAAGATACAAAAGAAGCCATGCAAATCTTTGGCGTAGCATTCATTATCATTGCTCATTGTATTGTATAGAATGGTATAAATATTTACACAGCTTTATATAATGGATTTTATGAGTTTATTATTTTCATTCAGTACTATTTTTAGTACATTTGTCTATACATTTGTCTATATTTTATGTTTATCTGAGAAAGGTGAATGTAAATATTCTTTAATAATAGGATACCTGGCATTGCCTGGAAATTAAAACATTCAGTTGGGTGAACACATAGTTAAGAGGAAAATTATTTTAAAATAATTGTTCTTGAAATAATTCTTTCATACAAAATATTTTCTTTGTTAGACAATTCAAAACTTTATAACTTTAGTCATAAAGTGTCGACTGAGGATTTAATGAAATATAATCAGTTAAGGGCTTATTGATAAACACTCTATACCAGTTTGGGTCTCAATCTATGGATTATAAAGTCCTTTATAGTCCATGAATCATTTGTGTGTGTGTGTGTGTGTTTGTTGTTTTTTCTTGCATTTTGTTTGTTAGAGAGACTTATATGTGCTAGTAGTATGTATTGTGTTTTCAATGGATTTTTCTATTATTATTTTCTAGTAAACATTAATTTTTCATGAGTTATCAGCTTGTTTTCCCTGTAGCCTCAGTTGATCCCAAAAGTAAAATTGAAAGCATTCATGACTTGCCTGGCAAAAAAAAAAAAAATTAGTCGCAATGAAGCTATTTTTAGTTTTGTTGTGTTCAGTATCATTTGGAAACCTACAGACACACACACAGAAAAAAAAACAAAAAAAACTCCTTACATTGCTTTAACTGTTGCCACATTTTATCAAAAGAGAGAGTTAAAAATCATGGAAACTTTAAAAAAATATTTTATATGAGGGGTGCAGAAAAGAGACACTTGGTCTAACCAAGGCTGCCAACAAAAAAAAAAAAAAAAAAAAAAATTGATTTGGTCAGATTTTAAGAAGTGGATTGGACTGAAAACTTTTCAATGCCTCCTCAAAGAAAACTCCCTATATTGCAAGAAAGTGTTAAGTTTTCATCTGTTCCATCTTCAGGCAGTTGTTGGGCAGTCAAACCTGAACAGATGTTGGACTCTTTACAAACCTGGTGTGTTCGTAGATTTGGTACATAGGAGGAATGTATGAATTTATACAAAAGCCCTATAGCTGTTTTTTGCAAATCGGTGATGGGGCAAGAAAAAGAACGCATGCAAATCAGATTTTGAATTCTATATGCAAACCATGTATTTGTTCCAGTAGGAACAACACTGGTTACTGTAGAATCATCAAAGTTAGGCAATGTCAAGCTCAGTCAGTAACTAGATGGTTGACCACTTGGAAATATCAGGTGCTCTAAGCTTGGATGTGCAGGTGGAGTAATGGATAATGGCTTGGAATTTGAAATCCAGTTAGGTTCATTATATTCACTTAAGTGCAAATGCTCTTGAGAAAGGTATGAATTCACCTCTTTTCCTCCCCAGCTCTGGGTTAAGTAGTAAGACTAGTATCATTAAATCATTATCTCCAAAAAAAAAAAAAATTAAAAAATTCTTACCATCTAAAAATATTTTCTGGCTTTAAATAACCTGCAAAGTGTTGACAAACCATAGAAAATGAATTAATCATAGTAGCAAACCACCCACATTCCCTTTGTATCCCATCGGTGAGAAGTAAGTTCCACTTGAACAGCTTCTTCCCACAAACCCCTGCTCTATAGAACCGACTCCCGACAGGATGTTTCCCCTGATTACTACAATCTTAATCTGTTCAAGACTGGGATAAACCATTGTCTTCTATTCCTATACATACAAATGGCCTCTAAATGTAACACTCTACCTTGAGTGTCCCATGGGCCTTGTAAAGAGTGAATCTTGTTGTAAAAAAAAAAAATGTGCAAATATTCTTGGGAAGAGTTATAAATCCATGTCTTCTCTCCACAGCTATAAGACTTGTATCACTAAACGATTCTCAAAAAAATCTTACAATGTAAAAATATTTTCTGGCTTTAAAACCCATAACTGGAAGGAGAATAGGGGAATTTATAATCTGGAAAGGATTGATAAACTATAATAATAAAAAAAAAAAAAAAAAAGTCTTTTTGCAAAGTGTCACAATTATTGTCATTGTCTTATTTGTTTCTTTTGATTGAATATGTTTTGTAGCGCAGGAAAATTCTTCATTGTGTCTTTTTAGTCTTGTTGACAATGTCACAGCTTGAATGACAATTAATGTTGGGAAGGTGAATTCTCTTGGGTGTGATTGTCATATTGAAGAGTTTATTTATTAAGACAAAATATTTACTTTTTACATTACCAAAAATTTTGTGGTTGGGAGGAAAAAGTTTTTTCAGCTTCATGATAATGAACTCTTCAGTTTCAATCAGCAGTGTGTTTGTATATTCAGCTTTTTTTTTTTCCCCATGGTTTTGAATAGAAGTATTTTTATAACATTATTGGTTTTTAATGTCCATGACAAAACTTGTCAGAAATTAATAAAAACATATAATACAAATCATTCATCTAAGAATATCAAAAAACATTGTGTACTATTACTACAACCAATATAATAATAATAATAATAATAGGTTAGTAAACAAATGATGGATGTGTGGGTGGTGCAATGAATAATGGCTCAGAAAAAGAAATCAGAGAGCCAAGTTCAAATTCCAGTCAGGTTTGTTACATTCACTTACATGCAAATACCTTTGGGAATAGTATGTATCTATCTCTTGCTTTAGCTATGGGCTTGATAACAGAACAGACTGGGTCCTTTAGCCTTGGTTGGCAACCAGTTTACAACAGAAAAAAACACTAGGCTTTTATGGGAAATCTTTTGTCTAGTCAGTCATGAATCATAAGAGACCTGATTACCAAAGTGCATATCACATATGGCATTTGACTTCAAACAAATGATATTGCCATTAGCTAAGAAAGAAAAGGTAACAGAATGGTGATAAAAGTCCCGCCTAATAATGAAATCTTCTGTGGCTGAATCTGGTTAAAGTATTAAGTATAGGATTTGAGTTCAAGTTTTATTTTAAACTATTTAAGATTTTAGATTCTTTGTCAGCTGATATAATGGTATGATTTATTTTGTTTATGGCCTATCAACCTCAATGTGTTATTTAATGCCAATAAAATTTTTAGAATAGATTCATATGAATAGAATATTTATTCTTTGTAAGGAGTTAGTTTGTTGACCAGGTTTCATTAATGTATTTTTTTTCAAAAATGTATTGCTAGTAATATTTTTTTCTTCAAAAAATATATTGCTGGTATGTTTACTATAAAAGTCTATTTTTATACTTTCATAGTGTTTTGAACCTCAGTTTAGGGGTTAACTATTTGCCCATAGCTAGGACGCTAATAGGTGCTACCACCCTAGGTCAGAGTATATCTGGAAACAACAATTAAAAGGTAGTTCCAAGCTCCTCAAAACCTTTTCATCAGAGGCCTTGCTGCCAGATGTAGTTTATCATCATATCCAGAACATCCTGATATAACATAAAATGCAACAAAAGAAATGAAGAAATCTTTTGACTTGTAATAATTTACTTAGGTACATTTAAATTCATGGATGCAAGTGTTTTTGCTGTCAGCTTATTTTTGGTGGATGCTCACTTGTTTTTGTTTTTAAAAAGAAAGAGGGAAACATTAATCAGAGATAATAGTGAAAAGATTTCATCATGCAATCTTTGAACATGTATGCTATGACTATTCTTGTGAGTAAAAAAACATGGCATAGAAAAAAAGGAGAATAATTATAGCTCAAAAGTCCTGCTTAATTATAGAAGCTTTTCTTGGTGAATTTGATTATATTATTGCTTTTCATTGATTCATTCATTCATTTTGTATATTTTATGCAGTTTATTTAAATCTAGAAAATTTTTTTTTTAAGACAATACTGATTTAGTGATAGGAGTCTTACTAATTAACCCATAGCTAGGGGGAGAAGAGGTGGATTCATACCTTTCCCAAGGGTATTTGTGCATAAGTGCGTATAATGAACTTAATGAGAATTAGAACTCAGCTCGCCAATTAACAATTCCAAGCCATTATCTATTACACAATCCACACATCAAAGCTTACAGCTGCTGGTATTCCCAAGCAGTCACCCATCTAGGTACTGACCAGGCCTGACATTGCTTAACTTCAGTGAATGTACAGGAATTGGTGTTTCAACGTGATGTAATCATAAGCCCATAAAGCATTGCCACGTAAAAGGAAGTTCCAAAGTATGGAATGTAAGTCTTTTTGAAAACTATTTCTTCTAATATTGTACTGTTTATATAAACAGTTGAAGAATCAATCATTTGAGAATATTGTGATAAAAAGATGTCAAAAGCTTTGGCCTTATTTTTTGAAGTATTCAGGCTCATTTGAAAATATATTTTTGCCATCATAAAATGCAACCAGCCTTTGGTTTGGGGAAACTTCTTTTATTTTGTCTCCGTATTTTTTTTGCGTATATTTTCTTTTGAGACATTAAAATCCGGACGATTTTATCTTTCTCTTACAGGAGTGACCAGACATGTTGGCGATGCCATCAGTGACCGCACAACCAAAGCAAAAAACAAAGTGGTTGCCATTGGTATTGCTCCTTGGGGGATTGTTGAGAACAAGGAACTTCTTATTGGAAATGATGTACGTAATTCTGGCCTACAATGATTCCCTTTGTGTGCTTCATTACACCTAAATCTTGAGCGATTGATTTTTGCTTTTGTATTCCCCTCGTGTTGTCATTTCCAAATGATTATCACAGTTCCCAAAATTCTTTACCCTTGGGGGAAGAACAAATCTTGTCAGAATGCGTTTATTATCAACTGAATGCATAATTGTTTATTTCTGTTATCGTTTCATTGCCTTTTCTTGCATGTGGCCATTTATGAAGGAATAAGTGTGTAGGTTGGTGTAAATGGATATTGTATGTAGATTTATGGTGTTACATGAAGGGGTTTAAATGTATTTATATAGAATGTGTAAAGTTGTGTGTATGCATGAATATATTTTTGTGTATATAAATATGCACCTGCCTATATATATATATATATATATATATATATGACGTCACACATGAAATGGACAAAGTCTGACAATTATTTTAAGACATTTTTATGTTTATACATTCTTTTTATAGATACAAATATTTGAGTAAATGCCCTGTTTATAATAAACAGTATTAAACATTTACCGGCCTGAATGTCCAAGAAATTTTCACAGAAAATATTCGTCCTCTGACAGGATTCGAACCTGTATCATATACGGAATTGTCATTTAGCTTGATGTGCCTTTACCAATTTGGCCACAGAAAATTTCTCGGACATTCAGGCCGGTAAATGTGGTTTAATACTGTTTATTATAAGCAGAGCATTTACTTAAATATTTGTATTGATAAATACAAATACGTCATTTGTTTACATTTACCTCCCCCCTCTCTCTCTCTCTCTCTATATATATATATATATATATATATATATATATATATATATATATACACGCACACATACCTATACATGTAATATATAGATGCATATACATGATGTAATATATACATGTAAACAAGAGTATTTATATCAAGGTAAACATCAATTTAGTCTGATGTAGTTCTAAAGGATGAAATAGTGACACAAAATAATTTTTCCTCTGTCACGACTTTTCTTAGAATTGTTCTGATTTAATTTATCTTTTCCACACATATATATATATATATATATATACACAGTATGTGTATCTGTGCAGTTAGTCATCTGAAAATGTTTATCAGTTTGAATGAATTGTGCATCTTTTATGTCTGTATGTGAACTGTATATGCTTATGTAGACATAATATTCAATATCTTTTCTCTACTCCTTTTATATGCCAAATAATAATAATATAAAAAAGATGATTACAAACAACTGATTGTGTCCATCTAATTTTGACTGCAGATTGTTCTTCACAATATTACTACAAGTGATAATCACAGCAAAGAAAAATTATATGTTAAATCCTTTCCCAAAGAGACCCTAATTCAATTTATTCGCTTTCTATTTGTGTTCAACACCCAAAGGTCCCAGCTTTATTATGTTCAGAAAATCTCCTTGGTGGTTCCTTTACATTCTGGACTTTTGCCTCAGAGGTTCATTTTAGCAGTGCTGTTCTCAGCTGTCGACCATAAATTGTTAATGCCACTGCCACCATTTCTCTTTGAATAGTAACAACAAAGGATTGTTTTTTCTTTTCTTTTTTCACAAGCATTTCCAGATATCTTGATCTCTCACTTGATAAGATTTTAAGATGATTTGAAGGACAAAGAATTCTTTCTTGTCAAAATGTTATAGTACCTCTCTTGTGAATAGTGCACTTCCAGTGACTAAATGAACTAGTCCATTATTATAAGAACACAAGGTCAGAGGTAAGACTAGTAGTCGTTTGGAGTCGGTCTTCAAACTAACTATACAGGCATCATGGCAAGTGGCCGAAGCATTACATATAGAGAATCTTTATCTGAAGTACATTATATAAAGTAAGAGTGTGTTATAATAATAGTGGTGTTATAATAGTGGCAATGAGGAATTTGAAACTCAGATGATTTATAACCATTGTGTCAAGGATTCAGAACTTTTATGCCTTATAACTGTTGTAACAAGGATTTTGGAAACTCATATTAGTTGTAACTGGAATTACAAGAATTTCAACTATGTTGGTTCAAAAAAAAAAAAACATTCTTGTGAATATCGAGAAAATTTTAGCTTCCATTGAAATTTGACAACAACAACAACAACAGAAATAATAACAATAACAACAGAATCAACAGTTGCTAGAATTACAAAAACAGCAACAAGAGTTGGATATAATTCTGAAAAAAGAAATTCTTCAACGTCTCTTATGCCAGACACTGTCCAAAACACCATATCTGAATTTGTATATAATACTGATGAGGGACTGATTTTGTCTATTTTCTTAGATATGAATAAATATTGTTGTTGAGAAAAATAGGTCTTATAGTGTATAAGAAATACTGCAATTACATTTTACCATGAAGACCAGGTGACATCAGGTTTGAAGTCATGGTACACATTCTGATGAAAATCTTTAGTGACAAGAGCTCTCTGTTCAATGTTCAGTGGAGTTTCATGAATCTAATCAAAATAAATGATGAAGATTTTGTCACATATGCTGAGATCATCAACAAAAAATGTGAAAAGTTCAGAATAAGGGAATGACTCCAGATATGTTTAAAAGCTAAAAATGATGCTGAAATATGAGCAAAAGTTTAACAAAAATTGAATAAAACTGTAATATTACACTATAAGAAATAGTGGATGATTGCCAGAGAATGCTAAATCTGAAACACAATGCTGAAGAAATTCATGAAAAAGAATGTGTATTGGTATGAGCAAAGGACAAATGTACAAAAAGGAGAATAAATCCTTGTTTCAGATGTGGTAAATTACATCTTGGAAAAGACTGTACCCTTTAAAAAAGCAGAATGTTACAAGTGTAGTAATAAAGGACAAATAAAGTAACACTGCAAAAATCAAACAAAGAAAAAATTCTCACAGTACTTATTAAACAAAGAAGATCAACTGGTATGCCAAGCATGTAGAACAGCATATACTATTAAACATATATTAACCAAGTGCTCAAATCTTGCTCTCTCAATTGCTCTCTCTATATTGTAATATAAACAATATGTACAAACTGTTTGGGAAAGTAAATGGGGATGATATATCATTTCTGAAAACAGTACGACTCTACAAAAAATTATAAACCAAATGAATATGTCAAAATCAATTTTTCTACAAACTGTGTATCTGAAAAGAATACATCAATGAAACCAGGCTCTCTACAACAACCGTCTTTACAAAAGTATATCAATGGAACTGGATCTACAGACTGTTTTCTTACAAAGAATATAGATTCTGTTCATACAAATCTATTGTAAAAATCTCGTCAGCATTAAATAACCCATTCAGTTTGATATGCCATAAAACAAACCAAACCTAGAGATCCCAGTTAGTCTTCCTATTTAATCCATAGCTAGGAGGAGAATTGATTCATGCCTTTCCCTGCAGTATTTGTATGAAAGTGAATATAACCAACTTGGCAATTTCTCTTTCTTCTAGTTACTCTACCGCACTTTTTAGTAAGTGTCAATAATCACCACCATTCTGTGTATGAACCTAAATTGTTACTTTAATTGTTCTTTGATGGATAGAAACTGGGGCTTATATAATCTTTGTCTTGGTATTATTGTTTAAAATCAGTTCTTGATTAAGAAAATTTTAATTTTTAAATGCTTAGATTTGTAATATTTTCACATTGGACAAAATAACAAGATAAAAAGAAATAATCAATTCTGACAGTGATTTGTACGAACAAGGATTTTAATAATTTTCAACAGTGGTTTTTTATCTTATTTGAAAATGGTATCAAATGAATCCAATTTTTAATCAGCATAAACATGCCATAACCTTTTAGCAGCAGTATCTGTATGGAAACCTTTCTTCCTTCCAAACTAGTCTTTTTCCTGACTGCCATGCTTTTTTATTGAGAGAATCTTCATTCTGCAGTCTGATTTGACAGTCATACATGTCATATGCAGTGTGTATATAACTGTATATCCTAAGTGTGAAGTAAACTCTAAATCAATTCTCAATACTGTATGCTGCTCCTCATAGTTGATGAAACAATTTAGCATGCTGTGAGCAGAAGAAGAAGCAAAAAACAAACAAACAAGCAAACAAAAAACTCCTCAAAACTACTACTAACTGCTTCATACCCTAAAGCTAAAATTCTAATCAACACGGGTAATGAAGAAACTATGTTGCCCATGAAGAAACTTAGACATTTTATTGACTCAAGGCTTTAATATATCCTTTTTACCAGTTGTTTGGTAATGCCATTTTGTGTGTGTGTGTATGTGTGTGTGCGTACCACAATACAGAATAACAAGCATCTGTCCAGAAAGTATCCTGCTATAACTGCTTACTGTACTTCCATTAGAATCTCTCATATTTCTCTGTCTATGTCTCTTTCGTTTTCTAAACACAAAGCAAAGTTCTCATTTTGGGAATATCACCAACTACTAAAAGGCATTCTCTTTAATCTTCTTCTCAGTCTGAAATCTCCTCCTCCTGGCATTGATTGTACTGTGGAGGGGGAGAAAGGCCAGAAGTCACCAAAAGCCAGTTCTAAAGGTAGGGTGTTGACAGTTCTTGGTAATTTTGACATTTTTGCCAAAAACCCTGCATGAGATATAAAGAAGGAGGAGGATCAATAATTCTGAATGTAACCCTTAGATAATACACAAGATCATTCAGCGACATCTCCGACATCTCTTTATTGACATGGATGTATTCCAGTCACACATGCGTAGTCAGCTCCCCTCTAATTGGTTGGCAAGTAACACCAAGGTTGCATAAAAGGTTCTCACATTATTCAAAATCACTAGAATCTTTTTGGGCACACTGTATAAATTGTACCTAACTACTAAACATTTCATATACATTTGAGGAGGTGATAAAAAGTTCCTGCTTGTCCCATTTCCCCAATGTCCAAACTCCAGAACTCTTGGAAGAGTTAAAGAATCTTCAGAAATGAGGTTTTAAGTGTGTTGGATTTCCAATGATACATTAACTTATTTAGATCCTTTGTCCTCAAAACTTGTCTTTCAAAGATGATTGGCAAATCAACTTGTTCATGGACTCCTATGCCTAGAGTGGATTTGTTCGTGGTGTAATGGTTAGCAGCTCAGGATGAGAAATTAAAGAGCTGAGTTCAAATTCAATTTGAGTTTGTTATATTCAAGCAAAAACCCTTGGGAAAGGTTATAAATCCATCTCTCCCCATCAGCTATGGATTAAATAGTTTTTTTTATTCCTTCACAAAAAAATATTCTTACAATCCAAAGTAATGTTTTGACTTTAAATGACCCACAATGGGTTGATAAGCCATAAAAAACAAGCTGTGGCTAGAGATACAATTCTATAGCAATATGGGCCCTTCTCTACCCCAGATATTTTGATATATAAAGACAGTGCAAATACTAAAAGCATATGTTGTAGTAGTAATTGTACTTATTTGCCTCTCTTGTGAGAGCGAAATGTGATACAGGAATCCAGAGATTTTTTTCATGATTTTGTTTTCCTCTCTTTCTCTCTCTCGATTTGTTTCTGATCCTCTCCTTTTTCGTGCAATGGAAAAATACTTCTTGGCTGGCAGATTACAAAGAACCAGGCCTCTATCATTTTTAGAGATTTTCAAGATCATCTACAATTGAATTAAAAATTACCATAAGAATATTAGTGCTAAAAAATAAGAAATGAAAATTTGATTTTTAACAGCAGATTTTGCACATTTTTTTTAACCTATATTTTAAGCAAAGTTTTGGTCCTCAACTCAGATGTTGTTTTATGAAAAGCAGGAAGGAAATGATTGTCAAAAGTTAAATCAATCATTAATAGCAGAATATGGATATTATATGTTTAAAACAAATATGTTGCAAAAGGTAGAAATGCATAAAAATCAATAAAAAGATCGTCAGTGATCAGAAATTAATCCAATCATTATTGATAGAATCGGCTTAATATGCATTACTAATGACTTTACAGGAGGCACGGTGAAGCAATGGATAACAGCTGGGACGGAGGAATCAGAGCTGAGTTTGAATTCCCGTCAAATCCATTACATTCACTTATGTGCTAATACCCTTGGGAAAGGTATGAATCCTCTTCTTTGCCCCAGCTATGGGTAAATAGCAGGACAGACTGGGTTCTATAGCCTTGGATTGCAACTGGTCTACCGCAGTAAGAAATGGCAAACTAGTGCGGGGGGTGGGTCAGTCATGTTCAAAAAATACATGTTCGCTTAAGTGTGCATCAGGCATGGCACATAACTGACTGAATGATTTTACTCAAGGATGGCATTGAAAATAATTTTTCAATAGAAATCAAAGCAGCATCTGTAATGTAATCAATCTTGACCTGGCATCTCAGCTTTAGTCACTTTCCCACCAACATGACGTGTCTTCCCTCTGTCTTTTCTACAAATATTTTTATGGCAACTATTCTGATCAGATGTTCACTTAAGTGCTTTGACTGCATGAATTTAAGTGTGCTACTAGATTGGCAACTAGGTCTCATCATTTTACTCAAGAACTAGCTAGATACAACTAATATAATATTCTAATAGTTTATTTTCTAGCACTTCTTGCTTTTTGGACCTCCCTTCTGATTTCCTGCTTCCCTGCCACCTACCATCTTCAAGAATTTAAATTTCCTGAATTCTGTTCCTTTATTTTCTTTTTCTTCACTTCTCCTTGTGCTTTTTCACTCCTATCTCTCTGCATCTTAGTGGCATTATCACCTTGCTTGGGGTGAAATGATTAATGCATTGAAAATCAAGAAAAGAATTGTTAATAATTAATGCAAGTTTACTGACAATAGGTGTATAATGTTTATCACTAAATTTTTATTTTTTGTTCTTTTGTTTAAAAAAAAAAAAAAGCAAACTTTTCTGTTTTTTTTTTTTTTTCTGTTTAGAAATCCTAAACATTTATTAGCATTGTAACTTTCCCTATGAATGTAGTGAATGCACATTGATAGAGGCATTATCAAGACTTCTTCAGAAAAATAATAAATAAGAAATTATAATCAATTGAATGTTTAATGGAGTCTTGTCCTTGTGACTAAGATATTTTAATAGTTGCACCTGTAGACAAGATTAACCTGCAATGGGTTTCAATTATATTGCTTTATGTATGTTTTGATGTAAAATGAAAAAAAATCCTGCCTTAAACAGTGCAACTCCCATTTATTTCAATTTGATGTAAATTATATGCAGATGCATTCAGTTGATATTAAAATGATTTATCTTTTCTCAGCTTCTGTGAATTAATAATATGAAATCACAAAAATTAGAGATGAATTTATAAATATTACAAATTCAACCTGCCAAATGATTTGCATTTATGTAATTTTTTAAAATTATGTTTTGTTGCCAAAACATTAGAAATTTCTTTAAATGTTTTTTTTTTTTTTTTTTTTTTTTTGCCTCATTTACAGAAAGTTGTTCCTTATCACTGTGTCTCGTCTCCCAAATCAAACTGTGCTGTGCTCAACAGCAATCATTCCTACTTCCTGCTCATTGATAATGGAACCATGGGAAAATATGGCGGTGAGATCATGTTGCGCAAGAAGTTAGAGAAATACATTAGTCAACAGAAAATATGCATAAGTAAGTACCACATACCCCAGTCTCATATCACTTGTTTTGGGGGATTCTTTTTTGTCTTGTCTTACCTTTTTTTTTTTTTTTTTTTTTTTTTTAATTAATTTTTTAATCCTCATTATGCATTGTTTGTATATTGATCACTGTTTCCCATGTTGCAGATGTACATGTAGTGTAATATATATATATATATATATATATATATATATATATATATATATATATATAATTATTTATTTTTAAAGGACATTCAACGTCATCACTTGATAAGACACCGAAGGTGTTGAAACAAAATGGCTATTTTTGTAGTGATTTTATAACATATTTATGTTATAAATTTTTTTTTCTTTAAAAATAAATAATTATATCTGCTCTACTTTGTATTGAGCACTCTTTTAAGAATAGTAATTGTTGGTTATTGGAATTCATTCCATATACACCAATCATATACTTGGATATATATATATATATATATATATATATATAGGCATGGAGAAAATTGCTGAGCTCAAATACCAATCTAATCTATTGCATTCACTTTCACACATATGGCCTTTGGGAAAAACCTAAATCTGTCTCTTCTGTCAATACCATGAGCAGTGTTGACTGAGTTCTCTAAACTTGGGTACCAAGCAACCAATCTAAGAGAAAGAAAATTCTGAATTCATAACTTTGGTGATAGCAATGAAGAACCACTTCACTACCTTTCCTAAGACATCATGGCAATTCACCGATAATAAAGAAAAAGAATCTGTGGAGAAGGCAATGGGAAACAACTTTACTATATTTCCCAAGAAGTCATGGCAAAGGAATCTGTAAAGAGTCATGATTGTCTATGTTTTGAATAGTCATTGCATTTAGAAAAAAAAAACTGCTGAGATTGTCATATGATTATAGAAATTTATGAAACTTGATCTGTCACATGGCTACATTGTTGAGCTTTTAGTAAATATTGAATAAGCACTTGGCACTCTTTACATATTTATAAATTTCTTTGCCTGACAAGGTAGTCAATGATCTTGAGATATATTCTTGGTTTGACAAGATCTTGAAACACATGCTGTTTCACATTTAACGAATAGTCCAACACACTTAGCACACCATTTCTCAAGTTTCTTTTAACTCTTCGAAGAGCTTTGCTATTCACTCATTGTTGAAGTGGGATAAGCAAGAACTTTTCAGCACTTCCTCATAAATATATCAACTGCTCACCTATACAGACTCACCTGGTAAGAGTAGTTATAGATAACAAAAACTGTTGTTTATGAATTGTCACTTATACCACCTTTTCTCTTCATTTTTATGTCTGAACTGTAATAAATGACCCACTAATCTTCTTAATGACACTCTTTTCTTACTTATGTGTCTCAGAAATTTCAACAGAATCTTTCATATGTTGAAAGATTGTTAAACAGATACATAAATAGAAAATACCATTTTTAGATGAATTAAAACCAGAGTAATACTAAATTTAAAATGCTTAGAATTAAGATCATTAAATTTATTTTGAGCCAAAGAAGCAAAGAAAATCACATTTATTTTAGCAACCCCTTTGGTTAAAAGCAATCTTAACATTTACTTGTATTTTGGTAAACTTTGCCATTTTATTTTCTTAAATGAATTTTCAAACTGGACTAAATAAATGCATGCTGAAATAGAGCAGCTTCACTTTAAATTGTGTTTACTTATAACAGCTGAAAAATTGAATACAAACTAAGCTTTTGACATATATTCTGTATTCTCTCTATTTCGTTATTCTGTTATTCCATTGTTTTAATCAAATCAGGATTTTTCTTAATACATTGACACTTCAGTCATTATTTTACTTTTCTTTATATAAAAATTGCTTTTCTAGTATTTCAGCAAAATCTTTATTAGTTTTTCTACAGACTGATAAACTTAAATGGTAGTTCATCATTATGGGTGATCATGGCTCTCCACAACTTCATGTCTTTAGTTACTTTTTTTTTTTACCTTTTACCATCTCCCCATGTCCTTGTTCTACCACTTATTCACACACTCATTAAGTAAGTTACTCACTGTTTTCCCTTTGTTTCTCTTGCCTTCAATATGTCCTGAGGGTGTTAAATTCTCCAGGCCCTCTTTTCTTATGTGTCCCAAAAATTTCAACAGAATCTTTCAGATTGTAAGTCCAAGTTTCTTTGTAGTTTTTCGTTTCCTTAAAATGTCCTTGTTGTTCGTATACTCTGTCCATTGTATTCTCTACCTTTGTCAGTAGAACAACATTTCTCTTCCTTCAAATCCCTTTATTTGTGAGGAGATTGTCCAGCATTCATTGCCATATAAAAGAACTTGTATTACATAGCAATTTAACAGTCTTTCCTTTTTTATTGAACTTTTCCTATCTCTTAATACTTTTCTTAATTTCTCAAAGACGTCTTTCACAATTTCTATATGCCTTCAGATTTCTATGTCATATTTTCTGTCTTCAGTTACTAGACTATGATAACAGTTAAATTTATGTACCTGCTTGATTTTGACCTTCCTATTCTATAGCTCTTATCTTAGGCTATCTGTTTTGTTCCTAAACATGCATTCTATGTTTTTATTTTATTTACAGTTAGTCCTTTTATCTTGCTTCCCTTCACCATCTTGTTTCAGAGTTTTCCTGTTCTCACAGTATCATCAGTATATTGTATGCTGTTCAGATTATGCCTATCAGTAATAAATTCCAGTATATCATATAGTTCTCTTAAGATTGTCTTGTTATAGAGTATATATAAATCATAATGAGAAACAGATCCATGTTTTCTCTTTTGATTCTTATGTATTCACTGAAATCATTCTCTTCTCTGCATGCAGGCTGTTTGTTCCCAGTATAGGTTACAAATTACTGAACATCTTTTCTCTATTAATCAAGCTCTTCTAATATTTCAAATTAGTCTTTGTGTGATACTTTATCAAGTGCTCTTATAAAATCTATAAAATATGTCCTTCTGTATTTGTATTCCTCACTCTGATAGTATCCTGATCATAAAGATGATGTCTTGTTTCCATTTTTTAACCAAAGTTACACTGTTCTTGCCACATTTCGAATCTAATTCTGCTATGAGCTCTATTCATTAGAATCCTAATGATAGGTTCAGTTTTGTGTCTCATTAAGGTGATTGTCCAAAGGAGTTCATCTTCATTTGCACCTGGCTTCATTGTCCAGGGCTGTGACAGTATAGGCTATCATTGTCCAGGGCTGTGACAGTATAGGCTATCATTGTCCAGGGCTGTGACAGTATAGGCTATCATTGTCCAGGGCTGTGACAGTATAGGCTATCATTGTCCAGGTCTGTGACAGTATAGGCTATCATTGTCCAGGGATCATTATCATGCAAGGATCTTATTGTTTTTGCAGTGCATTTAGCTTTCTTAATAAGAAAAAAACTAAACCTTTTGTCTTAAATGGGATGGAAATTCTTCATGAGAGACAAAGTGTGAATATCAGGATTAACACAGTCATTGAGAAGAAATTCTATAAATGTTCTTAGTAGTCCATTCCCAACAGTGTTTAGACAATTGGAACTTTTCTTTGCATATATGCCATTGTTAATTTGGTGCTTCACTGAATCCATTCTTCAGTCCTTCTTCAGGTGTATTCCATGAAGGGTGGTATATGATTGCTCTTCTTCCAAGAAAAAAAAAAGCAACTAGTGATGGAAAACAAAAAGCTTCCTTTTTTTTCCTCACTTGAATACACCTGATTAGGGCTGAAATATTATCAGCAATAAGTATGCAAAGAAATGATTCAGTTGTTATTATTATTATTATTTACAGTTGGATTAATGCCCTCCACTTTGTTGTTATTATCACAACATTTCAGTTGTTGTTCCCTCTAGCCTTCTTCAGGTGTCTATCAATACAGTTAACTTTCAGGGAATTTTGAACTGAACCCTTTATTTAATCTATGGTAGTAGATTGTCTTCATTCCATTATACATATTTCATGATTATTTTTTTAGTACTGCTCAGTTATTGCTGGTTTTGTTTCCACTGAATCTGTATTATCTAGCCCAGGGATTGAACTCACAGTTACTATGTCAGTAGATTTATATGCCAGTGCTATAATCACCTAGGCTGTTCTCAAAGTTACAGATAATATCTTGTTAATCCTTGTTTTTACCACTTGGTTTTAATATTTACTTGGGTCTGCCTCATTCCACAGCTGGAGAAGGTTGCAAGGTGTCAGCTCTTCAGCATGTTATTGTTTACATAAGAGAATTTCTGAATTAAAAGTTCAGTGGGCATTCATTCAAATATGTATCTTCAAAATGCAATCTTGGTGACTCCGGATAATTTGCATTGGCCTGTGGCAGTAAAACCAAGAATTAAATGCAAATTTGTCCAAGAATATTCAAAGAACAGAACAATAACAAATTCTTTCTTTCAGTTATCGCTGTCAATACGGAAATTAATATCCCAAAGGGCATGAAAAAATAATTAAATTCTGTTCTGAAAATGGAGGATAACATAGAGAAATTTGTGCTCATCTGTCAGTCATTAAAAACCTTTTTCTTTGCCAATTCATATCAACATGATGATAATACACCTCTCTTTTCTTTGTGATCTTGTAAAGTGTAACAAAAGAATTGATTTGTTTATAGGTATATGTTTATTTATCACCAACTTTATTTTTAAATATTGAAAAACTATCACATCAAGTGCAAAATATGATTATTTGTTTCACTTCTCCAGGAAGGATTGGCAACATTTACTTCTCTTTGAATTGTTTGCAAGGCAAAAGGCAACATTCTTTGAAGTACATGACTCCCTTTCCTTACTATATTAAGCAATACTTTTATTTGCATTGTCTCTCATTCTCTTTTTATTTCTATTTTAACTTTTGTTTGGTTGGTTTTGTTTAGCAGTATATCAACCTCCATCGGTTATTTAATGTTGAAATGTAAATATTTTGAACACAATTTTATGCCTTTATGTACAGATAGAATATATTGTTAGTCATTTTACTATAAATAGTTATTGCTGGTAATTTTTTACAAAAAAAAAAAAATTATCACTGCTATTTTTATACTTTCATAGTTTTTTGCTTTTTGTTGGGGTTTCATTATTTGCCCATAGCTGGGATGCTAACATAGGAGGCCACCCCTGATCTAAATGTACCTGGGAATAACAACAATTAAGAAGTGGTTCCACACTCCTCATAACATCCAATTTCTCAGTCCCCTTGCTGCTGGATGTACAGGGTATTCCAAAAGCATTGTAACCCCACCCCTCTTCTAAACTGTAGATGCTCATGCCAGACATCTGAAATACACTGCGTGCCAAATTATTATCGAGATAACTTTTTTCTAATATTTCAAAAACCTTATAATCAATTCACACAAAATTTTCACACAATGTTGGCAACACTGACCTGCACAATCACTGAAATTTTCATACTGATCTACGCAATGTAAACAAACTGGCACCATATTTGTTATCAGCACAGTGATTTGAGTGTGCCAAATTATTAGAAAGGTTTAGTAAAATTCCCAGAATTGAACAACCAAAACGTTTATTAATGTTGCACGTGAATGTTTATGATCAAAAGAAGCTAATAAGATAATCAAACAAATAATAAGAGATACAAAAAAAGGCACAGTTTTAAACAAATTAGGGAATGTGCTTTCCCTGTTTTGAAATTACTTAAGAAGTCGACAATCCATAGAATTTGTTAATTGTAGGATGTCATCTGCTGTAATGCCGCAAGATATGTCAAGAATTGCTTCCCACAACTCAGAATTGCTCCTTAATTGTCGTCCGTTGGCGTACAGTCTTCGCTTCATGATGCTCCAAAGGTTTTCGATTAGGTTCAAATCTGGAGAATTTGCTGGCCACTTCATTTTTCGAGGTCCATCGAAGCCTAACTGTCTCAAATATTCAGTAGTCTTGTGAGCAGCATGTGAGTGAGCGTTATCTTGCATAAAAACAATGGCCCTTCTGAAGGCAACTCTTTGCCTTTTCATCCACGGTTCAAGATGCTCCTTCATAAACGCTATGTATGCAACAGCAGTCATTTTGACGCCATCTGGTACTCTCCATGGACCCACTAATGTTTTTCCAATAATACCACCCCAGATCATTATGCCTCCACCACCTTGTTGGCATCTCAAACGCTGATGGCGATTCTGTCCGTTCATTACCCAGCCTTTGCACCATCTACCTGGCCCATCAAGTGTTGCTCGAGTTTCATCTGTGAACAAAACTTTAGAGAAGTCAATCTTCATATTGTCCTCGGTCCATTTCAATCAATTCTGAATGTGATTTCTCATCAACGGAGGCTTTAATACAGGTTTGACTGTTGTTGCTATTTCCCTCAGATACCGACACCGAGTACTTTTAGACACAGTAGGATCCCCATTGCAACTGAAAAGCTCTTGATTTGTAAGTCCAGAGTTCTTTGTGGCCTCTCGTTTAAGTCGTGACATGAGACGATGTGAAATAACCTTCAGCTTGCCTTTATCTGCCCTTTTGCATACTTGTGTAGGGTCAGCGGTGAACTTTTTTCTTGATGACACCTCCCTATCATTTTAGAAATTTCTAGGGTAGATTTAGCTTTTGAGAGTTCTGAGGTAATAGTTTTCTTTTCAGCATCACTTAAACTGCTTTTACGGCCCTTCTTTTCACTGAATTCTTACACTTTTCTAATAATTTGGCACACTCAAATCACAGTGCTGATAACAAATATGGCGCCAGTTTGTTTACATTGCACAGATCAGTACAAAAATTTCAGTAATTGCACAGGTCAGTGTTGCTAACACCATGTGAAAATTTTGTGTGAATTGATTGGATGGCTTTTGAAATATTAGAAAAAAGTTATCTCGATAATAATTTGGCATGCAGTGTATATTATGTGGGGGTGACATGTCTTTCAGACCACCCTCTAGTTTGTCATGCTATTCATTTTTGGAGAATGGTGCAGTGCCCCAGTGTCTTCATAGAGGACTGTTTATGTTTTATTTCTCGTCTTGATATTGTTCTTATCATTTGTTCTATTTGGCTCACTGTAGCTTTTATACAATGATGGCATTCTGTCAGAACTTGTAAATCCAAATGGAATGTGGAAGTATTCTTTGATGTGATGCCAAACTTTGAAGGGATAACAAATGTCAACTCAATCGGTAAATCATCGAGATTTGCTTTGTCTGAATTTGAACCAAAGACCTTGACTACAAGTGATTGTTTCACTCTCGCACATTTTCAATTTTTGTTCTTAACTTCAAATAAGCATGTCTTAAAACATTGACTTTGAGATTGAAGCTCACTAAATCTCTTAGATTTTGGCTCATTCACTTAAAGTAGGAATGACTCTATACTTTCTCCTTTTCTTCCTGTTCTTTGCTGGTTCTTTGTCTTTAGAGCTTCAGAAGTTATGACAAGTGTGTAAGCTAAGGAATAGAATGGTAGGGATTCTCCAGATACCCAATAACATGGCTGGAAATAAGATCTTCATTATAGCATTTTGTAGAGGACAAAATGAATACCAGCAAAAAGTAGAATCCCATTAATCCCATTTGGTAGAATAGCAATGGTGTTGATTAACATCATTTTGGTAGAGAAAGTGTTAATTTAGGTGTGGCAACTCATATATCAGATGAAGATCAATCATTGGAGTTTATAAATGATGTTGATAAAAACGATGACTTTCAACCCAATAACTATGCCATTGATTCTTAATTAGAACTCAATTTCAGGTGGATAAATCTAGATTATTTTAATAAACATCATGATTTTAAAATCATGAAATAAAATTCATTTTGCACTAACAAAATATCCAACCATTTTGCATTTTATTAAGTATTTTTACTGAAGATGTTTTCCAATAATTAAACAAAACATTGAGATCGGTCATGCAAAAAATCATTTTCAGAAAAAACTTTTGAGCCAACATCAATACTTAGAACATTTCCAATGTATGTTTTCAAGTTGCTTTAAAAAAAAAAAAAAAAATTATGCTTCTTCAAATATTTTTATATCATCTGTAATTAAATGCAGCCAAAGTTTTCAATGAGCTTTAATTGCTAAAAATGAGAAAATAAAAAAGAAAATCCTATTTTATTATTCTAGTCACTATTTTCACAATAAAATTACTAACCTGCTGAGGTAGGTAAGCTTTCCAAGATTTACTTATATTCATATAATAAATAAATACACAATGAAAATTTCAGTTTATAACATCTGTTTTTATTAAAAATATTTACAATAACTTATTCGGTGAGATTTTATGCAAACTGAAATTTGGAAATATATACGGAATGTAACAGCAAAAGTGTCCAAATGATGTTACAGCATAATTGTCCATCACACAAAATATTTAATATCTAAAAAAAAAACACCAAATTTTCTATTTTCCAGGTTTTCATATAAGACATTTAACCATCTTGACACCATTTTTCTTAAGAATCACTGAAAAACACTTTGAGTTATTTAAATAAAAGAGAACCAGTTAAAATTGTTTTGTGTCAGACCCACTGTCTTCATTCAGGCTTTCAGTAATGGTATCAGCATTTATACTGCAGCTTTCATCTTCAAAGTTCATTCAAGAACTATCAAGAGAATGATGAATAAGTTTAAAAAGAGGAAATCTGGATCAGAAGGTCACAACAGGAAGAGGGATCATCATTTCAACTTAGAGCTAAAGAGATCAATTAGAAAAGATCCAACTCAGTTCATAAGACATTTGGCAGATGAGAGAGGAATTTCAGCTATGACAGTCCAAAAAGAATTGAAAAAAGACTTGAAAATGAAATCATACGTGAAACCTGTGAGGCATATTGACAGAAAGTTAGAAGGATGTTATTTTCATTTATGATCGATTTCATCACAATTCTTCTGTTAAGCTTGGAGAATAATTACACATTCTTATTGCTCAAAATAGAATTGAATAGTGTTATAAAAACCCCTGAGAATTCCAGTAAGATAGCTTTAATCATTTCTAAGATAAACAGTTCAAAGCTTAATCTAACAAATGGACAGTTTTGCTGTTACACCCGGTACATTTTACAGGCTCTACTTTTTATTAACTGCCAACCAACTGCATAATATTAGATTTTACCAACTGTGAGTGTGCATCATACGTGTATGGTATATTTATTAATATTTAATTTTTAGTTAAAGATATAAAGATTGCTTGGTGTTGTATAGTGTAATGTTAAGAGATACCAAATGTTATAAAGATATTAAGTAGTGGGAACACGACATTAGACATTATAAATGGTTAAATAGAGATTACAGAGATTTGCTTTAAAAATATTGAAAAAAAAAAAAATTGAGAAAAATTAAAATGGGCAATAATCAGAGAGAGTAGACTGAACAGCAATAAAATATTTGAAGAAGCAGATGTTGTAAATATAAGCAAAAAAGATGCTGAATATGAAGATCCCTGGCTAAAGACATGAAAGATATCATTGCTAATAGAAATGTGTAAGTTGGGCAAAAAGGATGTTAAAATTGATTTCTCAAATATAATTTTTAGTGATGCATGGATGAATGTGATGGCTGTGTTAAAAGTTGTGTTCTCCAAGGAAATAGTTTACACACCTTAGAAGACAAAATGGGAGGTGCAGTAATGTTTTGGGGCTAGTATTGTAGACAAGTTATGTCTCTTCCAAATTGATGATTGTATTAAGATAAATGCAGAGAATTATAAATTTTTGGATAAGATGTTTTTTGAGAGATGCAAAGCAAGAAACTTTAAGCTAGAGAGTCTATTCATACAAAACAATACTTTTTTTTTTTTTTTTAAATTTGGCAAAAGCTAAATATTGCCTTCCCAAATATGTCAAGGATTTTGGGAAGGTTATTAGAATAATCCACAGTTCAAAAGTTTGAAGCCACTGCCAGAATTAACACGGGATGAACTTGAAGAGTGAAAAAAATGAAAAAAAAAAAAGCCTTTAGAATCATTAAAAAAAAAAAGAATGAATTATCAAAATTATACTTTGAGAAGCTTTTGCAACAAATGCTAAAACTTTGTGCCGCAGTAATCAAGGCTAAATGAAGATATTTTAACAGGAGCAAAATTTGATCATAAAATGCTTTTCTTTTTGTCATAATAAAATTTCTAATAAAAAAAATCATATCTCACTTTTTTTTTAACTATGTATAATAATTTTCTCTTATTTAAAGTACAAAAGAATTACTTTTGGAGCCAATTTAAAAAATTACCAAGAGTAGCCTCAAACATGTGAATTGTTGTGTATACTGGAAGCAAATCACCTGCATAGAAAATGAATTTAGTAAATATACAAAAATAGAAAGAGGTATAAGACAAGGATATGCCTTCTCATCATAAGGCATATCCTTGTGTTACACTTCTTTCTCTTTTTGTATTTTTTACTAAATACATTTTCTACGCAAGCAAAGGGGATGTGAACTTTGGTGGAATAGATATCAGCTTGAAATGAGAAATTGGAGAGGAGTGTTCAAATTCTATTTGATTCATTGCATTACACTTACATGCAAATACCTTTGGGAAAGGTATGTATCCATCTCTTCTCCCCACAGCTATGGCTTAAATAGTAGGATATACTGGGTCCTATAGCCTTGGTTGTCAACCAGTCTACCACAAAAATAGCAACCTTCTGTGGGATATTTTTGCCTAGTCAATCATGAATTGAAAGAGACATGATTGCTCAAGTGTGTGTCATGTGTGGCACTTAACTGACTAACTTCTCATTGGATTTATTCAATCCATTCAGTGAGAGAATTAAAAGACCTAAAGACCTAAAGGCATTTATTATTGGATATGGAGACGACACAGAGTTGATAGCAGATATAGAAAGGAAACTACAAGAACTTCTACAGAAGGTATTGAAGAAAAGTGAGAAGAAAAGACGAAACATCAGTTGCAAGAAGATAGAATGCATGGCTGTGAGCAAAAAGAACAGCCCAACATGCACATTACAAATTGGAGATACTGAAATCAAACAAGTACAACAATTAAAATATCTGGGAAATATTTCAACAGGAATTAAAATCTGATACTGAAATCCAAAGGCATATTGGGATAGATGCTTTCTGAAAGCTAAGCAAAATATTAAGAACTAGGAAAATCTTGTTAGAAACAAAGAAAAGAATACTGAACTGTTATGCAATATCAGTCCTCCTATATGGCAGTGAATGCTAGACAATCTCATCACAGATGAAGAAGAAACCTGAGGCAATAGAAATGTGGTTCTACAGAAGGATGCTGAGAATACCATGAACTGAACATGTGAGTAACAGCAAAGTATTAGAGAAAATGGAAACAAAGAAGACAATTAACATTTATCATCAGATATTTGAAATTTTTAGAGCACAAGGGGTTTGGAAAATTTGATACTCACAGGACACATTGAAGGTAAGACGAACAAAGGATACCTAAAGCTACCTAACATGCTTGTGTAAATGGATTAGCAGAACAGGGTCTACAAGAGATAGCAAAATGACAAAATTTACTAAGCTACAAAGGACAAGAAATTGTGGAGAGCCATGACTATCAGTATATTGAAGTGACATGGCACACAGAAGAACTATTGCCTACTCTGCCAAAAAAAAGAGTTTTCAAAGATACCAAATTAATGGAATACTCCACCGCAGTACTTCCAGATGTTAATCCAATAGTAAATGTGTGTTCCGTCATTAAAAAAAAGATTTATATGAGAATGGAAAACAATATTCAAGCAAAGCTCTCTAATAAGCAATAAAAACTAGAAGTAATATTAGTAATATGAAACTGTAGAAAAATTAACAAAATCAATGATGATGATTATAGAAGGCCAACGAGCCCTTCGCTTATAAAATAATTTATTCAGTGTTATAATGGATATTGTGTTCATGAAATTTGTTTCTATATCTTTTGAATATATTTATAAATAAAAATTTATGTTGTGCTTAATTTGTTTGTATAATATAATCTGCCCCTCATGTTTTCCAGAATTTATAATCTACATGTTATATTGCTCATATAAATACACATATCCTGAACAATATTGTTTTTTGTTTGGATAATATCAGTTTTATTGTGAAAAATATTGACTTGCATAATAAAATCTGATGTATCTTCATTAATTTATATTAAATTTCCATTTTCAGATAGTGGTGTGAAAGGGCGGGGTGTGCCAGTGATCTGTGTGGTGCTTGAGGGTGGTGCCAATACCATCCGATCAGTATTAGAATATGTAACTGATTCTCCACCAATCCCTGTTGTGGTCTGTGATGGTAGTGGGCGTGCTGCTGATCTACTGGCTTTCACCCACAAATATACTTCAGATGACGGGTGAGTGAGACCCTTGTTTTATTTGTAAAGCAGTTCCTTACCACTTGAACATTTTTATTTGATCAACGTTTTCAAATTTTCAGTGTAAACATTATAATGGGGGTAGAGTTACTGAAAAGTTCACAGTCCGACCTTGTTCTCAAAATGAGTATTTCATTATCTAAACACCAGAATATTTATTTTGGAAAGTGGGTTGAGAATTTTTCAGCATCAAACTTGTGACTCAAATCTTTTTTGTTAGTTAAATAAAGATGATTAATTTTGATTACTGTATTTGATAACATATGACACACATTTTTTCCTTTTGGCTAAAAAAATATATCAGAGGTGTTATATACCAAGTTGAGGCTCATCTGCTTGGCTAATGTCTACCCAGACACTATAGACTGTCAGTATTTGTATGTTGCTTAACTCCATTATACAGTAATATTATAATGACAATGTTGAGGACCTTATATGATGTCAAATATATGAAAAAAAAAGAATATCTTTGAAATAAAACTTTCTTACATTGCATATCTACATTGATTTAAGACAGTGTTTCCCAAACTTTTGGGGGGTTGCTGTTTCTTTGTATACCAAAACACAATGCTACCCACTCCCCCAGTATACAAAAGTAAAGAAAGGAAAGTTCAAAGACTAACAGATAGACCAGTGTATATGTAGATCCCAACTACACTAAAAAGATATCTGTAAAAAAGATCTAAGGCATGAACCTAGACATGTGGGAAGCTGTAGCCTTCAAATGATCATTCTCGAGGCAGGCAATACAGAAAAGCCTCTTCAAGGTTGGTAACATTTTCTCAATAGTCATAAGTGACAAAAGTAAATTAAAGGAAAGCTCAAATACTAACAGACCAACATCAAACTTTGACTTCCATCCTCAAATGGACCTATAAAGAAGAAGCAGACCCTATGCTTGAAGCATCACCCAGATCTCAACTTCATAGTCTTCTGGGACTAATGAAGTAGTTCCCAAACTTTTTGGGGTTGCTGCCCCCTTGTGTACTAAAACACAACTCTAACATTTACCTCCCCAAATGTATAGCCAACCTTTGATTGGATTTTCTTGGTGCTAGTATTGTACATAAAATGTATAAATTAGTATTTCCTGTAATAATTGTTATATAAATGGGATACATTTTAAAGTGGAGGCAAAGATACACTTCAGGTACAGTGTAGGTGTGAGTGTATGTTATGGTTCAGAAGTGCCACTGCCACCCTCTGGCTGCCCATTTTTTTTCTCACTGCCTCTCCTGGGGGCAGTATCACTCACTTTGGGGAATCACTGAGTCAAAACAATGAAGTAAACTACCAAGAGAAGCAGATGAAGGATCCCTAAAGTCAGCAATATAATCAAAATCTGAAGGACATCTATATTCAGAGATCATATTTACACCACCCTGAACCAATAGATAATATTGATCTTCCTATATAGCAGTGAATGCTGGACAATCACACAGATGAAGAAGAGACCTGAAGCAATAGAAATGTGGTTCTAAAGAAGGATGCTGAGAATACCATGGACTGAATATGTGAACAGTTATGAAGTTTTAAAGGAAAATAGAAACAAAAAGAATGTTTATACTTAGAATCGGAAAGAAGGAGTTGAAATTTCTAGGGGCACATAAAAAGGAAAGTGGGCTTGGAAAATTTGATGCCCACATGACATATTGAAGAAAAGAGTCAGAGGAATCAGTCAGTGACTTACCTAACACACTTGTGTAAATGTTTGGCAGGACAGGGTTTAGGAGAGATAGTAAAAAGACAAACTTTACTCAAAGTTACAAAAAAAAGAAAGTTGTGTAAAGACATGTTATCCCATATTCTGAAGGGACATCACACATAGGAAGAAAGTTTGTGATTTCTGTCTTTTATATAATCCCTGACAAATTCAGATGCTAAGTTCTATCTTACATGTTTCTTTGATAAAATTTTCTAGGTAGCTTTTTGAACTGAATGACAAGGGCCTTTCTGAATTAAGGCATTATACAGTACTCTGTTACAGACAGTAAGGCTTGAGTCTTTTTTTATTGAAATAAATTCCCTGTTTTGTAAATATCCTGCTGTGGGCAAAAATGTCTTTCCAGTCCCAGCCTTGTAAAAATCTTGCTGTGTGCAAAAAAGCCTTTTCCAGTCCTAGTCTTGTAAAAATCTTGCTGTGTGAAAAACGGCCCATTCCAGACCCAGTCTTGTAAAAATCCTGCTGTGTGCAAATATGCCATTTCCAGTCCTAGTCTTGTAAAAATCCTGCTGTGGGCAGAAATGCTCTTTCCAGCCCTAGTCTTGTAAAAGTCTTGCGATGGACAAAATACCCTTTCCAGTCCCAGTCTTGTAAAAGTCTTTCTGTGTGCAAAAATGCTCTTTGCAGTTGTAGTCTTGTAAAAATCCTTCTCTGGACAAACATGTACCTTCCAGTCTTGTTAAAATCATGCAGCTTAAGAAACAATGGCTTTTTTTTATTAAGGAGATTTGTTTGAAGTTTTACATTTTGTTCTGTAATCAAATTTATATTAACTTGAAAAATTATAAAAAATCAGTTTAACCATCTATATGGATATATGGTTATAAATCTCTCCAACCCAGCACCAATAAAAGTACTTTAACTTTCTCCACTTTTTTTTTTTTTTTTTTTATAAACAAAATCTGCAAGTGCTTTCCATTGACCAATGAAATTTCTTAACTGTATTTTTACTACTGAGCTATTTACTTTAGCCCATTACTCTGCCTATATATTTGCTCTTTTTGCCTTCCTAAGTATTCAGCTAATTAAATAGTTAAATAATGATTTTTTAATTGTTTGATTTTCAGTGATATGATGGAAGGTATCCATGACCAACTGATTTTGACAATACAGAAGACATTCCAGTACACTCAGGTGCAAGCAGAAAAACTCTTTATAGAACTCATGCTGTGTGTTAAGAAAAAAGATCTGGTACGTTGTTTATTTTTTTTTATGGTTGCTAAGATATTTTCTTCCATTTTTCACTCTGTATGGTTTAAGTAGGGATCTCAAAAAGAATATTACCTGTTTGGTAAATAACTGTATTTTTGTGGTTATTTAAGGATACACACCTCAGATCAGTGCTGACCAAATGTCTGAGAAGATTGATAACATTCTCACTGAATTTGCCTCAGTTAACTTTCATATCTGCGTTGTCTTCAATATTCTCCACAAAGAGTGGTTAGTCTACTTGAACGAAACTGATGAAGAAGGGAGATACTGCAGACGCTTTCATTATCTATGACCTAACTCGGAAGAATCCACCTGTGTTCTTAATGCAACAGGACATCAGGCGAACATCCTTGATTTTTTTTTTTTTTTCCTCACATCCTGCCCTGAAAAATGCCTCACAGAAGTTTTACCCACTCTAGTCATGTCAGACCATTCTCTAGTCAGTGTCCAAATTGATACCAAACCATTTGCTGTTCCATAGAATGATTTTTCACTACACAAAGGCAGACTGGGACACATTTAGATCTTACATGGTGTGTAAGCTTCTTTCTCAAACTTCTTTAAAAAATGATGTCTCCAAAAAATTCTGCCCTCATCTTTGAATGGATTGGTTCTGGAATGGAGAGTTTTATAACCCCTCCCTCTCAATTCCAGCCAAAACTGAACAGCCAGCCCTGATTCATCTCTGGATGTGCTTGCAGCCATAGCACTATTACCAATATCTATCACAAGGAGTAGTGCATTTGGACACTTGCTGCTTATAATCACTGCAAGAAAGTTCTGGAAAATGTAAAGTGTATCTATGCACAAGCAGTCTAGGTTAAGTTGGAAAACAAATTGGATCTGTGAATTTTGAAAGATCTCCAGCTAAATTCTGAATATAGCAAAAGCATCTGTGCCCACTATTATAAATAGCCCTGAGGTCATCTCTTCCTTGTCAGATAAGGTGAAGCTCTTTGCCTCAATCTTTGTCTGTAACTCAACATTAGATGACATATGACCTCCCCTTTGACTTAACCCATCTCACTGAGCACAATCTCAGTAACATTTTTTTATTACAGCCCAAGAAGTCTCAAAAGTCTTGACCCTAAGAAAGCAACAAGCCAAGACAATAAATATCAAGCCAGAATTAACCCTGATCTTAGCAAAATTATTAATGGTATTTTTCAAATTTCAGAACAAGCTGTTGTATGTTATTGGTAAATTTGCCAAAGTTTATATTTATTTGATGTATCAATCAACATTCTTACCACTTAGCCTCATGCATATATATATATATATATATATATATATATATATATATATATATATATAGAGAGAGAGAGAGTAGGTTGTTGAAAGAAATATGAGCGATAAAAAAAACATTAATATTGATAAGTAATAATATTTATTGTATATTAGTAGACCCTTTAACAAAATAAAAACTTGAGAAGAAAGATGTTAAAAAATCACAATTTTCGTACATACCTTTCTCAGCGAGAAATGAATAAAAAAAAAAAATGAAGTGGGTCTTTTTATGGGGATAATTTTTTTTACATAATGAAATCTAGTAGTTTTGGGCTGGGCTAGTTGCTTGCTATGATGATGGTTGTAGATGGCTTTTTCATTGAGTGTATCTAAATTCCTATTTAAACCTAGAATGTGTGAATTTATTTTCAAAATGTATTATGACTTAGACTTTTACCGTTCTTGTTGGCATTTAAATGAAGACACTAAAAGGATGGATGGTTCCTAAGTTATTAATATTATGATCTGGTTGGCCAAAATGTACAGTGAAATATATATATCTATATATATATATATATATATATATATATATATATATATATATATATATAATATAGTGTGTGGTGAATAAGAATTTTTTCCAATATATTTTACTTGTGGAAAAATTTGAATGATTTGAAACCTTTTCATTGTAATTGCATTGTATGTATGCGTATGCAACTCCTCTCATATCACATGGGGGAGAGGAAGAAAAATTATGAAAGAACATTTTTTTTATGTTTCTTTTAAAAACTGCCTAACAAGTGTTTATCAAGTATAGCTTTCAAAGGTATTGGAAACTTGTCTTTGTAAAGATGGAAAGTAATTACATACCAACTTCTTATTAGGAGTGATCTCTCTATATTGAATCTTGTAATTTGAATACCATATCAGTGTTTATATATTGCTACTTCAATGAGTAGGGATTCTCCAGCTCATGCTTAGATTATAAACTGAAATGTTCAGTTTAATTCTAATATTATGTACAGTTCTTCATCATCATCATCATTATCATTATTATTATTAATGGTGGTGGTGTTTGCCTTTGCTTTGTGTACTATGAGAAGGACCCAAGCTTAAGCCAGAGACTTCAAGAGACAATTTCTTCTTATAACAGAAGATGTAAACAGATAAGATGCCATGCAATAAGATTTTGTTTAGTGGCATATCAACACCTCAATGGGTTATTTAATGCTGAAATCTAAATAATTTGAACACAATTTTATGGCTTTACCTAAATATATTTTGAATGCAATTCTATGTCTTCAACTACAGATAAAATGTATTACCGGTTGTGTATTGTTGTTTTTTTTTGTTTTTATATATATATATATATATATATATATATATATATATATATAAATGTATTGCCAGTATTTTTGGTTAAAAAAAAAAAAAAAAAAATGTATTTTTATACTTTCATTGTGTTTTTGTTTGGTGGGGGCTCACTATTTGCCCATAGCTGGAACTCTAACAAATGCTACCATCCCAGGTCATAGTGGACCTGGGAGCAACAGCAAATAAGAGTTGGTTCCTCAAAATCTCCCGATCAGAGGCCTTGCTGCTGGATGTAGTTTATCGTCATACCCTGGACTTATCCAATTAGAGAGAAAATAAAAATATTTAATTGCACTCACTGTATGGAGAGAAATTATTTTTATTATTATTAATAATTGTTTCATTTGAAATAAATTCCGTGATCAGTAAATTTTTCTGTTATAATTATCACTAATTGACGTATACCTTCAAAAATGAGAATAAAATTGAAGTTTTTGATATTTTTATAAGTTCAATGCAATTACAGACTTAATATATATTTATATGTTACTTAAAAATAATACATTCAGAGAATTACTATTTGTTTATATGTAACCTAAAAATAATACATTCAGAGAATTACTATCTGTTTACATTTAAGCTAAAAATAATTTTCAGTATTGATAAAAGCATATATTTATGAAAATAAGATAAAATTCTATTTCTATTCTGACATCATCTTCCTTTTATATGGTAATTATTATTATAAAAACATAGCCATTAAGTTAGAAATGTTATGCAAAGGAACATATGTAATGTAGAAAGTGTCTCTATTGATGGCTTGGTCATCAACTTTGAGGAAAATTGATTACTTCAGTGTTTCTCAACCTTTTAAAGCAACGGCACACCGAAGAGCGAATGAAAATATCATGGCACACTTTGCAAAATTTTTAAAGAGTATACATTTAAATGTTATGAAACCATAGATTTAAAAAAAAATACACACACAAATATGAGTAGATTTGTATTTTTGCAAAAATGTATCAGATTCCTTAACAACCCAATATATATAAGATTGTGAGAGTGTGGAACTTAAGTTTTAGTGATGACATTGTGAAGCATTTTTTGCTTTGTTTAGATAGCCAGTGTTTCTCACCCTTTTGAAACAACAGCACACCAAGGAGGAAATGAAAATATCATGTCACACTTAGCAAACTTTTTAAAGAGTGTACATTTAAATATTATGAAATAAAAACCATAGATTAAAAAAAAAATGTACACACAAATATGAACTTTATTTCATTGTTTCTATTCAGCTATTTGTGCAGGTTAATAAAAAGGTTAATATTTATTTATTCAAAAGGAAAATTTTAAAAAGTTAAATTAAAAAAAAAAAAAATACTTTTTAAAAGTTGAATATTAAAACAAAGTACTGTACAACTCCTCTAAACCAAACATCTAAGATGTTCAGTATTGTAGATACTGTTTGGATTCAAGGTAAAAATGGCTGCTGTGGCAAAGCTTAAAATTTTAAGTTTTAGAGTTTAGGATATAAAAAAGGTAGTTTGTAATGTTGTTTCATTTTTAAGTGTAGATTGAATATATAAATCTACAAAAAATAATTGACAACCAATACTAATGAAAATGTTTGTGAAAAAATAAGACACTTTATGAAATGTTTAAAAATTTGTGAAAATTATAAAGTTATCATTTGTCCATTGTCTGATCTTCCTTAATATCACTGCATTCTTCATTTGTGTTCATGTCAGTGGTTTCTATGGCACTTTTGACGCAAGTACGGCATTCTTTCACCCTTACGATTATGCAGTTTCATTTTGATAATGCACATATATGGATATTCCAGTGGTCATTGAAACAAGAGTTTTGCTCAATGAATTTAAGTAGTTTTCAATAGACTTCTCTGCTTTTTCCCATAATACTGTTTCATCATCACTTTGATCGTCTAATATAGACTCACTAGTACTGCTATAACTATTAATACTATTTTGAATACTGTCTTTGTTATGAGTATCATCATCTTCTATTCCTACTTCTTGACTGGCCCATGCTACAACATCATCTACATCAAGGGATTGAAGATTTTTGTCTTCAGTAGGAAGCTGGCAAGTTTCAATATTTTTCTCCACCTCTGGTTCTTTTTCTAAACAATTTGTTTCACTTTTGTTAACATTTACTTTCTGCAACACTAGCTCTTTCTCTCAGTACAGGTTGACTTATGCTTTTCTTAAAGTGTCAGCTTTCATCTCATCCCATAATTATGCGAGTAAAAAACATGACATCTTTGACAGTACAACTCTTCTGAAAATTTTGTAGGCTAACATTACAGTTCATTAGTTTCATCATGAAATGATTTTTGTAGAAACATTTCATATTCCAAATGGCACCTTGATCCATTGGTTGGATCAACGATGTAACATTTGGCTGTAAATATCACGCAAAAACATTTCCACAAGATGACATTAATTTATCTTCATGTGGATGAGCTCTGTAATTGTCTAAAAGAAGTAAGGATCTTGAATTTGGTTTATCTAATCCAAGAAAGCAGGTTTTTACAGATGGGAGAAAACTCCTGAGTGAACCAATCAGTAAACAGATACTGATTCATCCATGCATTTTTTGAAGATTTCTATGTGACTGGTAATTGCAGAATTCCTTTCAAAGAACAGAGAGTCTTAGATTTTCCAATAACTAAAAGTTTATGTTTGTGGCTACCTGACACATTTGAACACACCAGCGCTGTCAATCTTTCTTTATTTAGTTTATAACCCGTTTTTCATTCGTCCGCACGTGGGCAAACATTTCCAATAGATACCACTTTTATCAGCATTGTAGATTACATCTGGGATTAAATCATATTTCTTCGTAATTTTGAAGAAGTTTTCACTATATGTGGCAGCTGCCTGCAGATCACCTAAAATTTTTAATTGCCATATTCCATATCAAGTCTTGAAACTTCTACGTCAACCTTTACCAAATTGCATGTTTGTTTTCATGTCCTTTTCAGCATAAGAAGCCTTTTCCTTTGGCAATTAGCATCGACCTGATATTGCCAAACCTTGTAATCATTTTGAGGAAAACCACTCTTATAGACTTTGGTCAAATTGATGTCCTTTTGGTGTATGAAAAGTTTTTTGTAAAGCATTTCTCTTTTTATTTTCAAAAAAATGTAGCAGCTTGTAAAATTTACTCTCTGGTTTTTCTTGCATAGAAAAGTGTGCTCCTTCCAATATTATATTCTTTCATTAGATCAGAGTTACTCATTCCTTTATCTATATTTTCAAGAGTTTCAAGTTTTTGCACAAAAGTGAAAATAATTCTCTTCCTTTTTGAAATTAGTGACATTATTATGGGCAAGAAATCTCTTATTCAAGAACAATTACAATTTGTAAAGAAAATCAAAAATAAGGATATACAGTACAACTCCTCTAAACCAAATGTCTGAGATGTTTGGCATTGAGGGTACTGTTCTGATTTGAAGAAAAGACTTCATATTTATGTCAGTAAAAAAAGTTTGGATTTGAAGATGAGTCTAAATTTGAGGAAGTTTAGATTATGCTATGCTCGGATTTGGACAGTTCTACAGTATTTAAAATAACATAATCAAAGAATAGTGAAAAGAATTATTTGAAATAAGTTTAATACTTATTCATTTATTCAAATACTAACACTGTACCATTATTACTCACACACATGCACATCATGACAATATTTCACAATGTGCTTAAGAGGATCGCGTGGTACACTAATGTGCCACAGCATGGCATTTAAGAATCACTGGATTACTTTGACGATGATTTAAGTTAGAGAGAAAAAAAACATTTGACATGAAGGTATCTCTGTCTTTTAAAGAGACAAGTACACTCCTACCCTCTCTCACACACATATTTTAATTAAATTTTGTTTTGATTTTGCTCCTTTTAATAAGATAATTGTTTGTATTTATTTCAGATTACAGTGTTTAGAATGGGAGATATTGATCTTGACTTAGCAATCCTTACTGCATTATTGAAAGGTGAGTACACATATCAGTTTCCTAATACAATCCACATCTTTAATTAGAAAAAAATACGATAATGTTACATTTAAAAGAAATTAATATTGATTTTAGGTCAGATTGTAGGGTTTTTAGTTTCACCCTTGAAAATGTTTGATTTTGATTTTCCAATTTTTGTTGGAATTTTTGAGACGAGGGATTATTATTATTATTATTATTTGCTTTGCTGTTTGGACCATTGTGCTTATCTTGATTTTAGATTTGCAACACTTGTAAGATTCTTTGACATAAGAAATTATCATTATCATCTTTTGACCATTGTATCCTGTCATCTTCAGGTGTTTGCATTTCTACTTAGTAACCTTCTTGGAATTTAGAGCCAAACACTTTATCCAATCTCCAGGAGTAATTTGCTTTCATTTGATTTTTCTTGCTTAGGGAAATATTTCATACTCACCAGTTATATTATTCACCTTATTGTTGCTTGACATTTCTTCCACTGAACTACAGCACTACCTGGCACTAATACTGTGTCTAAGGATAGAAAATGGTATGAAAACAATCCGTCCCCAAGGATGGAATAAAGTGTTTGGTTTGAAATTCCGAGAATGTTACCACATACAAAGACATACAAATGAAAAAAAGGCTAGAGGGGACAACAGCCAAAATATTGTGTGTATAACAACTAAGCTGGTCTGAATAACAAAGCATATAATATTGATTTTCCAACTTATTCAGAAATTAGCATATTCGAATATGCTGTACCTACTTATTTTTTCTCCCTCTCTCGATATCATGATCTGCCATAATTGTGGATTGGCTGATAAAAGCTAGCTAGAGATTGTGCAGTTGATGGAAAGATGGGTTAATATTAGTCATGCCATAGGTACCTGTTACTATTTGCACCTTGTTAGGATTTAAGAAGGTGGTAATTGTGTGGAAAGATTTTGCAAGGGAATTAATGTGGAATTTTGAATTACCTTGTAATAAGCTGTTTTTATTAATTTGAGAAGCATGCTTAAAAAATATTGGATGCTTGCTGTAGAGGAGAAAATTGTTTTATTCCATAACCATTCAACAGCTGAACACCCAAGTTGCGAAAGGTATAAAATAATGTACGACAGAGAAATTTGTTTTTGTGTTTTGCATACTGGGTGTGTGACATTCACTCAAAGATTTTGTTTTATATTGCCAGATGCAATTGCCAAGTGCAGACTTGTAATACTGAATCTTACTAGTTAATTCATGAGACTATTCCTTAGAGTAATGTGAGTCTTAAGCCAGTACCAGCTGTTCTTACATATGAACAGTATTTTCTTGTTTTACTGAAGAATTCAGTGTAATTCAAAGGTATATTGATTATCATAATTGCAATGGAAACGATTACCTGAGTCATGGTTTCTTGTTTTATGCTTTTAGTTATATGCTTTTGATATATTCTGTTCCAACAGGTTTTGTACATCAGTTGGTCTGTTCCCTTTGAGTCACTGTATTGCAATTGATGTTATTTCTAAAAGTGTTATTAAAGTTAGCACTCTGAAAACACCATGATCACAGCTTATCATAGTCATAAACAACTTATTGTAGATGAAGAACTTATTATGAAGTACTTATCATAGTTATAAAGATTTTTCGCAGTGTTTTGTATTGTTGTACATAATGGGGGTGTATTTGAGAAGCTCTTCCTCCTAAAATTTTAATGTTTGGCTATTTAATCAAATTAAAGGAGGTGATTTGGGCCAGGAGCATTTCAGCAGCCCTGTGTGTGTGTGTGTGTGTGTATGTATGTATATATATATATATATATATATATATATATATATATATAATACACACACACACACACACACACACACATATATAATTGGTTGTTTTTTTATGTCATGTCAACCCTTTTTGGACAATTTAATGTTAAAGTGGCACCTAGTGAAGATTGAACTCGCTATTCAGTTATAAGGATCAACCAGCTGAGCTTTGATAAGCATTATGGCATGCCAAGATACTTTCTTGTGTATAAATATGTGTGCATGCATGTGTGTATGTATTTATTCTATATCTATGTGTCTGAATTTGTCATGGATGCATGTGGTAAGACACTGAACCTGTTTTACACATGCCAAATTGTTTCCTACTTTGTGAGTTTTCTTTGATTTTCAAATAAAGCAGTAATAAAAGATTGTAAAAATTCTTTATTTTATTTACAGAAATTTATTGGTTTTTCTAAAAAAAAATTTTTTTTTAATCTCAAGTAGGTTAAGGATTTTTTAAATTTTTGTGCTGCTTGGATTCCCATTCAAAATAAAACACTTGAAAAAAAATCATTTGAAATTCAGTAAGAATTATTTTCCTGTTTATCTGGTAGAATGTCTTTGGAATTGTTGAACTGTTTCAGTCAATAATAATGAAAGATGTTTGTTTTTGATAATGTAGAAATATTTTCTAGATTTTCATTGCTTTTATTACGAGTTTGCATTTATGCATTTTTAAACAAATAAAAAAAATTCCTAACAAAATAATGAGATGATGATGTTGATGATTTCGGTAGATTTCATATAGTCATTTACTTGTGTGCAAATACCTTTCAGAATAGTATGGATCCATCTCTTCTCCCTCTAGCTATGGGTTAAACAATAGAACAGACTTTGGCAACCTTATGGTACACTGTGTGCACCAGTTATATGTATTTAGTTCTTTCAAAAAGTATAGATGGTTCCACAGAAGCTTTCACTACTATAATGAATGCATATGCATGTGATATCTTAGTTGTTCTAAGAACTGAGCTGCAGGTCCCTCTTATGTTGAAGACAACTGGAATGTCCATCAGACATATATAAGTTTCAGTAAAAATAACTGACAACGTACTGTGGTTAAGTTTTTATTAAATTTTTCTTGTCTTCTTATAACGTCCTTCTTTTCTGAACATAAATTATGTAAAAATTGCCCAAATGTTTTTGGCTATACTTTTAGCCACTATCAAGGCTATATTAACTATAAAGAAAGTTCTCAGAGATACAAAACATTTGAACAGTTTCTACATAATTTACATCCAGAAAAGAAGAAAATTATAAGAACACAAGGAAAATTAAATAAAAAAAACTCAACTGCTGTATCTTGTCAGTCATCTTTAATGAAACTTGTATAAAAGATGGTTTGCTGCCCAAATATATATACACACACACACACACGTGTGTATGTATATATATATATATATATATATATATATATATATGGCACCTTTCAAGTCATTGTAAGTTTTACTGGATACTGCAGCTTTGAGCCAGACTTAGATTAGCATAGCAACTATATATTGATGCCAAATTTGTTATTTTGCATAAGAAAAAACTTAGAGATTTATCATTTTTTTAATCAAAATATCAGAATATTGATAAGGGTCCAAGATGAGGACAAACCTTCACTGTATTTCAGCTTCACATTTATGAATGAGATGAACTTAAAAGCTGCCCTAACAGGTGGCATTTAAGCTAGCTCCTGTCGAAAGTTCTTGATTGGGCCTTTATTACAATAAGTAGGGAGGAGTAGATGCGATAGGCAACAATAAACTACAGAAGAACTCAAAACTGATCGATGCATTTAAGTATTGCATTAATATTTAAGCTTACCTTTTAAAAGTTCAACAATAATTCTTCTGCCACCACTTAATTTAAAGACAATTTGATGTACGTAGGTCCTTACTTTCCATACAAACTGTTATTTTTATTTCATGAGTGACTTTCACTGGATTTCACAATTTTGATTATTCCCAAATTTATTTCCAATTTATAAAAATTGTTATCATACAAGAAAATTTCTTGCAAAAAATCATGTAAAAAATTGCCAAAAACAATCGCAGTAATGAAAACTTGGGAATCCCCAATTTCAAGATTGTGGATCCAGCCCGGAATGTTTTTAATTTTCTCACAGTTTGCCTGATTCCAAAATACTATGATATGCTGGGCTATAGATGTTAGGAGTAAAGTTGAAAACACGGACAATTTTATTTTGGACCACTGTAATTTGAGAACAGTAATTTTTTCATTTGAACATGAGCTATTGAAAGTTAGACAGTTGTATCCCTTTAATTATTTTATCAGCAGAAGCTGAGATGGTGGAATCCAAAAACAACTGCAGTAATGAAAATTTTAGAATCCAAAATTTCAGGATTAATTTTCAATTAAATTTCATACATTTAAAATCTCTGGATATAATGGCTGTGTTGTTTCTGTTTGGAGCACTTAACAGAAGTGTTGGAATTTAAACTATTGAGGAAATTGCTACAAAAAGGAATAAAGCAAAAAGACGAACAATTGGCTTTCAGCTTTGTATTCAACCTGAATGCATTGTGAGTCAAATCACATGGCTACTGCCCCATGTTCTTGTCTTGAACTGCAAGAAAGATTGAATGCTTAATATATTTGCTGTTAGTTTCTTCTAAACTATTTTTGTTCTTTATTTCCTTCCTTCACAATTATTTCTGCTAAACAAGACCAGTTAATGTGTATTTAATGACTTTCCAACACTGTTCATCTTGAACATTTTAAAAAATTTACCCCTTCATTTATTGTATGTTTGACAGTCAGTTGCAGCATCAACTGGTCATTGTAAGGTGTGTTATTTTTATTGGACGATCTTTTAATAATAGGCCTATAATCATCAGGTGGTCTACCCTTCCAACTTCTGCTGCCTGTAAAATTTTTCTTTTAGTGTTTCCTTGTACATATTTACATATGCAATGGAAATATTGTTCTCTCCAACATTTTTTAATTCATCACTAACCTATATTTTCACTCCTTTTTATTGAATTGATTTGAGGTTGACCATTAATGTAACAGCTTTTGCTATGGCAACCTAGCCAGGTAAGGTAGTTGTGGGAAAATGATTTAGTCAGCTGTTTACACATCCACTTTCTTCTTTGTTAATCATCTTGACATGATTAACAAATACTCTTTTTTTTTTTGTTGTTAAGATATCTGGCAATGGGGCAAAGTACAAAGAATAGTGCTGGACTGCTATGTAATATCTAATCTCTCATAAGGCAGTGAAAGTCCGAAAAATTTCTTATGTATGAAGATGAAATGTGAAACAACAGATGTGATTTTACGAGCAAATGTTGATAATATGGTTGTCCATGTGATAAATAAGGAGAATCGGAACTACAAGGAAACCCAGTGCTCACAATCAGAATGGTGGAATTTTTGTGACATGTTTAAGAAGGAATATTTGGAGAATTTAGTACATGTGACACATAATGAGGAAAGAAGGCTTGGAGAACTTAAGACTCATAGGATGTATTGAAAGCAAAAGAAAAGGAAAATAGCGGATTGCCTACTTGACAGATTTGAGTAAATGTATGGTTGAAAGGTGTAAGTACTGCTAAAAATTACAAAAAGGAAATTATGGAAAGACATTATCACTTTGTTTTAAAAGAATATTTCACATAGAAATTGTACTGAAAATACATGCATAATGTTATTTTATATCGGGACTACTTTTAATGGCATCTAATTGTTTTTTGTTAATCTGTTTTTGTCACAATTTAAAAAGAAATCAGCAATGTATTTTTGCTTTTGTATATTGTTTGGTTTGGTAGCTATCTTCAGTTTAAACATTTTCAACTAAATTTACATTTTATGCATATAGAAAATTTTTAGTTGCAGACATTTCAGCTAACAAATTTATTTTTGGTAGCTTTAAAAAAATTTTAAAATGAAATTTAATTTCCTAGGAAATTCTGAATAAGTGTTTTATAACGATAAATGTCTTGTGACATTTTTTTTAATGTAATAATTGTATTATTGAATATGTTCATTTTAATTTTTGTCTGAATTTGTCCTGTGTCTGATGGCTAAGGGAATAAAAGTGTTGATTAAAAGAATGAGATTGATTAGTGGTTATCAGTTCAATTTCTGGTCTGGATAGTATAAAAGGTCTATATTCTAGTTCAGTGGAAGAAGCAAGTGTTGTCAAAGAGATAGATTAACTACAGTCTGTCTGAAGTTAGCATGTAAATCACAGAAATTGCAATAACTTGAATTTGCTTTGAACCATTTTTGTCAAATTTTAAACAATTAGGCATCAAAACATACTCGAGTTAATTTTTTAGGTCATTTCAACTTGTTTTATTAAAGTTATTGGATTTATTATAAAAACTGCAGTTTGTAGTTATAATAATTACTTTTTACTTTAATAACAAGGTAATAAAATCATCAACAATTGATCAAAACCTATAATAGAACAAATAACATATGTGATAAGTCTTTGAAGCATTTGCATCTTAATATAGTAACCCTTTTTCAATAACAGGCAGCAGTTTATTCATTGACTTCATTAAATTTTATACTTCAGCCAGTTCAGTGTCCAATATGGTGGTTTTAATTGCATCCCATAGGCCTACTTTGCTGTCATATTATTTGCTACCTTCTTATAATTTCATATTTACAACTGATCAGGACTTGATGATGACTATTTCATTATCTTACCTCCTGTAAACCTTCTAAGTTTGAGTAATGTTAAATACATGAGAAGGAGTATTATCATGCATAAATACACTCTTCACTTTGAAGCTGTGAGGCTGGGATTTGTACCATTCAAAGAAAGTCTTGCCCATGAAATTGAAATAGTTAACACTGTTCGATTTAACTCCTTCATCGACTTTGAATGGTGCAATAATAGTTTGGTTGACAATTTCAGCCCATATCCTCTCACTGCCACCTCCTTGCTGTCTTTCTTTAGCCACAGACACAACTAGATTGGATAAAAGATAAGGTCCATCAAGTGTCACCTGAGATTCATCCATACTTTTTAGAAAAGTCAGTTTTCATGTATTTCTTGATCCAATTTTGATACTTGAAATTATTTGCTTTACTGAGAGGAGTTTACCAAGGAGATTTCTTGACAGATCCCAATATGTAAAGTATTCTACACATTTTCACCTTTTTTGATTATCTCAATTTCAGCCTCTTCAAAGATCTGTGCACTGTTTAAAAGTGCTTGTTTTCACTATAACTTGCTTTAGTTTACGTTTCCCTCTCGGAGATAAGTTCTTAAACCCTTTTCCTTTGTTTCTAGTTCTGAATTTAGTTATATTTTTAACAGCCCTCTTTATTGTTTGATAATCTCTGCAAAGATCATTTGATATCTCCAATGTGGACATCATTCCATCACACAGTAACTTTATTTTCTGATTTTCAGCATTTGTAGATTCATGTTACTCGTGATTCAACATATATTACAGAAAAAATTTTTTTTTTTAGTATTTTTCAAAGGCCTTAAACGATTATTAGTTTAAGTTGCATAATAATTTTGGACTGCAATTTTTATAAATCTGATAACTTTAATAAAACAAGTTGAAGCATTGTTTAAAATTTGTCAAATATTTTTCAGGGCAAACTGAATTTATTGAGGTTTATGTGATTTACATAATAACTTCAAATGGACTGTGGATAAAAAATAGTCTATATGCAATATCCTCTAGCATGGTTAGTGAAATTGGATGGATTAAATAAATTATAAATTTCTCCAAAAGTTAACAACTATGAGAGAGACATGAAAAAACTGGACGGTATAACAGTTGAAATATGATAATAACAGAAAGAAGAGGATACTAGTCTGAACCAATTAGTATATAACAAATATACTTTTTGATTTGAACCAGTATACTCATCTTGTTATACTCACAACATTTTGGCCATTGTACTTTCTGACTATCTTCAGATATTTGTTGTATGTCACAGCCTTTTTTGAATTTTAAACCAAATCCTTTATTCAATTCATGGGAGTAGATTGTTTGTATTCAGTTTTATTCACCATAACCAATTATGATAACAAACATCTGAAGAGGGCCAGGTGTACAATTAATGAAACGTGAGTATAACAGCCAAGATGAGAGCGTAAATGGAAAGGCATATTATATTATTGACAATTCATCTTTAAAATTCTCATGTAAATGTTCATTTTTGTATTTATTGTTGTCTTTATTGATTGTGCACTATGGAGAAAGGGAATTTTTAACAGTAGCTGCTCCTGCTTAAATGCACAGCTCTTCGTATAAATTGAGCACTCTGGCTGCTGATTTAGCATTTATATACATCACATATATAATATGTCAAAGATTCTCTTTCTCTGCTATGTGCGGATAGTTGAGGGGTAGAGTCAAATTGGTTGAGTTTCAATCCTGGCTTGAAGCAATCGGATGTCTAGCCACACTGATGAGCTGTGATACAGTGTGTGTGTATGTGTGTGTGTGTGTGCGTATGTATATATATATATATATATATATAATATTATGAAATGGATTAAGTCTGACAATATTGAATTAATTCACATTTTCCAAATGTTTCTTTCTCTTCAGCTGTGATGGTGTTTCCTAACCAAGATGCAAGTTCTAGCGCACCTGACCAACTAAGTCTCACTTTGACCTGGGATCGGGTTGATATTGCTCGAAGCCATATCTTTGTCTATGGTCAAGAATGGCCGGTAAGTAGTTATTTTTTATTTTGTATCTTAATACACTGGAAAAGCAAATGCGTTGATAAAAAAGTTAAAATATATATTAACCCTTTCAAAACTGGAATTATATCTAAATTTTACTTTCTTGTTTTCTTTTCTGTGTGTGTATATATATATATATATATATATATATATATATATATATATATATATATATATAAATAAAATATTCTGGTCAGATTACGTATAGGCTATATGGTATAGGCATTCCTTTTTGTTCAATACCTGGCTACAGCAGAGGTGAACAAAGACTTTGAGAATTATCAGTGAGATAACTGATACTGAAATATCCAGAAAAGGCATGGCATGTGGAACTAGAACAATCTACCCTCGTGGGTGCAATAAAGGGCTCGGTTTAGAATTCCAATCACCTAAGGAAGACTGGAGTGTACAATGGCCAAAACGTCATGAACATGGCAACAATGATGAGAACAACAGTTTGAACAATGTAAATAGTGTAAATAATTACAATACCTCATCTCAGAAATATAGACAGGTGTTTTAATATCAGATATAAATTGCCTCAAGTAAGATTTGAACTCTGGTCCAATCATTCTAAATTTCATATCTTATTTCTAAATTTTGTATCCTACATCTCAAACAGTTTTGTTGTAAACAGTTGTGTATAGGTCAAATTCATGTATAGAGCAACCTCCGGATTTTGGGCATGAATTTTAACCCCTCCAGAGAAAAATCTGGTCACCAAAAATGTATGATTTTTAACCTCTTCAAAAAATTACCTGCATATAGTGTGACCCCACCCTATTTATTGCATAAAAACATCATAAAAATTTATACTATTAGGTTGGTGCAAAAATAATTTCGTTTTCTCACATACTAACCATATGTTAGAAAACGAAATTATTTTTGCACCAACCTAATATAATAGGGTATATATGGTAGCTGTTTCAAGCTCTAAGATATTGATGCCTTTAAAAATTTACTGCTAACTTTCAGACTGTATATCTACTATGGAGATACAATCAAAACTGGGTCATGGCTAGCAATGGTTAGCTTGTCTCGCTAAATCAATTATGACTGAGTAGTGACTTTGATCCTCACTTAGTGCTCCATACATTTGGCCTTGTGCCACATCTAAGCATAGCTTAGTAAATTACTACAAGTGCAACTGTATAAAGATAATCACCTCTTTGTCTTTAGATCCTTTCATAATCCAAACAAGATTATATCCCACCACTTTCATTAATTTCCCACCAAAAATTTTTTTATTCTGATTTGTCTTTAAATATTACTGTGACAAGTAAAATATTAAATTCTCTTCATTAATTTAAAAAAAAAAAAAATCCAAAAAAAAAAGTTGTTTGCATGTTGGTAATTATCTATTTGCAGATTTGCTTATTTTTGTAATCTTCTGTTGCCACTTTAAATCTGGGATATAGTTATTTGTATTTGACACATACGTGATAATAATGGTCCAACAATATTTAACTTTTTTTTTTTTTTTTTTTTTTTTTTTATAGTTTCAGTGTGGAAATAGAATTAAAAAAAAAAAAAAAAATTATTAACATCCACTTCTATTGTCTTTGTCTTTCATCTTTTATTTCTTTCATTATCCGAAATGTTTTTGTTGTGGTTGACTTTCTATTTAAAATGAATGAGCAATCACATGTCAAATTTTGAATGCCATAGCCAGTGGCTTGTCAGTGTTTACCATGTGTCAGTTTATTGCTTTCTTATGACCTAATTTGTTCCAGTCTTGAAGAATACTCTCTTCTGATGGTTAACCACTGGAAAATTTTTGCATTATGTCATCTCAGTGAAATACCTTGTCAGCTGCTCCAGGACAATTTTTACTTTAAAGTATCCACAATTTGTTGTGAATTGATTCATGGCCTCAATTGCTATCCGCAAATTGTCTTGAATCTAATTCATTGTCAAAGTGAGAAGACTGAAAAGAAATAAATTTTCTTGTTTGCTACTTTGTCAGACAATGTTAAATATGATTAAACAGCCATAGTAACTGAAGATGGGAAAATTGACAACAATAAATTTTACAGCTAACAATACATTTCCTTTTGAAAGTCTGTTATTAGTTTACCTTATTCAAATTATAATATAGTTTAACAACCAAATGTTAAGAAAAGTTTCATAAATTAACTCTACTGAATCCATGTGTATGAAGAGATGGAAGTTCCTGCCATTTCACTGATTCTCTCTCTTTAAATCACTTTCTCTCTCTTTTACTCACTTTCTCTCACTCTCACTCTTTCACTTACTTTCTCTCACTCTCACTCTTTCACTTACTTTCTCTCACTCTTTCACTTACTTTCTCTCACTCTTTCACTTACTTTCACTCACTCTTTCACTCGCTCTTTCTCTCGCTCTTTCACTCGCTCTTTCACTCACTCACTCTCGCTCTTTCTCTCGCTCTTTCACTCACTCACTCTCGCTCTTTCACTCACTCACTCTCTCTCTTTCACTCGCTCTCTCTCTTTCACTCGCTCTCTCTCTTTCACTCGCTCTCTCTCTTTCACTCGCTCTCTCTCTTTCACTCTCTCTTTCACTCTCTCTCTTTCACTCTCTCTCTTTCACTCTCTCTCTCTTTCACTCTCTCTCTCTTTCACTCTCTCTCTTTCACTCTCTCTCTCTTTCACTCTCTCTCTCTCTTTCACTCTCTCTCTCTCTCTTTCACTCTCTCTCTCTTTCACTCACTCGCTCTCTCTTTCTCTCTCTCTCTCTTTCTCTCTCTCTTTCACTCGCTCTCTCGCTCTTTCACTCACTCGCTCTCTCACACTCGCTCTTTTTTTCTCTCGCACACTCTCACTAGCTCTCACTTTTGGCTCACTCTCACTTTCACTCACTTTGTCTCGCTCTTGCATTCTCTCACTCTCTCATTTCCACTCTCTCACTCTTGCTTCCACACTTTCACTCTCGCTTCCACTCTCTCACTTTCTCTCTCTTCCCCTCACTTTCCTCTTGCTCTCCCTCTTCCATTCTTATTTTTTCTCTCGCTCTCTCTTCCATTCTTATTTTTTCTCTCGCTCTCTCTTCCATTCTTTTTTTCTCTCGCTCTCTCTTCCATTCTTTTTTTCTCTCGCTCTCTCTTCCATTCTTTTTTTCTCTCGCTCTCTATTCCATCTTTTTTTTTTCTCTTCCACTCTTTTTTTTCTCTCGCTCTCTCTTCCACTCTTTTTTTTCTCTCGCTCTCTCTCTTCCACTCTTTTTTTTCTCTCGCTCTCTCTCTTCCACTCTTTTTTTTCTCTCGCTCTCTCTCTTCCACTCTTTTTTTTCTCTCGCTCTCTCTCTTCCACTCTTTTTTTTCTCTCGCTCTCTCTCTTCCACTCTTTTTTTTCTCTCGCTCTCTCTCTTCCACTCTTTTTTTTCTCTCGCTCTCTCTCTTCCACTCTTTTTTTTCTCTCGCTCTCTCTCTTCCACTCTTTTTTTTCTCTCGCTCTCTCTCTTCCACTCTTTTTTTTCTCTCGCTCTCTCTCTTCCACTCTTTTTTTTCTCTCGCTCTCTCTCTTCCACTCTTTTTTTTCTCTCGCTCTCTCTCTTCCACTCTTTTTTTTCTCTCGCTCTCTCTCTTCCACTCTTTTTTTTCTCTCGCTCTCTCTCTTCCACTCTTTTTTTTCTCTCGCTCTCTCTCTTCCACTCTTTTTTTTCTCTCGCTCTCTCTCTTCCACTCTTTTTTTTCTCTCGCTCTCTCTCTTCCACTCTTTTTTTTCTCTCGCTCTCTCTCTTCCACTCTTTTTTTTCTCTCGCTCTCTCTCTTCCACTCTTTTTTTTCTCTCGCTCTCTCTCTTCCACTCTTTTTTTTCTCTCGCTCTCTCTCTTCCACTCTTTTTTTTCTCTCGCTCTCCCTTCTGTATCTCTTTGCCTTTCACTCTCTCTTATTCCCTTACTTTCTTCATACTCTGTCGTTCACTGTCATTTTTGTCACTCTCTCACTCTCTCTTTCTCTCTCCCTTTCCATTTTCCCATTCTTTCTCTTTCACCCTCACTTACATTGTTTCATATTCATTTATCCCCTACAAAATTTAGAAAAAGAAACAAAGCAAAATTTTCCCTTTAATAAATTGGTACTAAAATTTTTGTATTAAAATCTAATGATTAGTTGATTTTTGATCAATTTTAAAAAATTAAAGGTGTGTGCGTGTTTTTTTTTTTCTTTTTTTTTTTCTTTTTTTCCCTCTTTCTTTGAGGTGAGCAACTTTTCCCAGGTACCTCTGGTTCTGTAATGTGTATAAATGATATTTATATCTTGAAGTTTTTTTTTTTCTAATATTTTTTCTTACAAAATGCTACAAAGATTTTGATGACAAAATTAGCTTTTATGTAAGTTTGGATTTTTCCCAACCAGGTGTAGCTTCCCCAGTAATTTTTTTTTTTTTTTTTTTTTTTTTACAGTGAATTAAGTATTATACATAATCTTTAGATGATTTCAATTATGGAGGAAGATATGAATGATATGTATGTAAATATTATTCCATTTTATATAAAGGACTTGAGCATCCACATATTTTAGTATCTGTAAATGGTTCCTGGCACCAATCCTCTGCAAATAGCAAGGGAAAATAATATAGAGTTCAATCCCTGGACTTGGCTGTTTGCTTTTATATAGTTTTATTTATTTGTACAAAACCAAATTCTTTATTTTCCATAGGTAAAAATCTTGAAAGTATTTTAGTGTATAAAGTCATACTGTTTTGATAAAACCTGTTTTTTGTTTTATGAAAATGTATAAATTCATTAAAAAAAAGAAAAAAAAAAGAACATACTGCTTTTTTTTTTTTTTTTTTCTTTTTTTTTTTTTAAATAATTTAAAAACATCCTTTGTTTTTTAGATGCATTTTAAAAAGCATTGAAATCCAAAACATGGATTAATTTTTTTTTTATTTAGAGATGTAATGTTGAAGTGTTTTTGGTGCAAAATGTGTCCAATAGCCATGGAGTGGTCATTTATGAAAGGGAGCACTGTATACTTTATTTATACAAGTCAGGGACCATTATTACTTTATTGATCAGCCAAAAAAAAAGAACAATGAAATAGTTGTATAATCCATTACATGGATCTTTATAGAATTCTTGTTCAGAGAGTTGTTTTTGATGAAGCACTTTGGCTGAAACCTGATAGGGATCTTTCTCAAAGTATCCCTATCACAGTATCAGGGTCACAAACAGTTTGGAATTCAGAGTTGTCTTCATTTACCTTTCTATTTTACCCATAGCTTGGGGAGTCATACCTTTCCCATAGGTATTTGCACACTAGTGAATGTAATGAACTTGGCAGGAATTTGAACTCAGTTCTTTGATTTCTTGATTTTTCCCTGCTATTACATCTCCTGTACCTTCTCCCTAAAAAAATCAGCAAAAAGTCAAAATATTGTTAATAATGTGAACCTTCAATTTTGGTTCTCAGAAACAAAATATCTAGTTTTTAGAAAATGATTCAGTTTGAGATCTCACTAAAGCACTATTGCAATCCCAATTTTACAAAAACAACTGAATGTGTCATATATCTGTGGCGACAAAGGTGAGAACCAAGTTTTATCTGTTTTCTTTTGTGCTAGCTGTTGGAAAACAAAATCAAAATCAGGCCAACTTAGTAGGCCTCGAAATATGGAAATTTGTTTGTACTTTCGTACCAGCCTTGACCAATTATACCTTTTTTTTTATCCCAATAGAAGAATGCTACTTCAGATGACAACATGATCTTGGCTCTTCATGGATGAAGTGGTATTTGTATTTTGTGAATTGTAATGTGAATTTTTTATCCCTTTTGATTTGGTCCTTGGAATTACAACCCTGGACTTGTGATTTCTTTTATCTGAACCTCCTATTGCTATGTATGCAACTCAGTGATTTTATTTCTTAGTCAGTATTTGCATAAGTGAAAATGAAAAACTTCTCTTGAATCTCTAGGTTAGTTTTATTTCAATTATGATACCTAATAAAGACAAGTGAAAATGCTATAGAACAATAAAGTTAAAGGATATACCATTTAGACTTGTTTGATATTTTATTGTAACTTTTTGTGAGGATTTGGGTGTGCAATAGCTACATTTGGTTGGCACACAATGAAATGAAGCAAGCAGGTACAGGAAATTGGAAACACGCCTCTCTGGGCAACCAATGAGAAATCACAAATTAGATTGTTATAGAGAATGAATTTCAATACTCCTGTTTGCATTACTTTTCTTTTCTTATTTTTTTTTTAATCATTTCACCCCATCAAGGCAGAAATGCCACTAGTACGCAGGGAGTTACAGAGGGGGACCAAGGAAAGGATAAAAGCTGAACAGGGTTCAAGAAGATAGAAGATGGTCATTGATGTTGCATTTAAATTGTTGAAGATTGTAGTTATTAGGGAAGCAAAGAAATGGAAGGGTGTTCCACAGGCGAGGAGTGCAAGAAAAGAAACTGTTGGAGTAGAATTGATGGTTACATTTACATTACAGTAAAAGAGTGGGACCTAGATGCCAATCTAGTAGCATGCTTAAACATGTGTAGTCCGAGCACCATGAAAAAAGCTCATCAGATCAATCAGTAACCATGAAAATATTTGTAGAAAAGACAGTGAAGTCATGTCATGTTGGTGAGAAAGTGACTGAAGTTGTGATGCCAAGTTAGGATTGATTACATTGCAGATTCTTCTTTGGATTTTGTCAAGAACCTTGATATGAGTAGCAGGAACACCAGACCAGATTTAGAAATAGTATTCAATGCACGGATGAATGGTAGATTTGTAAATGTACAAGATGGACTCTAATAAAAAAAAAAAAAAAAAACTTTCTGGCATGACACAGTGACCCAAATTTCCTATTGATTTGGTGTAGGTGTTCCACTTGAAGTCATTTTGGAAGTATTAAGATTTACGAGCCGTTTCCTCTCCCAGTTAACCACTGATTGCCCTAAACTCTTTGTTAGACTATTTCAAAGTGCAACCCAAGTTGCTCACCAAATGTAGTCCAATTGCTGACTCACAAATTTGTAAATATTGTTGCTGACCCCACCCTGTCTTGTATACTGCATTTTGGTTCACTCTATATAGTCAGTCTCACACTGATATTTAAATTGATAAATAACAGAACTACTTTGCAGGTAGGGCAAACCATCCTTAGCAAAAAATAGGAAGAGCAGAATAGTACTGAAGACAATGCCCAACTTGACATTAGAAAAGCTAGAAGTCACACTTGCTGACTCTCTATTGGAGAGTGTCTGACTACTCATATGTAGCCATGGTAGTTTTAAATAAACTGGACAAAGGAAAGGTCCAAAAAGCCACAGGAAGCTTACTTGGCACCATATATTTAACAACATTCTCCAGGTAACCATTAGCCCAGAAAATATTGTAAATGTTCACCAATTCCCTCTTCAACTTAGAAGATGAACATATTAAAGCACGGTGGGGGCCAAAGTAAAGATTAAATTAACTTTACAGGACTTAGAGTCAAAAGAATTCCAATTGGTGTACAAACCAGTAAAGGTGAACCTATGATATATGCTGGTAATCAATGACTCCTCATCCTAACAATGATTCTGCATTACCCTTTTTGGTTGTGCTGGTTGGCACTTGCCAATAGGGTGTTGGTGTGTGTGACTTTTAGCTCTTTTACAGTCGAGTTGCATGTTGTCCTTGTCTACTCCCTCTTCTGACATCCATTTTCACATTCTCATTAAGTAGTTTACTCTGTTTCCTTCTGTCACTCCTGATTTCATTATTTCCTGTGAGCATCAAATTCTCCAAGTCTCCTTTCTTCATTGTTTCCCAGAAATTTCAACTTCTCTTTTTGATTCTAACTACAAGTGACCTTTTCATTTCCATTTGCATTAAAACTTCCTCATTGCGTACATGCCCTATCTATGGTATTATCAACATCTTTCTGCTAAAACACCTCAAGTCTCATTTACATTTCTGAGAAACCCAACTGATTTGGCATCACTCAACGATTTTTCCCCTGAGCTATCAGAGAGGAAGGTGAATTTTTATGTATTTATTTTAGAATAAACATACCAGTGGCTCAGAGTGCTCAATTCGTAGAAGAGCTTTTGCATCTGCAGTAGCAGTCACAGTTTACAAATTTGCACTTTTCCTTTTAAAGTGCTCAACTGAATTTTTTTTTTTTCAGGGGCGTATATATGTGTCATCCACAGATAGACTGTTTCGCTGTTTCACAGCTCTTCAGTGTGGCTAAACATCTGATTGCCTCAAGCCAGGATCAAAACCTGACAGTTTCTTTCAAGGGAAAACAAAGTGAATATCTAACTCCAGAAACTCACACACACACACACACACACACACACACACACACACGGGGTGTGATAGATAAATTGTTGTCTAAATTATGCAAAAATGAAAATAACACGGAGATCTCTCTTTAACAGATATATTTACCAAAATTACATGAAAATATCATGAAATACTAAAGAGTAAATTTATTCAATAAAATCCCCATTGGCTTCAACCACAGCCTTCAGATGACTTCAAAATCTCCAGCATCTCTTCTGGATGCTCTCCTTGTTTAAGTTGGTGAATCCTGCCATAATATTTGTCTTCTGTTCATCCTCAGTAATACAAGGAGTTTTGTTGGTCTCTCACTCAACTGCATCCCACACATAATAATCAAGGGGATTGCAGTCTGGGGAGTTAGGTGGCCAGATGTAAGAGGTGATGTACTCACAGAAATTGTCTGACAGTCATGACTGGGTTCTCCTGCTTGTGTGGCAAGGTGCAGAGTCCAGTTGCCAGACATAGTGTCTTCCAACAGCCACCCTCTTGACACACAGCAGCACTACCTCCTCAAGGTACTTGATGTAGGCTTCTGTATTAAGTATGAGGCCCTGTGGGAAGATGAATGAAGGCATAACATTGTATCAGTAGTGATCACCCCAAACAACTTCATAATCAGCATTAGACTCATCCAACTCTTTCTGAATCCTCTGCTTTATCTTCAGATTGACACCCAAACACTCTGAAATGTTCATATTGGAGCTTCTGTTGTGAACGCCAAGCAGTACAGCATGCCATTTCCAAATTTCTGGCAGAGTGAATTATTTTTCTCACAGACAGTGCCCAACTAACAATACTAAATTGTGCAATAGAAAAAAAGAAATAACACACATGCACAAAATTAAAAGTATAAAATGACAACAATTCATCCATCGCACAGATGTTTGGGCTAAATTTGATAGTTTCTTTCAAGAGAAAACAAAGTGAATATCTAACTCCAGAATCTGGCACATGCGGCATTCATGGCGTCCCTAGGAAGAACTTCAGTCGCCTCTTTAATCCTCTCAATCAGCTGGGCATGGTGTTACAGACAGTGTGGTTGATGTCTTTGTCAACTGCACCCCATGCATAATAATCCATGAGATTACAATCAGGAGAGTTAAAGGGGTTTTCAGATATTGGGGCTGATGAAGTGCTAAAAATTATCTAACAATCACTTCTGACTCTTCCTGGAGGTATGGTAGGTAGCTGAATGTTGCTGCCACACATATGGTCTTCCAGCAGCCACCCACTCTGTGACCAAAGCTTGACAACAATGTTTAGCAACTATCCATAGTTATTTAAATTGGGCTTGAGACCTTGTTCAAAGATGTAAGGTGGCATGACATCACCCTCACTGGAGACACCCAAAAACCATCACAGTTTGGGGAAAACTTGGTCTTCATGACATGAAGCATGTCATATGGATTGTAGGCATGCCATCTGTTGTTCTGGGTTGTTTCTCTTTTTATGATCATAGGGTCAATAGTGGTTTATGTAGCAGTGTTGGTTGGTATTTTTATTTTTATTTTTATCTGTTTGGTATAAATTGTGATAATAGGTATTTGTTTTCATGTCTGCATTTAGAAATTATTTCTGATCTTATGTTTAGTAATTTCTTTTGTTGGGCATGAGAAATTATTGCTACTTTTTCATGTAGGTAAGGTAGGCATTTTTTTGTTATATTGTTGTAGGCAGGTGCGTTTTTCAATATTTTTGAGCTTATTCTTGGTGTCATATTTCTGTCTTTTAGTAGCCATATGTATATGAATCGTGTAGTGCTGTTTGAGCATTTCCTGTCAGAGAATGAGAGGTCATGGTTGTGTTTTCTTTTCTTGAATGTTCCCTCAGTGGCACCTATGTAGTACATTGTGCTGTTGTTTGCACTTTATATATTACATTCGTTTGTTGGCAGTTCCCTTGGAGTAAGCATCTTGTTTTATTTCTGCAGTTGCATTGTGGTTCCTTGATTGTGTTATTGCAGGTTGTTACATTTTGTTGTGGTTTTTTAATATTTGTGTTATATTTTTTGTACAGCTGTAACCAATTATTACGTTATTGTTGTTGAATATTTTTGTAAAGTGGTTGGTTGCAGGGAAGTGTTTTTCCACTTTTTTTTAGTGCATTGTGATATGGCATTTTCTTGTTGTTGAAAATGTCTGTTTGATGAGTTTTCAGGTAGCCTGTGACTGATTGATATGGGTATTTGCTTGATGGTTTAAGGTGGATGTATGGGAGGATATGTGTACATGAGTTGGGGTGTCATTATCTTTTTTGTATGGTTCATATATATTTTTGTTCAGATTGAGAGTGATGTCTAAGAAGTTTACTGTTCTTGCACCTGCATTTGTTTTTATTTTAAATTCAATTGTTTTTAGGGCGCATACTTTTTTTTTTTTTTTTTTTTTTTAATGTCTGAGAAATATCAAAGAAAATGTATGATATAGGTTTGATTCCTGTCGGAGGAGATATATTTTCTTTGAGATTTCTCAGACATTCAGGACGGTAAATGTTGTTAACACTGTTTATTATAAACAGAGAATTTACTTAAATATTTGTATCTATAAAAATAACATATAAACAAAAATTGTATTAAAATAATTGTCAGATTTAGTCCATTTTATTTTATATATATATATATATATATATATATATATATATATATATATATATATATATTTAAAAATTATAACATAAATATGTTATAAAATCACTACAAAAATAGCCATTTTGTTTCAACACCTTCGGTGTCTTATCAAGTGATGATGTTGAATATATATATATATATATATATATATCTTAGTGAATATACATAATATCCCGCATTGATAGCACGAGTCGGTTTAATACAAAAATGCAATCTTCAGGAGCAAAATACTCACTGGCCATTAAATGTTATGAAATTTGGGTTCTAGTGTTGATTTAAAATTGTGTGTTAAGACTTGCTTATTTTATTATTAAATATATTAGAATTCATTATTTATAATTTATATCATTCAAGTTCTAGTAAAGACAAAAAATTAAAACATTTTAAATAAAAAAACTTGAATTTACATAAACATGCTATGTATCAAGGGGGATAACTCTTTTTACATAAAAAAAAATCATTAGAATATATTATGAAAATAAACTTAGCTCTTACAAGGTTAACATATAGGTTAAGACTATATATGTAATAAATTTGCAGCTTAGCCTTATACTTACAAAAGTGAAATTATATATACACACGTCATAAATTAATTAAATATGATCTATAATATGGAATTGTATAGATATTTAAAAGATTCTATTAATGTTGGGTTCTATGAATATTAGTAGGTGTTCATATATCAATATTTGCAAAAACCTATTTAGAAATTTATTTTTATTGGGTTCAAATATATATATATATAAATATAAATACTGATATGTAACATCTATTATTATTCACACACACCCGCACATATATATCTATATAAAAGTGAACATAGAAGTCAACACTTATAGAGGCGACGGTCTGTTTCTTGCCATATGCAATCATCAGGCCACATATATCATGAAACAGACTGTTGACTTCTATGTTCACTTTTATATTTACACACGCTCTATCTCTGATATTGAGCACTTTATCCCATAAATATAGCACACCTTAAGACTATATTTCTTCATATATATATATATATATATATATATATATATATATATATATATATATATAACACAACAGTATTGGGCTCTACATTGAGCAATAAGAATGACTCTTTAAGCTTAACAGACGTATTGTGATGAAATCAATTAAAAAGGAAAATGACATGTTCATCATTAATTAATCATATCTAAGGATTGGAAGCTCATGAAATATTGAAATAAATTTCATATATATATATATATATATATATTATTCCAGGTTCATTTTCCAACTTATTCAAGATAATCTTTGCTCACTCTAACCTTATAACTTTCTCTGTCCTGGAGTATCAAGGTGCCTCATAGGTTTCATGTATGATTTCATTTTCAAGTCTTTTTTCACTTTTTGGGGGACTACCATAGCTGAAACTCCTCTCTAACATGCTAAATTGAGTTGGATTTTTTTAAAATTGATCTCTCTACCTCTAAGTTGAAATGATGATCCCTCATCCTGTTGTGACCTCCTGATCCAGTTTTCCTCTTTCCTGTTCCCTCTTTTTTAAATTTATTCACCACTATATTTATGGTTCTTGATTGGACTTTGAAGATGGAAGCCAGAGTATGAATATTGGTACCATTATTGAAGGCCTGAATGATCTTTTTCCTCTCACCATTGGGAAGACAGCGTGTCTGACACAAAGCAATTTTAACCTGCTCTCTTTTTAGCTGAATAACTTGAAGGGTTTTTCAGTGATTCTTATGAAAAATTGAGTTTAGATGACAAACATCCTATCTGAAAACCTGGAAAATAGAAACTCATTTAGCTTAGTGGTTTTTTAGATATTAAATATTTTGTGACATGAACAATTATGCTGTTACATCCGGTGTATGTATGTGCATATATGTGTGCATGTATATTTGTGTGTATGTATGCATGTTTGTGTGTGCGTTTATATATATATATATATGTGTGTGTTTATATGTGTGTGTGTGTGTGTTTATATGTGTGTGTGTGTTTATATGTGTGTGTGTGTTTATATATATATATGGGTGTGTGTGTGTTTATATATATATATGGGTGTGTGTGTGTTTTTATATATATATGTGTGTGTGTTTATATATGTGTGTGTGTGTGTGTTTATATATGTGTGTGTGTGTTTATATATATATATGTGTGTGTGTGTGTGTTTATATATATGTGTGTGTGTGTTTATATATGTGTGTGTGTTTATATATGTGTGTGTGTTTATATATATGTGTGTGTGTGTTTATATATATTTGTATGTATATATATGTGTGTGTGTGTTTATATATATTTGTATGTATATATGTGTGTGTGTGTGTTTATATATATTTGTATGTATATATATGTGTGTGTGTTTATATATATTTGTATGTATATATATGTGTGTGTGTTTATATATATTTGTATGTATATATGTGTGTGTGTTTATATATATTTGTATGTATATATGTGTGTGTGTGTTTATATATATTTGTATGTATATATATATATATGTGTGTGTGTGTTTATATATATTTGTATGTATATATATATGTGTGTGTGTGTTTATATATATTTGTATGTATATATATGTGTGTGTGTGTGTTTATATATATTTGTATGTATATGTGTGTGTGTGTTTATATATATTTGTATGTATATATGTGTGTGTGTGTTTATATATATTTGTATGTATATATGTGTGTGTGTGTTTATATATATTTGTATGTATATATGTGTGTGTGTGTTTATATATATTTGTATGTATATATGTGTGTGTGTGTTTATATATATT
>OZ010587.1:102895350-102905350 GCA_963932145.1 Acanthosepion lycidas | reverse complement strand
TACAAGGTCATATGTTCATATGTCATTAAATACAATAAATAATTATATTTAAAAAAAAGAGTAAGATCATTTATTTTAGATATTTTTTTTATATAAAGTTTCTTACTTGGTCCATTCATGCTTTTTTTTCTTAAATAAATGTACAATAAAGAAAAATAGACTCTTCCACATTTTATGTGTAAAATTCTTTCTTAGCAACCAAGGCAACAAATCTGGATAATTATGGTGACTATTTTGACTGTTTTTAAGTATTTATTTGTATTTTAGAATATTTTTGCTGGTTACAGAATGAAAATATTAAACAATAAAAAAAAAATAGGATTTTTTTTTATAATGTAAAGTTATTTTTGGTGTAACATTTTGAACTGTTGAATTTCTAATCTTTGTTAAATTCTAGAACCATTTAAATTTGAGTCTTGTGGCATTTTCATTCTTTGATTTAGCTTGCACATTTCATTCATTTCCGTTTTGTCCCTTTTCAGGCTGAATGGTTGTGCTTTTTTCTTTTAATCATAAAAATTTCTAAATTGAAATTTAAAAGGCAACTGCATCTGATAAAACACTTTAACAATAAAATATAAACAATACTTGAGGTTAGATAGAATTTTTCATAATATGCATTTTTTGTAAAAATAATTGTTGCATCTTTGCTTTTAAGCAAATAAGTCTCCATTATTTATATTCTATATTGATGGAAAGTAAGTAAATGGCAAGATTTTCAAGTTGACTGACTTTTGAACTTATTTGGAACCTGTTTTTAAATGTAGATGTCATCAAATTTAAAGAATCAGAGAATCCTGCCTTTTTACTTGGTAACCCTTATGTCCAGTAACATCCGATGGATGTACCATGTTGATGTTTGTAGAAAAGGAATAATGTATATTTAACTGAGTTAAAAGCATCACTTAAAAAAAAAACAAAACAAAAAACAAAACAAAAAGAAAACAGACTGTACCTGTCTTTGTGTGCGCGCATATATATATATATATATATATCTCATAATTAAGTAATTCATCGAGTCTAGAAGAAACCTCAACAGAATGCAGAAAGCACTGGACGGGCATTTCATCCTATATTTGGGACTCATCAGCAGTGCGCATCCACTACCAAGAATTGAAACCCGAACAGTTACAATAGGATGCAAATGCCATATCAACTGTACTAACAGTTCTTGGTGACCAAGAAGTAACAAATTAGACTCGATATAGCGCTGCTCGATCACAAATTCCGTGGTGAAAAATCTTTTACAAGTTAGTACAGTTGGTATGGCATTTGCCTCCTATCGTAACTGTTCGGGTTTCAATTCTTGGTAGTGGATGCGCACTGCTGATGAGTCCCAAATATAGGGCGAAATGGCTGTCCAGTGCTTTCTGCATTCTGTTGAGGTTTCTTCTAGACTCTAGGAATTACTTAATTATGATTATTTCAAATCCCTCTCCCTCTCCCTCCCTCTCTCTCCCTCTCCCTCTCTCTCCCTCTCTCTCTCTCTCTCTATATATATATATATATATATATATATATATATAAGTGAACATAGAAGGCCTGATGAATGCATATAGCATGAAACAGACTGTCGCCTCTAAGTGTTGACTTCTATGTTCACTTTTATATTTGCACACGCTGTATCTCTGATATTGAGCACTTTATCCCATAAATATAGCACATCTTAAGACTATATTTCTTCATTTATATATATATATATATATATATATATAACAATTGCGTCCAGCATGAAACAGCCTGTCACCTCTGAGTCTTGAATTCAATGTTCACTTTTATAATTACATATGCTCTATCTCTGATATTGAGCACTTTATACCACAAATATAGCACACCTTAAAACTATATTTCTTTATATATATATATATATATATATAAGCAACCATACATGCATGCTATCACAATTTCTTTCCCCCCCCCACCCTATAAGTTTGTAACTTGAAACCAGAATTATACCTCAATATTAGATTTTAATTATGAAATTATCAAATGTAGAATTAATATACGATATAATGTTACTTCCACAAGACCCAGAATTTTTGAAAATCCTAACGATTGTAACAAACAGGTCATCATCATTATAATACCTGAAGACTGTATTTAACATGAAACTTATTGAGTTCACATGGTCCAGTAGTAGCTGGACTTCTTCCTGGTGTGGCCAGAGTATGAAGGTATCATCTATGTATCTCAGTCATAGGGTTGGCTTTAGTAGTGTAAATTTGAATGCCATTTCCTCAAAGTATTCCACATATAGGTTTGCCATTGCAGGTAATAATTCCTAAGCCCTCATCCTGTTGATATATGTCTGATCCCATTCCGAAGCATGTTGTTTGTATACAGAAAGTCAGCATCTCCATCAAGTTATCTATTGGTATAATGTTTTGTTCTCCTAGGGAGGAGTCTGAGGCCAGTCTGTTCCTGACTATCAAGAATGCTTCCTCTATGGGTACCTTGGTGAACAAACTCACCATATCCAGGCTTACCATTGGGTTGAATTGGATGAGAGCATCTTTGATTATTTCCATGAAGTGGGCAGAGTTCCAGACATATGATGGTGACTTCCTAATTAAAGGGTCGATTATATCTACTAGGAAGTGACTCAGAGTGTGGCACACAGAGCCTTGGCAGCTAGCAATCGGCCTCAGCAGAATGCCATCTTTGTGAATCTTTGGGAGACCGTATATGTGAGGTAGCTTGGTGTAACGCTTGACAACTGCCTGTATGTCTTAGGTGAGAAGTAGTCCTTGTTCTTAATTAGGATGTGTGGAAGTTTACGTTCTGTTTTCATTGTAGGATCTTTACTGTAGCTACCTTTCACAATGAGGTCTTCCAGTTTTTCTCTATATTCCAATTTTGTCCATCACTTCAGTTACATTGCTTTTGTCAACTTATAGTATGATGATGCTTAGTTTTCTCCAGTGTCTCACTTTCCATCTTGGTTCATCCACCTGAACCTGAGGAAAGTTCAAGGCTATTTCCTTGATTCGAACAATGATGTCCATGTACAGCATCCACTTGATGGTCGTGGTGAAGTTGAGACCCTTGTTTAGCACTGACTCCTCAGAGTTACTCAGCTGGTGTTGACTGATGTTGACTACTGCCTTTACTGGTTGGTGATGTAACTTGTGTGTCACCTTCTGATCTTTCAATTTACTTAATTTTTGTACTTGGTGGGCCTTGACTGCATCAAATTCATGTCTGAGGGGATTTAACCAGGTCATGATGTATCCGCTTTCAGTTTTCTTCATCAGTAATTCTGTTGAAGTAGGCCTCTGGATGTTAGATTGTAGTTTCTGTTTCTATCATGTGGAATGAGAACAGTCTACCCTGTGGATGAAATAAAGGGTTTGGTTCAAAATTCCAAAAGAGAGAAGGCTGGAGCATACAATGGTTAAAATGTTGTAAATATGGCAATGAAGATGAGGATAACAGTCTTAATAATGTAAATAATGCAAAAAATCATAATACCTCATCTCAGTGATATAGATAGATATTCTTAGTTTAATATGATTTATATTTACTTTTAAGTTTTTAATTATACTTTATTTTGTATATAATTTAATGAAATAGTCATGCTCAATTAACAAGTCAGCAGTTATGATCTCTCTCAAATATACATACATATATATATATATATATATATATATATATATATATATATATATACACACACACACTAGGTATTTGTAGAAGTTCTCCCTAACCCCTACACTATTCACTTTTCATTCTTGAAATTGTGACTGAATAGACAGTTGAAAACTGGTTTTGAATATCTGTATTCCTTGGTTTGTTTACACTGTTGAGGCAGAAAAATGGTGGCAGGCAAGGTAAAAATGACCTGTTGCTCCTTTTCAAATTTTACAAGACAACAGCAGGAATGAAGCTGATGATTGATGAAGGCAATGGCCTGGTTGGAAGAACAACTTGTGAATGGTTTCAACATTGGAAGTGACTGAAAAACATGGTGTCAATCCCTCAACAGCTGTAAAACGTTTGCAGAGTATGGAGAAGATAATAAAAAAAGCAGATAAAAAGATTTTCCTGTGACTTGTCAGAGGATTGGACAATATGAAAGAAATGATTCCACAAAAAGAATATTGTTACTGGAGATGGAAATTGTATTCACGACTAAATAATCTGAAGCATTGACTATGATAGGTACATCAACAAAAAATGTAAGTTTTTTGGTTTTGAATAGGATGTGAGAGACCTACTATATTACAAATTGCTGAAGTTTAAGGAAACTGTCATTGCAGGGCAATTACAATCATTGTCTTCAAAGTTTGAAGAAAAAAGGCCATTTACATAACAGAGAAGCTGGAAAATCATAAAAAGCATGTTGCTTTGTTAAGAAAAAAACTAATTGAATTGAGATTGGGGAATTCTTCCTCACACAGCATATTCATCAAACATTTTCATTGTTGTGGTGTCATTTTTTTTTTAATTAATGCACCAAGAATTTAAAGATTTCATTAATGGCCAAGAATTTAAAGATGTCTTTCATGTTCAAAATTTGTAGCAATGAAAACGACAAAACTACTTTGTCAAACCAAGTGACAGTGTGTCACATGTATTCTACGATGGAAAATGTGACAAAAAAAAAGTGACCAAGAAAAAGGGCACGTATTCTGCATGATATGCTGGAGACGGAATGTTGAAAGTCAGTCGCCACAAAAGTATTTCAGATATGCTAATATTGTGTGTCCTCTCCCAGCTGTTGACGAATGAAAAAATGCTCCGTCGATAAAAGCAGTTGGTATTTTTGAATTGGGGGGAAATTTGTGTATTTGGCTACTGCATTTGCTGAGAGATGTGTTATTTTTCTGACTGGTTACGTGCATTGCAATTTGTGACATTGGACCTGCGAATTGAGATTTTAACATTTCTTTCTGCCCCGATATTCGAGTTTGAACTTGTAATTTGTTTTCTTGGTTGTCGAAGTAATCTGTAACATCTGTAACTGAAATTTTAGTTCAAGTGTGACGAAACTGACTACAAAAATTTAATTGACAACATTAAAATATCAAAGCTACTTGTTTTATCAAGATGGAATTTGAAAACTGGAACATTTTTGTAATATATTTTAATGGTTTATGAATATGGGTAGAAGTTATTTTTAACTACTTTTGATTATATATGAAAAAAAATGCTGAAAATTCTTTATGCACAAGTAATCACTTTGTATATAGTCAAAGTTCCATCCAGTTGTAAGCGGCTTTAATTATTTCTAATGACAGTCATCTTTATTGGCAGGTTTCTGAACATCTTTTGATTTATGGAATTATCTCCAATCTTATTTTCTTGGAAAATCCGAGCATAGAAAATAATCTTATGAGCTTAACTTTGTACCGTTTCCATATCCACTTTTGTATTCTGCTGTTCAGATGAAATTCTCTCATTAAAAACTCTAAAACTACATTACTCAAATTATTGAAGACTAGAAGTAAACTTTATTGACTAAACATTTTAAATTGGAGATTGGTTATCTTGTAATTGTTTCATTGGATCAATGAGAACAGCCATTACAAGAGAAATACTGAGAATCAGGTATTGATGTTTTATTATTAATTAGAAACCCCACCCAAATAACACTATCAGATAAATCTGTCTTTATTTCATCTGTCAATCAGGATTTATATTTAAAACAGCAGAGTTACTAAATTTTATAATTATCACTATCAATATAACAAAGACTACATTTTAAAAAAAAAAAACAAAAAAAAAAAAAACAATGTTATATTTAGAAAAATAAAACAATGTTTTTTTTTGTGTTGTTTTTTTTAAGTACCTACAAATATATATATTTTCCAATATTGTAAGTTCTTTTAGGAAGAGAGAAAAATTCTTAAATTGTTATGAGGTTAGAACCTTTCTTTTCTATCTTTTTTTTTCTTCATCTGTTTTCTTTTTCCATCACTCTTTTTTTTTCTTTCTTTTTTTTTTTGTTTCAAAGGCAAGATCAATAGCTTAGTCAGCCAAAACTAGAGAATTAAATTTTTTCTTACTGTCCCACATAAACCATGCAAAGATTGCATTAACATGGGAATGTCATCAAATTTCAGGTATAATTTTATATGTAATTACTGTTTCTCTTGGATAGCTTGGTATGTTTCATATTACCTACCGGTGAGTTGAACAAGTGCAAACCAGCATCTGAAACTGATGGATTTACTATTTGTAAAGATTTTTAAAGACATACATTTGGAAACAACGTATTCATGGGTGTAGGTAATTAACACATCTTTCTAATGTATTCTCTCTCCATATATAGTCTGCCACTACTCGCAGGATAATGAGACTAAATTCCTTTTAAGTGTCTAATGATTGGTTCTATCAAAGTATCAATGGATGTGCTCAATCTCCATGAAACTTATACTTACATGTATGGTTGTCTCATTCTTAATACAATAAAAAAAATGTAATATGTTATATAGTTTTACCTTAGAATTGTATTCAGCAAAATCAGCTACAACCTGTATTTAACTGGAATTACATTTCAATTATGTAATTGTTTATAATGTGTGTGTGCGTGTGTGTAGATGCATGTTTTATTAAATAATATAGACAAGTTTTGTCTATTTATTTTATCCAAATTCCTTTCATATCGTCTGATAAGCTTAATAACATTATCATTGAAAGACAAAAGAAAATCACCATGTTGATACATGGTTTAATTTGCATAAAATAGACAAAACTTGTCTATATTAAACATGCATCAATGAAAAAATGCTGCTTAAATACACACAATTTATATATATATATATATATATATATATATATGGTCAGAAATTCCTCTTTCCTACAAGTTTCAAGATGACTGACAAGGTACTGCGATGAAGCTTTTTATTCAGTCTTTCTTGTGTTCATATAAGTATTTTCTTTTCTGAACATAAAGTGTGTAAAAAAAATATAGAACATTCAGACAGTTTTTACACTCTTTATATCCAGAAAAGAAAACACTTATACAAACATGAGAAAAAGGCTAATTGCAGTATTTAGTCAATCATCTTTAATGAAACTTTATGTATTTATGTGTGTATATATATATATATATATATATATATATATATATATATATATTTATGTGTGTGACCAGCTACTTATTTCCTAGAACACCTATCTGCTAAGGCAGCAAGCCATTCCCTGTCTGTTAGATTTGCCCACTCTGGCATATTTGTGTTTGTCCATATGTAGTTTAGACCTTAGTGTTACAGTGTCTGAGAGAGAAAGCCCCTAATCTCATGTGATCAACATGCCAGTATGCTAAAATCCTCAGTCACAATGAAGTGTTTGTTTGTTTGTGTGTGTATATATATATATATATATATATATATATATATTATATATAGTGAACATTAAAGTCAATATTCAGAAGCGACAGGCTGTTTCATGCTAGACGCAGTCGTCAGGTGGCCTGACGGTTATGTCTAGCATGAAACAGCCTGTTGCCTCTGAATGTTTGACTTCAATGTTCACTTTTATATTTATATTTACACACTCTATCTCTGATATTGAACACTTTATCCCATATTTATAGCACAACTTAAAACTATCTTTCTTCATACATGCACACACACACACACACACACACACTATATATATATATATATATATATATATATATATAGGCTGCAATATGGACATTTTATATTCTTAATTTTGCACATGTGTATTGTTTGTTTCTGATTTTGTCGGATGTATAGTATAATAGGCACCATCTATGAGAAAAAGAGCACCATGACGCATTTCACTCTGTCAGAAATTTGGGAATGGCATGCTGTATTGCTTGGGATTTGCACCACAAACATTTCAGAGTGTTTGGATGTCGATCTAAGGACAGTGCAGAAGATTTGGGAGGAGTTGGATGAATCTAATAGTTATTAAAGGTGTTTGAAGTGTTGGCGGTGTTATGCCTACATTCATCTTCTCATAGGAGCCCGACTCAACATGGAGGCCTGCATCAGATGCTTTGAGGAAGTAGTGCTGCCCTGGATCAAGAAGTCCTTATGTCTGGCAACTGGACTCTGCACCATGCTACATAAGCAGGAGAACCGAGTCATGACTGTCAGACAATTTCTGCGACCACATCATCCCTTACATCTGGCCATCTAACTCCATAGAATGCAACCCCCTTGATTATTATGTGTGGGGCACAGTTAAGTGAAAGACCAACAAAACTCTCTGTAATACCAAAGATGAACTGAAGGCAAGGAATATGGCAGCATTCACCAACTTAAACAAAGAGACCATCCAGAAGTGTTGCAGGGGATCCCAAAGTCAGCTGGAGGCTGGTTGAAGCCAATTGCGATTTTATTGAATAAATCTACTCTATAGTGTACCAAGATATTTTTGTGTAATTTTGGTAAATATATCTGTTAAAATGAAATGTTGGTGTCATTTTTATGTAATTTAGATGACAATTTATCCATCGCACCCTCTATATTAGATTTAGCTAAATTAATCATGTAAATATTAAAGTGATAAATTTTATTATTGGTCATAGCTAAGTGACTGAATAAATTAACCACAATTACCTGGGAAAACATTTGGTATCATTCATGGCAATGAGTGACTGTATCATTTTATTCTATATTTGTCTATAGTTTAAATTTTGGGGACTTATTGTTATTATTTAACACTTTCTTGATGGATGTGTTAACATCTGATCAGCCTAACATGTATATTTGTTTACAACTAAATCTAATAATACAAATTAGCCATAGATGACTGCAAACTATTAAATCAGCCTGAACAATACAGTGACTTCTACTTACTGATAGCTTTATACTTCAAAATGAATGATTTGAAGGATTATTCATTGGCAGATAATTAAATTTAGATGCTATGAAAACCAGGAGAGTTTTATTTATAATTAGGAACCCTACAGGCCACTCTTCTTTCTGAAGTTTGAAGAAGAGCAGGGGTAAAGCTGAAGTTATTTTTGATAATGACTTGGACTTTGCAAACACAGGTAGCAGTGTGTGTGTGTGTATACGTGTGTATATATATAATATATATTAGGTTGGTGCAAAAATAATGACGTAATAATGTTGTTTTTTGATGTAGTTTTTAACGTCAAAACCGACATTATTACGTCATTATTTTTGCACCAACCTAATATATAAAAAATGTGCAATGCCAATCATTATTTTCTGTCGTCTTAATTCCTCTTATTGTTCTCTTCTCTTAATTAATAATGTTAATTAATTATTGTTCTCTCCCCTTAATTAATAATGTTTTCTTTTTCGTATATTCTCTCAAACTCAATAACTTTTTGCATTTTGTGGCTTTATTGCCTAATTTGGAGTGAAATGATATATATTTAGTTATTTCAATAGCATTCAGTTTTCAGGGAAATTAACAAAAGCAGATATTCATTTGGCGTGGGAAGCTGCTGCCCTATTTTTTATGTGACATGTCCTTTCAGGATGTTAGCGATCATGGTTCTCTGCAACTTCCTAGATTGACCATAATTCTACCAGAATATATCTCACATAAAAGGGTTAAATCGATAATTCACAAATTAAATTTAATTTGTTGTGGGATTTAATTTGGCCTAATTGAAGGGGTACAAAAATCATATTCCTAAGAAAGACCCTAGACATGAGAAAATGCAAGGGATGAGAATACCATACTCACCTTGAATGAAACAAAGAGCACTGCTCTAGATTCTTTAGAGGTTATCAGATATGATCTATACTTGAGGAAGATTACAGTCTACAGGATTAAAACCAATATTGGAAATAATCCATCATGATTAAAACCATCAGAAATAATCCTTGAAGTGTGTGTAAATACAGGAATATTTGGCTTTCCACAGAGTCCTATGAGAATGCTTCACTAATATACCATTGTTAATTAGCAATTTAACAAAATGTTGAACTTTGAATTTAATATGAATTTCAGGGCAGCAAATTGTGATGGAAGTTAAATTATTTGGGATAAATTGTTGTATAAATTATGCAAAAATGAAAATAACACTGACATCTCATTTTAA
>OZ010587.1:102825350-102890350 GCA_963932145.1 Acanthosepion lycidas | reverse complement strand
TTCTCAGTTCAAACCATACAACTGTTCATCGTCATCTTCAACAACTTTGAAAAGTTCCTAAACTTGGAAAATGGGTGCCTCATGAATTGTCTGAAAACAACCTCAAATTCCGAGTTGACATCTGCTCTTCTCTCCATTCTCGCCAACTTGTTTCACCTTTTTTGGATAGACTTTTATCGAAATGTTAAGCATTGTAGACAGTGGCTTGGTAAAGGGGAAGGACCCCAGCCACAGCTGAGAAGGGAACTTTATGGGCAAAAGGTTCTTCTTTCAACTGGTGGGATCACCAAGGAATAATCCACTTTGAATTCTTACCACCTAATGCAACAATTAATGCTCAAATATACTGTCAGCAATTAGAGCATCTGAACCAAGCTTTGAGGGAAAAAAGACCTGCTCTAGTGAATCAAAAAGGGGTGGTGTTTCATCAGGACAATGCGTGACCCCACACAGCAAGAACCAAGGGTTCAAAGCTTGGTCACAAAAGATCGAAGAACTTGGTTGGGAGAAAATTCCTCATCCACCTTATTCTCCTGATCTTGCTCCTTCAGACTACCATTTGTTTCATAGCTTACAGAATCATTTGGAAGAAACAGTTTTTGTAACACAGGAAGAGGTTAAAACTGACATTTGTGAGTTCTTCGAATCAAAGCCAAAAGAATTTTACAGTAATGGAATTAGTAAGCTTGTTAATAGATGGAAGGAAGTCATAGATAATCAGGGAAAATACATTGTTGATTGAATCTGTAATTAAATGTAAGATTTGGTCACTTGTTTTCTTTATTCAAAATTCAGACAGAACTTATGGGATGACCTTATATATATATATATATATATATATATATATATATATATGTGTGTTATTAAAGACAACAGATGTTTTGTGTCAATTAATTTTAATGATTGACTTTTTCCAACTTATGAATAATCTTTCTCATATAAGGAGGAAATTCTGTCAGAAATTGTCCAAAGTTCATTTTGGAAGAAATATGGCCCAAGCTTTTGGTCAGGGTAGGTAGACACACATGCTTAGTTTCATAGAACTGTTGACTAGTGATGTGGACAAAGTGTGGTATGACATAGGCAAGGTGTGACTGTGTGTATGTATATTTATTTATTTTTTTATATATATATATATATATATATATATATATATATATATATATATATATATACACTTGAGAATGCAGGCTCTTAGATTATAATTATTTTTATTTATAGATGATGGTTTTTGTTGTATGAGTTTTTCTTTGAGGATCATAAGACTGTTTTTATTGTTTGATTTCACTAGTATTTTGGTATTGTTTATTAACTATCTAATGTTACTATGATCCTTATGTTTTTTATTAATGTGTTGTTTGATGGCACTCTGGTCTGATAGGTGGCAGGTGAGTCTCCACAAGAGTGTGGTTGTGGTGTATCCTATCTAAGACATTTTGTGTTTTTTTTTTTATTTATATAGAAAAATTCTCAAAGTGGGAAGATATACTTTTATAAAATTTGTCTTATATAGTGGGTTGTAAGTTTGGCATAAGAATAAAAATATTATAATTATTTTCTTTTTTTCATCACGACACAAACTTCTATGTTTCAAAACTGAAACTAAAATTGTAAATTTAATTATAAAAATTAAACTTAAAATCCAGTGTTTCGTGCCATTGCCAAGCGATGCTACGAATAACTTTCTAAGAAATTTACTTAATTTATAAACATAGAGAATCTTAATATTTAGAGTTGTCAAGCTTAAGGACAATTCAATCTAATTTGATTAGAGATGGTTGAGTTTCAATTTCATTAGACAACTTATGCATCAAATATGTTACTTACAAAAAATATAGTTTTAGGGTATGCTATATTTATAGGTAAAAGTGGTCAGTATCAGGGCAGGGGTACAGCACCTGTATATATGAAAGAGAATGCTGAGGTCTGACGACAGTCTGTTTTATATATGCAATCTTCAGGCCATCCTAAATGGCCTAAAAATTTCAATGAAGCATTAACAAACTCACCACATGATGTTGATCAGTGTCCACTCATAATAATACACTTATGAATAAAATATAAATTTGTGTGAATATATATTTGCTAAGCATGTGAGACCCAAATCTCAGGTGAATGTAAACCATTTGGTCTGCTACAAATGACAATTTCAAAATAGAAAATCTTAATCTACCAAATTTGAAGGCTTAATGCCAACTTTGGAATTTTTGGAACAAAATTAATATTTTCTATTTTTGTTTCTTTTCTTTCTTCCTGTTTTTGTCTTATTTATTGTTTGATTCTATGAGATGTTGCAAAACTGTTTAGAATTTTAATAACTATTTGCTTATTTTCCAGAAAGCAAATAAAAATTCTCACCATTTTGTACATTTTTGTATAAAAAAAAAAATAATTAAGAAATATATAAAGTTACAAGTTTTAACATTTGTGAATTGTGCCACAGGTTTCTTCTTGGTTTAAAGCTGGCATCAATACTTTCGCACTTTTTTTGGAAATACCAGGTGGAACATTTAGCTGACATGTTTCGTCCTCTGAGGGAATTTATCAAGGCAAATGCAAGGATTCATTTGTATAACAAGTATTTATAGACAAAAGCAAAAAATCTTTTTAGTTTGTAAGATTATTGAATTTAAAAAAACACTCATAAATATTCATAACTTTATCTGGGAATTCAAGCTAAGTCATGGAAGACACAAAGTGAGAGAATTTAATGTCCAATAAACGAAATGTCCTTGAAATTTTTATGCAAGTTAATATTTAAATTATTTTAGTTTGGGATTAGTTTATGTATTATGTTTTAAATAATATGAGGTTTATATATATATATATAAAAAGTGTATTTAGGCAGCAATTCCTCTTTTATACATGTTTCATTAAAGATGACTGAAAAGGTATTGTGATTAAGCTTTTTATTCAATTTTTCTTGTGTTCATACAAGTGTTTTCTTTTCTGCACACAAAGCATTTAAAAACTATCCAAAAGTTCTACATGTCCGAGTGCTTTTGGCTATATTTTTAGCCATTATCAAGGAGGATTTTATTTTTACTTTTAACTGAATGTATGGGTTGTATTATGTATACATCTTGGGTTATAGGAATGTTTTATTTTCCAAACATGGTCAGCACATTGGGGCTGTGCTCATAGTTAATGTTATTGAGTGTTGACTTTTTATTTTTACTATTAGGGCTTCCATTATTTTTAATCTTTTTTTACTTGTGGATAAGGTTATTATGCTTATATTTTCTACTAGTATGTTTTGGATGGAGTCTGGTAGGTTTTTGTTTGTGATCAAATGAGTCCTAATGGAGCTATGGTCAGGTAGGTGTAATGTAAGTTATATAGACAGGGATGTAATATTGTGACCAACGTAATTATTTATGAGTGTGATTTTAATTAAGAACACAGTTCCTTAAGGGGCATTTGAATTTGGAAATAATGTTGGTTCTATGTAGTTTTGATTTTGCAGGTGTGTTGTTGTTTTTGATCATAAGGTTAGCTGTTTTAAATTTTTTATCAAAGATAATTTTCTTGTTCATATTGACTGGGGTTGTGTATTTCTTTGATGTTTCTAAGAAAAAAAATTGTACTTGGCCTTTGTAGATGTTATTGTTTTTGTCTATGTTTCGTATCATAATTAGTTACTTATGAAAGAAATGGTCTAATCTGGTGGTTGCTAAGGTTAACTAGTGTCTGTTTTGCATTATTGAATTCTTCAAGGAAAAGTGGATGAGAGGATGAATTCTCATGTGCTCTCTAGTAATTTTTTTATAACTGCTATTTTATATTTAAGTGGGCATTCACTTTTAAAATTAAGGTGGCAAGAGTTTCTGCATGTGTGTTTTTAATATAATGAGGTGGTGAAAGTATTGTTAATGTATTTTACAAGATCATCTAAGAATGGGAGTTTATTTTTTTTTTTTTTTTTTTGACTCGGTCCATAAGTAAAGTTAAGGAGAGATATTTTTTTTTTTTTTTTTGTGTGTGTGTGTGTGTGTGTGTGTGTGTGGTTTTAAGATTATCAATTTCTTGTTTGTTTTTCACTAAAATAAAAATATTTTCTACATAGCGGACATATATTTTGGGTTTAGTAACCTATTTAAATAACATGTTTTTTATGTGAGACATGTAGTAATTGGAGAAACGTTAGGTGAGTGGATTTCCCATACTAACACCATTAGTTTGGATGTAGATATTTCCATTATGGTTGTAGAAAGGGACTTTGGTTGTGCATGCATACAATAGGTTTTTGAGGATATTTGGTTTGAGGGATTGTTTTTACACACTTGTATGAACACAAGAAAAATTAAATAAAAAGCTTAATTGCAGTACCTTGTCAGTTGTCTTTAATGAAATAATATATATATATATATATATATATATATATATATATATATGTATGTATGCATAAATAAAAGTGGACATTGAAGTCAACACCTGGAGACAACAGTCTGTTTCATGCTAAAAACAATTGTCTGGCCACTATGATGATTACATTTAGTATGAAACAGACAGCCACTAGGTGTTGATTTCAATGTCCACTTTTATATTATACATATGCTCTATCCCATTCAACTCAAATATAGCACACTTTAAAAGTGCGTTTTATGTATATGGTTTAGTATTTCAATGTGACGTCCCCCTGTGTCGCTGCGCCAAATGTGACGTCTGACTGGCCATGTCCGTCGTGCTATCCTATCCTGTGACGACCAACTGGCTTGGTATTGGTCGCGGCACCAAATGTGACATTCTAACCTTTTGCTGATTCAGATGGGAATCTGGTTAGATTCGGTATCAGCCTTGTCGTTCCCAGTTTGCCTCCAACGTCTGGTTACCGAAGTAACTGTTTTGATTTCTAGTCTAACCTACCCACGTTGGGATTTGATCTTCGGTAGACGAAATCAATCAGTCGCCGGGCTGTAATGCAAGCCGAGTCCGGACAAGGGTAACACCGCACAAGTATATGTAAAAGAAAATAAAGTAATAACTCGAAATGTTCAAATGTGTTAAAAAAAGGATAACAATATTTTATATCTGGTTGCTGAATACAGGACTGCGTCTTCTTACCAACCCGCTAATATGGATTCGTAACACTTTGTGTTTGTTAGGTGAGTCTTAACATCTTAAATTGTTCTTTTAAGAAACTGGTTATGGTGTATCTTCAGGCGATAATCGTAAAACTTGTTTTGGTGGTGTGAGTCTAAGTCGTTCTTCAAAAATAAATTGTTCTTGGTTAGAAGTTGAGTTCGGAATTGCGTGGAATCTTTGTTAGCTTTCTGCGAGGCTATTAACTCTGTAACTGTCTCTGCCAATTGCCAACTGCTACTGCTCACCTAACTCGTTGCGACTCTGCTTATATGGACACTGACCAAAACCGGGGTGGGCTCTTCAGGGTTTGAGGTTCCTTGATAATTCTAAATCCACAATCCACTTCTTTGTTTTCGGTCAGGAAAATTTATTATTTTCCATTTTTGGAAATCTTTCGTCCTCCCACCTTCTTCTGTTCTCATATTTGTATCTCACCATGCCCTCAGAGGGTGTCAACGGATTTCCTCTCTCTCTCACGGTGGCATCTCATACCGATGCCTTCAGGGGTGTCAACAGGCCTCCCCTCCTACTTCACATGATTACCTTCGCCTAACGCTCACGCCAGCATTCAGCCAATGGGCGCCCAGCAGTGTGGGTGTGGCCAGACTAACCTCTGTTTAAAAAATCTCGCTCAAAGAAAAAAAAAAAATTATCTTTTTCTTTTCTTCCTTTCTTTTGCCCGACAACAAGTCCTTAGACTCTTATCTTAACCGAATTTCGTATGGAATTCGTCAACAAGATTTTCGCCAATTATCAAGTAGATGGTCATCTGGCGATCTGGAAGCTAGAGCCAATTATTCGTTTCGATAAAATAATTTTCTTATCATAGCCAGCTCCGACACAAAACAGATGCTCCTCTCAATGATATTCTGCAGATAGTCAAAGGCTTAATTTTTCCTTCATGGTGGTCCAGCGGACATTTTTCCCGTGACCCAGTGCATGACCTAATTAATATTATCTCTCAGTTTCTGTTTCGTAGGTCATTTAGCCAACCTGAAATTTTCACCATTGCCATACTCGCTGCGCTGTCATAAATCAAATTAAATCCGACACATCCGCAACCTTACTTTCCTCGCTAATGAGAATAAAATCTTTATCACTTTCCTTTGTTTGAAAAAAAAATAAAAAATAACATCATTCAGTGTCCTTTTCGTGAGGGCTTCTTATCACCTAAATTTAATTCTCACCTTTTTCTTTCTTTTTTTTCTTCTTGTTTCTTTCTAGCAACCTAAATAGTATCACATCAAGATATTTTTGTGTAATTTTGTTAAATATATCTGTCAAAATGAGATGTCAGTGTTACTTTCATTTTTGTGTAATTTATCCATCGCACACTCTATATACATACATACATACATACATATATATATATATATATATATACACTCACATTAAGCCATTTTATATATTATGGCCTAATATACATACTCGCATTAAGCCATCTTATATATAATGGCTTAATTAAGTCATTTTATATATATATATATATATATATATTGGCTTAATGTGACTAAAATTTGTCACAAGTGGTTGATGTTGCCTTCAACATCCCAACTCCAGTTTTGTATATACACTTAACACACACATCACATTCCCAGCAATCAATAAAACTGCCAAAATGATCAAGGACAGAATTCTTAAATTTTAATTTTTTAATAATGTTTATTATTTAAAATGTCCATATATATATATATTCACATTTATTTATATATCTATGTATGTGTTTGTGTGTGTAAACATTCTCACGTAGTATATCTTTAGAATAAACAATATGAATAAAAAGAGACAAAAGGAAAAAACTATACTTAGCCAATTTTCATCCTCTGAGGATCACATTGCCTTGATAAACTGCCTAAGAAGATGAAAGGCATCTTCTAAATATAGTTTTTCTTCTTGTCTATTTTTATTCACACACACACACTTATTCATTTATATATATATATATATACACACACACACTCACACATTGTACAAAGGGTTTATACATCTTCCAAATAATAATGGTAACTTTATAAACATTTCCAACTATGAAATAAATCATCGAAAAGAATTACCCAAACTCGGACTCATTTGTCACCTCTATAAAAAAAATATAGTAAACTAGATAAGACTGAAATAGAAATGCTGTATCAAAACTCAAAGAGCAGCCACTAATAAATACAAAACCAAAAAACCATGACCTACTCAAGGCTGAAGCAGTTAAAGATAGTGATGAAAGAGGAAAAAAATGTCCAGACTTCTATCAAAGCAACAAAGGACTGCAGCTAAAGAACTATGTAATCACAACAAAATAATAGTTAAAAAAGCAGATAAACACAATATCTTCATCATATTAAACATGATTACTATTCAAAGATGCAACAAATACTGGATGATAATACCAAATTTAAAAAAGTTGTCAAAAGTACAATCAAGCAATTAAAATCAAAAATCAACAAATTCATCACGGCTAATAATACTGGACTGGATAGCTTAAAACTCCCCAAAATAATTGGGGACTATAAACCAGGATATATGTATGGAACTGTAAAAATACATAAACCTAATTTACCTCTCCGACCTATCATATCCCAAATCCCCACCCCTGTTTACCAATTAACCAAAATTCTTAATCAACTAATTACACCTTACATTCTAAATAAATACCGCATAAAGTCAATGCACAAACTACTCGTAATTCTGAAAACAAAAATCCCCATTAATTAAATTTTAGCATCACTCGGCGTTGAAAATTTATTCACCAATGTCCCAGTCAGAGAAATAATAGATATAGTCTTAAACAATATCTACAAGAATCCAGCTTTGCCTCGAATAAAAATTTGCCCTAATATTTTAAAAAACTACTCTTGATGATAGAAGTTTCTTTTTATGACCACCAAAATAACATATGCATACAATGCGATGGTGTCTCTATGGGTTCTGTTCTTGGATCAACATTTAGCAATTTCTATATAATAAACCTAGAAAATAATGTACTTAATACTACAAAAAACTCTATACTTATGAACCTAACAAAGACAAAAATTCCGTTTCTTGATGTATTGATAGACAGTAATAATAATACATTTACTACCTCTCCATATAAAAAAAACAAAAAACAAACTCTTAACTATAAAAGTGAATTATTGCAAAACAGCTATTACATGAAACTTTATAAACCATGCAAAATCAAATTCTTCAACAAAAAGAATTTTCTATACTGAATAAAAAGATATTAAACAAACCCTCATTAATAATGACTTTTTTAATTATGCCATTGATGAACAAATTAGACGGAATTATATTAGGAATATAAACATAAATAAAAATGAATACATCATGAAATTACTCTAAACGTATCAAATTACTATATGATAATCAAATGCATTTTAATTAGAAGGAAGAAAAAACTCTAAAGACTCATAAACACTAATGTATCACCCACTGATCCAAGTAAAAAAAAAAAAAAAAGTGAGGTTGGTTGACTGAATTTAATACAACCAATCTAGTTGTCAAAAACAATTATTTTCTGCCAGCTAGCATCTTAGAAAATGCGAACATTGTATATCAATTTAGATGTCCTCTGGGAGATTGCATCTCTGATAAAAATATTAATACGTATGTTGGTTTTGCAACAACAATGCTGATGAGAAAGCTTACATTTCACTTGGATGAATATAGTTTAATCTTACAGTATTTAAAGGAACACTTAAGTCGGCATTCACAGTTTAGACAGATATTAGTTGAAAATGCATCTATATTACACCAAAATAATAATAAGCAAAAATTTTAAATCCTAGAAGCCTATTATATAAGAGAACTAAAACCAAAAATAAAGTCATATGAGTATTGCAATAATGTTCTTAAATGTGTGTAGCATTAAAATTTTATTTTTCTCCCTGGAATTGATACTTCAAATATACAAATCAAACATTCACCCTTGCATGGAGTATTGCTGCCATATATGGTCTAGTGCACCTTCTGTTTACCTCAGGGTTCTTGACAAGATCCAGAGGTGGATATGTAATATAATTGGCCCTGATCTGGCATCTCATCTACAGTTGCTCTCTCACAGACGCGCCGTCACCTCTCTCTGTCTTTTTTACAAATACTTTCATGGTAATTGCTCCAATGAGCTGCTTTCACTGGTTCCCAGACTTCATGTATTCAAGTGCCATACGAGGCTGGCATCCCGCTCTCACCCTTTCACTGTAGAAACTTTTAAATGTAGCCGTCTCTTCTACTCCAATAGCTTCATACCTCGCACCTCTTGCCTGTGGAACACCCCTCCCTATTACTGTTTCCCTGAGAGCTATAATCTCCAACTATTCAAATGTTATGTCAATCGACATCTCCAGTTACCGTGATCTATCCACTATCCCTCTCCTCGTCCTTTCTTCTATCACTCCTATCTGTTCTTGCTCCAAATCTTCTGCAACCCCCTGCATCCTAGTGGCTTCACACCTTGCTTGGGGCATAATGCTTAAAATATATATATATATATATATATATATATATATATATATATATATATATAAGTTAAGAAATACAAAAGTTGCCTCCCTTGCAAGGAAAAAAAATACTTGTGAATCTGAAATTGATAAAAAAGGCAGTGAAACAAATAGTAAAAATGTTTTGGATTTACAGAAATATGCATCCACAGAAAATTTAACCCCCTGAAGATGGTCTTAGATGAGACTGAAAGTACTTGGGAAAATAAGAATTATTTAAAAGAAAATTTTGGTATTTTCCTTAATCAATTTATCAATTTTCTATGGCTACCAAGGAATTGATTTGTGGATTCAAAAGGATTAAAACAAAAATAAACAGACATAGTATGTCTAAATTATTTAAACAAACCTGATTGAATATATATATATATATATATATATATATATATATATTCAAATATATGTTGTTAAATATAAAAGACAACAAATGTCTTATGTTTGATCATGAGCCATTCTAAATTTCATATAGTTGCTTTAGTTTCGGGAGAAAATAAAGACAAAAATTGTCCAACATTTGGATATTCTTTTATTATGCTGTTGCTTGATCTAAGCTTTTGGATCACATGAGCCATCTTCAGAATGGTTATATAGACAGTTAAACAAAGATATTCACCATCAAAGATGATATTCTGTTATGTTGACAGAAGATTGCTATGTGGCAATAACAGTTGCAGAATAGCAGACATAGTTCACAAATTCATGATGCTATTCTATGATATTGTACCACATGAGAGAACAAAATATTAACAGAACCATATGTCCTAGATGTAGTGTGTATTGAGTAGTTTGAAATGTAATTTTGTTGAGTGTGGGTTGCTTTGTTTTAATGTAGATGGCCTCCAATATCTGAAAGTTATTTTTACTGTGTGTATTTGTGAGTATTGTTGTGTTATCAACTAATATCTGTCTAATATTATGTACATGGATATTTTTTTCTAAAAAATGTTTAATAGAACTAAGATCAGAAAGGTGACAGGTAAGTCTATAGAAGAGTGTGGTTGTAGTAAAACCAATATATGTAGTGGTTTATTAGTATCAGAGATACAATCACTGAACAGGCATGTAAATTGATACGCTACATTGGTTTTTTGTAGAGGATTTAGTTGTTTGGTTGTAGGGTTATTAGTCTATGAGGTTAATTGTTTTAAATTTTTTTATAATATATGATGAGCTTAACTTTATTATTATTAATGAGTTTAACATTTCTACCTATTATGTTTTTGAGTGTTGTTTCATCATGTTTGTAATTATTATGCATTTGGTTACAATAGTATAAGTTAATAGTATTATGTTTATTTTGATGTACACTATTATTATTAATATTGTCAATTTTGTTAGAGGTATGATCAAGTTTATTGAGATACATTTTAGTTTGTTGATCAATGACGGAATTAACAAGTGTTTGTTTAATGTTACATAATTCTTTATAGAATATGGTTTTAGAAGATATCATTTGTGTTTTTTATAACTGCTAACTTATATCATTGGGGGTATTCACTATTATAATGAAGAATTAATAAGTTAATTAAGTAAATTTGAGAATGGGGTGGTTTTCAAATTTATTTTAAGTTGTGATTTGATCAATATTTTTAGCTAAAATGTCATGTATATAATCTTACATATATAGTGACTTTATTAGTTCCATTAAGTATTTTGTTTTCTAAATGTGCCATTATAATAATTAGTTAAAAGGGAGCCTAAAAGAGATCAGATTGCAATACCGTCTATTTGAGTATAAATATTACCTAGGCGTTCATGAAAAGCTACATGTTAATAACTTTTTTTTAAAATAGGGGTTTAATATTGATGGGTTGGAGAGAAGTGTGATTGTATACATCATGGATAATGATATCAATTGTTTTATGGACAGGGACATTAGTAAATAAATTCTGTACATCCAAAGATGCAATTATTTGGTTGTTTGGTTTTACAGCATGAAGAATTTGTACAAATTCATTTGTAAAGTTAATACAATATTTACTTAGGAGGAGATAGGGAGTAATTAATTTATTAAGGGTTTTTGAAAGGTAATATACTGATTTAGGTATTTGTGAAATGATAGGCTGGAAGGGATAATCTTTTTATGGATTTTTACATTTCCATAAAGGTAGCCAGTTTGATAGTCACCTATAATCTTTTGAAGTTTATAAGTTCCTGTTTCAGCATTGTTAGCAGTAATAAGTTTATTGATATGGTTTTTAAGTTACACACACACACATACATACATACATACATACACACACACACACACACCTCTCTCTCTCTCTCTATATATATATATATATATATATATATATATATATATAAATGTGTGTGCGCGTTAAGTGGTGTTGATCTTTTAAGATATGTATTGCATTTGTATCAAAAGTTCTCAGTGTCCGCTACAAAGAGAAAATGTTTCTTTGAAGAGTGGGAAAATCATAAAATGAAAGGCATTGACCTTGTCTTTTATTATATATCAGCCTGCCCTGCACTTGATAATTAGAGTCAATTAATTATGTTCAACCAGGTTTCTTGTTTTTTTTTTCTTTACGTCTGGATTGTCAATGCCCACATGTGGTTAGATATCAGCTGGGTCAACATACATCTGCTCTGATATAAATCGAAAAGTCAAACAAATTGTTGCACATCATTGTTTAATCTGGTTTAACTAATGTTTCTTTCTTTTGATCTTTTTCATATCCTTTGTATCTTTCATCTTAGCTTTTTTGTCTCTTTCTCCTTGTTTTTTTCTTTTTTTTTTCTTTTTTTAAAGTTTTCCTCTCTCTATTACCTTGTCTTTTACAGATCTCAAATAAACTGTAGTTTTCATTTGAAAATTAATTGCTTATTCTCTTAGCATGTTTGCTATCTTGTCTTCAAAAGTTAAATGAAACTTCCAATGGCATAAGAGCTTATGTGTTGTAGACTCCAGAAGCAAAATCTTCTTCCCTTTTGTGAAAAAATATAATTTTTTCATGTCTCCTTCCAACTTTGAATCTGAATCATTTTTTTTTTTTTTATAAATGTAACTATTTTGTAATTTCTTATAAGTGCCTGAACAATAAAATTAATTATTTTTGTTGCTGCAAAAACATTTCACTGAGGTTAAAATCAATGCACTTAATGATTCTTCTGAAAAGTACATGAGGAGTATATAAAAAACATACAAAAAAAACAAAAACTCTTTACCAAATCTGCTTACCTACATTGTTTTGCAACCAATTTTTGGAGGAAAAATTATTTCCAGTAATACATTTGACTCTTGACAAAATCTATTTACAAAATATGTCAATGAAATCTGATCTACAAAATGATTCCTTACAATGAATACATATTCTATTATTATAAACATATCTGAAAAATCTTGTCAGCATTAAATAACCTTTTTGAGGTTGGTATGTCATTAAGCTAAAACCAAACTAAACCAAAAGTACAGGAGACCCTAAAATAGATTTGATGAAATGAAAAAGAATGAAATCTGAAGTAGTTTGCTGCAGTGGGATATTTCCTCATTGCAAAAATTCTAACCTTACATTCCAAGTGAGCTTATGGAAGTTGTGTATGGTTATACATATTAGAAACTTGTAGCACTTGTTTCTTCAAGAATATTCACATGTACAAGCAAGACACAATCTAATAAACATACAAGTGCAGCTCTGTGAGGGTCAGTGTAATTAAGGTACAATGACCACCCTGCAGTATCATGTTGGTTTCACCCTTACCTGGCTTGGCTTGTCTGTTTCTAGCTTGTGAATGTAAATAACTTGGACTTTATTGATTTTTGTCTTTGCTATTCTAAACTGTGTTTCACAGTTTTCATATGATGTCAGTTGCTTATTCGTTCCCCTCTTTGTAATTGTAGTGCTTCTTGACAAAGGTGTGAAATATCAGGTGGAACTGGCAAGGGTTTTCATTTTTAACTTCTTCTGAATGAAGAGAAAGACATTGTCTGTAATCAGTCATTGGCTTCCTTCTCAAAGGACTCTTTGTTTTAAATCTGTTTTGCTTATTGCAGAAATGGTAGGATTTGATTACTCTTTCGATGGGTTTTGTTTTGCAGTTGATTTGTTGACTTGCAGCCTTGTTTTCTGCCTTCATCAACAAAGATTCAACCTTGTCCAACCTCTGCCAGATAACCAATCATGTCCCTGGTTATTAACTAAAGGGTATCAACAAAAAACAGTTTTAACAACATAAGATATGCTGATGAGATTGTGTTGATGGGAGACTTAGAAAGGAAACTGGAACATCTCCTAAGCAAGGTAGTAAAGCAAACTGAGAAGAAAGGACTAGCTATTAATTGTAAAAAGATGGGATGCATGGTAATCGACAAGAGAGTCAACCCAAGGTGTGATCTGATTTGGAGATATCAGAATAAAGCAGATACAGAAGTTTAATTATCTGGGTAGCATTGTAAGGGATGACAAAAAATGTGATGTAGAGATCCAAAGATGAATTGAAATGACGAAGGATACTTTCCAAAGGCTAAACAAACTATTATGAGATAGGCAAATTTTGTTAGAAATAAAGAAAGGGTGTTGAACTGCTATGTAATCTCTATCCTCTTGTACGGCATTCAGTGCTTGATGAAGATGAGACTTGAAGTGACAAAGATGTTCTACAGAAGGATGCTGAGAATACTATTCATGGAGCATATGAACAATGAGGACATCTTAAGGAAAATGGGAACAAAAGATACTTCTATTTGCAATCAGGAAGAGATAGTAGAAGTTTCTAAGATACATAATGTGGAGGTAATGCTTAGATAATTTAACACTCACTGAAGGATACTGTAAGCAAGAGGGACAGGGAAACCTATCCTACTGAGTTTATGTAAATGAATGACAGGGACTGGGAAGGACAGTAAAGGGACATATGTCGCTTGAGAGTTAAAAGCAGTTATGAATCATGATTGTGCCATGTTCTGATAGGACATAAAAGAAGGAGAATGCAGCTTTGTATAATAAATTTTGTGAATTTTAACTCTTTAATTATTTGTTATTTAGACAACTGTACCTGAAATATTGGTCTTCCAGTCATATATTAGTTTTTGTCAGCCATTTAAACAATGCAAAAGAAACAAAAGAGTTAGAAGAAATTCATTGATTCTTGCTTACAAGTGGTCAAAGTAAAAATATAAACATTCATAATTTAACTGCATATTTTATTATCTTTAAGTAAATCTAAATAAAGTTCCAATGTCATATTTGAAATGTCTCCTGTTTTTTCTTAGGATTTTCAAATGATATTTGTTAACTATACTGACTCTTGTGCTCCTATCTAGGATTGAACTCGCCATCCTTGGCTAACAAATTTCTGAAGATATCAGGCTCCTACTCTTCAACTTAATGGCTGTGTGCTAAGCAGTGGCAGTAGCAGGCTTGTCTCCCTTCCTTCCTTCCAAAGTGGATTTAAACTTTAGGCATTATTTAAGTTTATTGAAATTTCTCCTCTGGATGAAATTTTCTATTGTTTGGAGAAGTGCTGTCATTCAGTTTACTGAGCAAGATCCTGTTAATACTTTAGATACTCTAAAATATTAAAAAAAAAAACCCAACAACAACAGAAAAAAATCCTTTAAAAAACATTTCAAGTGTTTTTGTTTTTTTAATCATCTCCCCCTCTCAAATAAGGTGGCAATGCCACTAGTATTCAGTGGGTGGGGGGCTACAGGGAGTAAAAGTGAAAGACAATGAGAAAACTGGGAAGATTAAGGGAAGAAGAAAAAAAATGGAACAGGATTCAAAAAGATGGCAATTTGCAATTAGTTGTTTAAATTATTGAACTCGGCAACAAACTAATTTTGTTACTGTTGTTAAATGTAACATTTCAGCCAGTTAATTCTACAACCTTCTCCAAATTTACAGTTCAGATAGAAAGAGGGGGAATCTTTTTCAGAGATCAAAAAAAGTTGTTCAGTAATTTGCTGACTTCAGTGTTTTAATAATTTATTCTGTGAGTAACTACTAATGTAACCGATGATATTACAGGCAGTATTTATCAAACATATTTTAATTATTAATTTTAATAATTATGCAACTTGAAACATTGACCCCATTTTTACATAAGCAAGAATTTGAGCATTTTTTAATCACTGCCCACTGTCTTTACTACTACTCCTAGGCCTCCTTTGAGTCATTTTGTAAAAAAAGAATTTGATGATTTGAATATCAAATTTTTTATATAAAAATTTGTTTTAGCAAGTTTTAGTACCTAATCTGCATGCTATACATTGAACAAATCATGAAGAAAGAGATTGTCAGTAGTCATAAGTACAACTGACATAGGGCTTTATACACTGATGTGCCAAAAGCTATGGGATAGCAGTATAACATACTGGAAATCATGGGTGGTAGTTGGCGATTGATTTTGGAGATTGTTGGGCCATTTAACATCCCTCAATCTGAAATGTCATGTTCTGGGAATATCTAATCGAAGGCCTTAGCATTCACTGTGGACATGGCAGTGGCTGACCATTGGTACTTTAATATCATGACTGGAGGTATCTGGTCAGAATAATGCATCCTGAAGACACTTTACAAATGGTGTGGTCCTTGTGTCGAACAGGAGACCAATCAAACATCTATGAAACATGATAGATCCAGTCTATTTGAATTCAAGATCCCTCACTTTTAAATTTCGGGAATCTGTGGGCAGCTATCCAAGTGGCATGGTTCAATATCTCTCTTGGCTGACCATTTGTGGAATTAGTAACACTTTGCGTTGCTGTACTTTACTGGACTACACAATAGCAGTCACCTTTCCCTTTACTTTTCGTATATCTGTTTATGTAATGTAAGTCCATTACTAATGACATTTGCTATAAAAATACATTGAAAATTTGAAATAAAATGATTGTTCGTGGCAAGGAATTAAGCCAATCATTACTAACAAAATAAAGCTTTATAAACAGCATGAAATATAATATTTTTGTTGTGTTTATAAAACTGCTTTGATGTATTCAAAAAATACACCATAAAGAATTATAGGTTGTATTAACCTGATGTTTTTTGTACAGCTCTAAAAATAGAAGAAAAATGGTAGTACAAATATGGCACCAATGTATAGGGGGAAAAAACCCTAAAAAACTCATTTTGCTGTTATATAATTTGGTTTGAGATTGACTATTTTAGAGAATAGGCTCTTAATTTGGTTTCCTTGGTTACAGTTTAGTTCCCTTTGGATGAAGAAAAATGTGTAATGTTTCTCTCTGAGGCCACATATCAAAGGTTGTAGATATTTATCCACTTTGATATCATAAATTATTTTTTATTACACTCCAGACAAGTGAAGTTGTGAAAGGTTTCTTTGATGGTGAAGATCAAGTGTGTTAAGCAGCATAAACACTAGTGACTTACTGTGTGTGTGTGTGTTCAATCTGGAATAGATTCGATTTCTATCTGGGGCTTTTTATATGCTGATCTTTTAAACAGTTTGGCTTTGCTTATTCCAGCATTGTCCTTACTTTTAAAAATAACTTGCTTTTATTTTTGTCTGAATTACAATTAATCAGATCTCACTCATGACCCTCATGATCCTAAGTTCCAATACTCTATCACTGAGTTTTAACTTTGAGACAATAATGCAAGGATTACAATATTAACTCAAAAGATATGAATTGTAAGACTTGTTTTGTGTCAAAATGTTTTACATATTTGTAAAATCCAGCGCAACTGACATTTTAGCATACTGAATTTTAGGAAAATGAAAAGATTTTCCATTCCCCACCACACCCATTTGAGTTCAAATACAGCTGTAGTTTTCTCTATATAGATCGCATACAATTAATATTTTCCAAACTGAATTTGGTTCTCAATTTTAAGTAAGTCAAACTGAAATTCAATTTCTGAGCTCTCTACACAAGTTAACCAGTCTGTACCTTGTGTATTCTTGTAGGATTATACTAAAGCTGTGTGCTAGAAGCATTTTTACTCATCAGTATCTGCTTTTGGTCCTTTCCATGGAAACTGGATATAAATAAATCCATAGTGTTTGGTCAGCCAGATTCAGTTGGTCCACCTAAAATGGTTCAGATAATTCTAGTGAAGATGAAGAGACTTTAAGTGACCAGTGTCCTTCTAACAATGAATACTAAAAATACCATATATGAGCAGTGTGGATGTTTTACAGAAAGCAAAAACTACAAAGAAATTTATGCTTTGAATTCATAATGAAAGCAAGCAAAGGAGGAGGAAACAGCAAGTAACCTACTTTTGTGTAAATAGATAACAGACTGGGGGACAAAGAGGGATGATAAAGAGTCAAAAGTTAGCAACCCCCCCCCCCCCCCCAAAAAAAAACAGAATTTGTGTAGAGTAATGATCACCTACATCCGGAAAGGGCATGGTACATAAAAGTCATGTCTTGAATTCATTTAGGCATTATTTATATTATTTACATTGTGAAAACTATTGTCCTCGTTTGTGTTGGCATATTCATAATGTTTCAGCCGTTGTACACTTTTGCCTGCTTCATCTACATGACCCAGTGGATAAAAGCATTGATTGAAGTAATCTAGTGACTTGACCTAAAGAGTTGTGAGTTCAATACCTGGCTACAGCAGAGGTGAACAAAAACTTGGAGAGTTGAGTTAAAGGGAAATAATATATACTGAGATATCTGGAAGAGGCATGGCAATTGAAACTAGAACAATTTACTCTAGTGGATCAAATAAAGGGTTTGGTTCAAAATTCCAATCCTCTGAAGAAGGTTGGATCATACAATGGTCAAAACATTGTGAATATAGCAACAACAATGAGGACAACAGTCTGAACAATGCAAATACAAATAGTGTAAATAATTGCAACATCTCATCTCAGAAATATAAACAGATCATTTAGGCATCATTAACTTTTATATGGTTGATAATTTTGTTATGCTGTCATATATGCTAAGGATATTTTTCTCTAATAATGATAGGATAGTCTTTATAGTGTGGATGTTAGAATGTAAAATAATATCTAAACAAATGTGGAGATAATAAGAAAAAGTGGAAAAGCTAGTCAAATGATGCATTTTGTCTCTTTATAGTAGGTGCCTTCAGGCTAGGCTGAAAAGAGATCTAAACCTGTTGCTATTTTTCTTTCCGCTTGTGCTGTTAGGCATCGTGGGGAGACAAGGTTGACCATGGTGAATTGTGTAGTCCATGTACTTTCAATGCACTTCTTAGTAACTTTCACTTTAAATCATGCTGGCATTTTTTTTTTTTTTTTTAGGTTGAAATTGTGTTATAGTTAATGTTGGTTCCAATGTTATGGGAATGACTACAAAGAATTTTCTTTCTTTCTCCAATTTATAAGTAGAAGCACACAAATGCATGTTGGTATTTCTTACTAGCCAATTGGTTCTCGGTTTCATCTAAACTAATTCCCAGTTTATCATGTCTTGAAGTCTGAATGCTATGCTCACTTATCTGAATTTGCTCTTTTGTGTTAACCACAATTCTTAGTTTGTGAACTTTTTGCTATTAGGTTGGGGCAAAAATAATGAGGTAATAATGTTGTTTTTTGACGTTAAAAGATATGTCAAAAAATGACATTATTACGTCATTATTTTTGCACCAACCTAATATATTACTACTGTTTTGCCTTGTTACTGCTAATTTGCTTTGATATATTGTTTGCTTTGTATTATTTTTTGCCCCGATCTATTCTTTTTCTTGTTATTTATTGTTATAAACTTTGTCAATTCTGTTTATTGGGCAGTTCTTCCATTTATTTACATTTAGCCATGACCACTCACTCTATAGTTAATTACTAGTGCATATCAAGTGTTGTTATGCAATAGATTCCTGTGATACTTGAATAGACTGAGATTTGAGATTTCTGAATGTTTTGAGCCTTATTTCAAAGTTGGTTTGTTTAGTATGAGATTATAGTTGCCCACATTAGAGAATACAATTTATTCTTGAATTGATGGACTTTTTTTATTTTAAAAATCGATCTTCAGTTTAAGAAAAAGTTCCAGCAGGACAGTGTCTCAATCTATTTCAAGATCTACATTTTATTTTCCATATTCAAATATTAAATTTGCTGGCTTTTATGTCTTACTCAAGCCTGTTTTGAGATGTCCTTTCTCATTTGAGTTTCTTAACCTTATATATTGAGAGAGTTGAAATTTTTAGTTCAAAACACATAGACAATAAATCCACCATTAAAGTTAATTTGTTTGAAGAAGCTTTATTCATCAATAAACGTGTGAGGGAATAAAAAAATTTTTTTTCAAATGGTTCATTGCCCTCTGAATTAATTTATGATACTAGACTTTTTTGGTAATAAGTTGCTAGTCTGTTCTAAGACTTGACTATAGTTGGTATGTAAAGATAATAAGCCATTGTTTTAATTTGTTGGCACTATATTGAAAAGACATTTCTGTCTTGAACATTTCTTTTCACTCACAAATGACACAAGGATTTTTTTGTTCCCTAACATTAACCTAATACTAAGCTCCAAATTTTAAAATGTCCCAAAACAGAAACCCTGCCAAAGGGTTTCTAAATGTTTTCTGATTGTAGATTTCTTGAAAGAATATAAATAAAAATTGAACAAAAGAAATTGGATTGTAACAAACACCTTGGAGGAGAAAGTTGAATAGTAATGTGGGACTATGATTAAAAAGAAATGGAAAAACTGTTTTGGTTTTAAAAATCTACCAAGAGTTAATATGCTGTTAAAATACGTGCACTCACTCCCTTTTATAGGCTCTGTATATAGGCTACTGGGGGATTATGGGAAGAAAGGTGCTGGTCCTTTCAGGTTCTTTTGTTGAGAGCTAATGTTTTAGTTTATTTATAATCATGACCTTGCTTATTTTAATTATATATAATGTGTGTGTGTGTGTATATAGAGAGAGATTCATACCTATCCCAAGGGTATTTATGCAGAAGTAAATGTAATGAACTTGATTAGAATTCGAACTATACTCTCCAATTTCTCATTCTGAGCTGCTATCCCTAACACCACCTGCACATCTATTTGCAAAATTAAATTTGAAATATTGTGTAAGGAGTTTTTCTTTCTTGCAAGCAGATGAGCGGATGATTTAATTCACAGCCCTGCAAAAATGTACAATTAATAACAGTTCCATGTTAAATCATCAGACAAAAAAATGAAAAGTAACTTACAGCCATTATTCAAGAAATTCTTTCATTTCAAGAATTCCTTTCATTTTATTTTCCTTTTGGCTCATTCTTGCCATGTATTTGAAATGTTATGATAATTGGGGAACAACAATGATGGGAACAGATCATAAAATAAAACTTTAGCAGCTGCTACTAATCTTAAAAATCTGAGAACTTTTTTTTCTCCCCCCCCCCATATACTGCATTTCATTTCAGAATATGCTGTTCTTCTTCTTTTTTTTTTTTTTTTAGATTTTCTGACTTAAAACATGCCTTGTAGAATTATGGTTTGTTTGAAAGATTGATATACTTGTAGCTTCAATCTACTAATCTCTCTTCCCAGTCCCCACCCGCCAAAATACACCAGAATTTACCCCAGGCCCACTCTAGATGCAGAGTGAGAGATTTCTTCTTTGTTCAAGAGTCATTGTCTTATGCAAAATCTAGTTTCTAATTCTGGGGTGTGTAAGTGGAAAATATAATCTCCTATTGCACTGATCTGGCATTGCAGTCCATGATAATGCCATAATTATTGTCTATTAATTTATATAAAATGCATATATGTGTGTCCATATATAACAGAAAGAGAATTTTCTCTTTGTGGGTGTTTATGAATTTGTTAAATATAAACCAGAATTTGACTTATTTTTAGCTCAAGGATAAATGGATAATAATTTTGTAATTGAATTTTATTAATATCGAAAAATTAAATATTGCCATATATATATATATATATATATATATATATATATAACTACTGCATAGTGACTGTCAGTTCCATGTCTCAAACAATCTTCAACCACAGACTAATGGCAAAACATATATTAATAAAATTAAAAAAATAGAGTAAAATACACAAATACTATTAGGTTGGTGCAAAAATAATGTCGTTTTCTCACATATGTTACTATGTGAGAAAACGACATTATTTTTGCACCAACCTAATACTAAGCTTCAAATTTTAAAATGTCCCAAAACAGAAACCCTGCCAAAGGGTTTCTAAATGTTTTCTGATTGTAGATTTCTTGAAAGAATATAAATTTTGTTTTGGTTTTAAAAATCTACCAAGAGTTAATATGCTGTTAAAATACGCGCACTCACTCCCTTTTATAGGCTCTGTATATAGGCTACTGGGGGATTATGGGAAGAAAGGAGCTGGTCCTTTCAGGTTCTTTTGTTGAGAGCTAATGTTTTAGTTTATTTATAATCATGACCTTGCTTATTTTAATTATTTTTTTTCTATTTGTTATTTATTTCAACTTTTGTGATGCATAATAAAATCTCACATGACAAAGTTACAAATATTTCTAATAAAAGCTGAAATTCATCTGATATATTTATCATATAAGTATATGCTGAAAATTTTGCCAACAAAATGAAAATATTGATTTACATAATAAACCTATGTTGGTAACAGTTTCAGGATATACTTACTGTGTGTGTACACCTATGCATAACATGAACAAGGCGAAAGCACTTACTGTAAAGTCCTCAATGTCTACACTGTCTTAGTATTTTTGCTGACCAGCTATTCATCTCAAATTGAAAACATGATTTGATTTTTAGTGTGATGGCTTTTGGAAAGTGAAAATGATAAACAGGGAAGGATAAATGTATTATGTCAATCTTCCAAATGAGAATAGTTTGGCCATCTTGAAAACCATCTTATATTACCTATCTCAGTCAGTTTTAGCATTATTAGCTTTTTATTTTATTGGTTAGATCAGTTATCTTTATATTAACCCACTCTCCACTTTTTAAATAATATCTTTAAGTTTGGCTCTTGCTTGTTGGTTGGAATAGTTGTGCATTTAAATTCAGGTAAAGATTAAGATTTCTCTTAGTCATTAATGCAAAACTTTTTTCTGTCATTTAATATCCACCATACAGAGAAACACACAAAAGATTACTGCTTGTATACAATGGGTTCATTTTAAGATTCTGTTTTAGCTGTTCTACCTTCAAAATTTAACATTTGTTTTATAAAAGAAGAAAATCTAAAGAATTGGCTTTATAGTTCTATTGGTGGTACTAGTACAAAGTTACAATTCATTGGTACTGGCTTTGTTCAAACCATTGATAATGTGCTCTCTCAAAAACTAATTAAAGTCTGTTCAGCAGTATAAAAACTACATGTTTGCTCTGTGGGTATTAAACAAACACAAAGATTGTGCCTGAGAAGATTTCTGCAACAAGGATTCGCTCGCCACCCTAGCAGAATTATTTACTTACACTTTACTTTTTATTTTACTTTCCAACTCCATTTGTCTTCATTATTATATATACATTTACTTATGTCTCCTTACGATGTTTTATTTAGTGGTTTTTTTTTATGTTAACCTGGCATAAGGCAAAAAATAATGAGCATTTAATGAGGAGCAAAATCTCTTTAAGTGTATTGGTCAGGCATACTTGATTGTTAACTATTGCTCTATGATAAGGTACCTCAGATATATATTTAAGCCCATCTGTGGAACCCAGTGAGGATTACGCTCATCTCAGTAGTAATAATCAGCCAGATTGACTTGTTAGCTATTATGGTGCAATAACCCTAATAATTTATTTTTCTTTTATTGATTATAAGAGATAAAAATAAAAAAAAAAGTTAATGGGAGATTATTTCATATTTGTGAAACAAGATAGGCTTAGCCTTTTATGATTTTTTTGTTTGAATTTATATCTTTATTGCAGTTATGTTTGGCTTTATCCAATTATCAAGTAACATTACATGGTTAATGATCATTCATATCATACGCCTTCATATGGCCTTCTCAGTAGAAGGGGGAAGATAGTGCTTATTCAGTGTGAGATGTCATCTGTAGAATTTGTCACTACAGCTTGCTAGGTAGGGAAATATGCAAGCTGCAAGGGAAATGGATATCTGTGACCTTTGTGTATGAGTGTACTTTTTATATAAGTGGGTTACTTATTAGTTGTTAAAACCTAGCACTTACTATATCATCTAAAACTTATTGTTATATTGTCCAGATAGAAAACTGTTTCGATTCGATCCCTGAAATTAAGAGAGAGAGAGATTCTGATCCTTAGTTGAATGGATTGTCCTTTGAAACTGTCAGTTACTGTAAGTAAAATCTAATTTTCTGCATCCTTTTTAATCACTAAATCCCATCAAAACAAAGGTAGCCAATAGAACTACTAAAGAATGGATTTTCTAAAAATGTTACAAAATTTTTTTTTTTTTTAAATGGAAAATTACTGGAAACTGATAAAATAATCTGAGAACAATTCAAGAATTACATTGTTATTTTATTCTGGTCATTTATAACCAGGATCATTATAAGTATAATCCTAGTTCCTGGGGATCCATCTCCCAGGCAATAGCTCCTCATTGGACTAAAAGGGGGTTAAGGTTTCTCTGTGATGGTTGCAGCAATATTCTGATTGTACAAAGCAATTTTGTACTTACATATGCACAAATATGTGTGGGTTGCCATATCAAAAAATGCCATGTACCACATTTCATTCCAGTGAGAAAATAAAGAAATAACTACTATTACTACTGCTACTGCAACTAGGTAATCGGCAAATAACATGGTAACAGAATATGGGGGTGGGGTTCAACATAAATGACTATATGAACTTCTAAGAGAAGGAATACGAGTGTGAAGCTTTGAAAACTATTCTGGTTTCACACTGTTTATTTTAAGAACTGAGGAATGTATTTTGAGGACTGAGAATTGTGTGATAAAAACGACAGAAAATATTAAGAAAATTCATTAAAAACTTGCAATAAAATATGTTTTGCCATTATCTGTTTATTTGAATTTTCTTGTTCATAGACATTTTTTATAAATTTATCAATAAAAAAATTATTTTTATATTTATTTCTTTATAAATTGTTGAAAGATAAAACATTGCAATTGTATTATTTGTCAATATTTCTGAGATGAAATATTGTAACTGTTTACAATATTTACATTGTTCAGTTTGAAATTCCAGTATATGTCACCTGAAGTAGGTTGGAGCGTATGACAACTGAAACATCATGAATGAGACAATAAAGATGAGGACAAGAGTCCAAACAATGTAAATAATGTAAATATGCATTACATTAGCTGGTTTGCATTTTAAAAATGTTGTAAATAAAATTATTCTTGTAACTAAACAATCTAGTAAATAAATAGCATTTAATATTTTTGTTGTATATTCTCAAAGAACAAAGAAAATGTATAAATTCAATTTCATATGTTTGCATTTTGTTAAAATTCTGATCATCACTTTTTAAAACAACAAACATTGCCAAGGGAGTGAAGAAAGGTAAAATTGGTAGTTAGTTCATGTTTTAAAACTTATTGCATTTTAAATGGTTTGCATATTTTGATAATTTAGTAATTTTTTTTTAATTTTTAAAAAGATTTCTTTTCACATTTTTTATTTCTTTATAAAATGGTAAACAATAAATATTTATAAAAGATAAATCATTTTTCATAATCTTATAAATAAACATTGCTAAGGGAATGAATGTAATTAAAATAATAGTTGTGTCAATGTTTAAAACTATCCTTTTGAAACACTGTTTGCCTGCACAAAGGTCTATGTTTGCCAAATTGTTTTTGCTTAAAAGAAGACTAATAAATATACCTTAGCAGTGAAGTCATGAACTGAAAATTTAGAGTAATCTAATGTTATCTATTGTCTTAAGTGTTCGTATCTCTTAATGCCAATTTTAAAACGCAGAGAAAGCTAGAAAATTGGATTCAAATCTGCGCTGTGTGCTTGGGGGTAACTGAGTGATGGACTGTTTTTGTCAAGAAACCCTGCAAAGATGCAAAGGAGTACTGGGAATTAAAGAGAATGAGAAGATTTTAGAAGGAACCAGAAACCCAATCCTAAACAGGAAAAAAAAACAAATAATGAACAGTCAAAAATTAAAAAAAAAAAAATTTTTTTTTCTATACACGATTTACATTGTGCGAACTGTTGTCTTCATCTTGATTGTCACATCCATTATGTTTCAGCCATTGTATGCTCTGGCCTTCTTCAGGTGATTGGAATTTTGAATCAAACCCTTTATTTCATCTACCGAGGTAGATTGTTCTAGTTCCACATGCCATGCCACTTCCAGATATTTCAGTTTTAGTTATTCCTCTTTAATTTGACTCTCCAAATTTTGTTCACCTCTGCTGTGACCATAAACCAGAGAATGTAGAAGTATGATTTTAAGACTAAAATGCTCTCTCTTTACCAATTTACCAATTTAAAATTCTTTACTAAAGAAATACAATCACTAATTGCCTGTATTTCTTTAGTAAAGGATTTTATTCAGATCTTGTATATTTACTGATAAAGAATCAGTGTCAAGAGATGGAAGTAAAAAAATACATAGATGATGACCTTAAGAAAAATTATTAAAAAATAATAAATTGTAATATTTGTTCGCCTTAATTATTAATTTTCTGTTTTCTTTTTGCCTTACAGGAAGGCTCTCTGGAGCAAGCCATGATGGATGCACTCATCAATGACCGTGTCGACTTTGTACGCCTTCTTTTGGAGAATGGGGTCAGCATGAGAACATTTCTTACCATTCCTCGGCTTGAAGAACTTTACAATACTGTAAGTATAAAGACGGATACTTTTTACATGAATGCTAGCCAAGTTGATTTATACTGCTCATCTAAAATTGTTCTTTGCAAGTCATTGCTGGTCAGTTTTTACTTTTTCACCTTTTCTCATTTAATATACCTCGTTAAAATGCCTAAATGTTGTGGTAGGATCCACCTAATTTGCATAGTGGAGTACCGACCATATAAATATGGTTGGTACCGGGAAGAGAGTGAGTAGGAATCGAGAGATCCAACCAGAGACTCTGCCCAACTGCGACTTAGTCAACACATTCTCCAGGAACGGTCTTCCCAGGAATGTACAAAAGACTATATGTAAATATTGTGTACACTTTCTTGTTTCAATACATTTTGTTCTAAGTACATTTTGTGTTGCATTATTATTCCATGCATTAGTCAAGTTTCAACAATGGCGACGAGGTAGAAAGAACCATACGAAAAAAAAAAAGAATTAATAATTGATAGACTTCAACAATTGGGACAAGTCATTGAAGAACCCAGGCTGAAGAAAAAAAATTATTAATTAAAAGTCCAACATTTAACGGAACGGCGAAGGATTCTGAATTTCTGGATATTTAGAAATCGTTAAAGGACGACTAAGCATAAGGAACGTTCACTCAGAAAAATTTGAAAGGTGTCGTAAACGAATAACGGTGATTTTAAATTGAAAAGTTATCCACGAGACACCCGCTAAAAAAAAAACTGGCCGACTACAAAAACGTGCATGGAATTAAAAGGCACACAAATACACCGTGTCGATTTTGAAAGGTAACGAACTTTTAAAAAATCATTTTTTTTTTTTTTTTGTTTGTTTGCTCAACAATATTTTATAGTGACGTATTTACCTCTGATAATAAAAATCAGAAGTTTGTCATTGAAAGACACGAACAGAAGTAATAAAAAAAAAAAAAATACCAAAGTTGATTATCATGGGCTTGAATGTAAAAGCAAGACATAAAATAAAAAAGTCGTAAGTTGTTTCGATTTCTCTGGTCAGCTTATATTATATCCATAGATACACAAATTAAAGGTATATTCTTTGTTGCATGAACACTATCAGCTAAAGATGGATGAATTAGCAAAAGTCATATCTGAATTATTCAAATCCCAGCAAAAATATCAAGAAAAGCAAGAGGAAAGACTTTTAGAAATTCAAAAGTTAATATTGGAGAAATTAAACAACAATCAGGCAAATGAGGGAAATTCTTCATATTCTAATAACACCATATTTAATTCGCTGGAAACTTTCAACTATGTGCCAGATGAAGAAAAAAGGTTGAAGCGTACTTTAAACGATATGAAGATATTTTCTACACAGACTGTGAAAACTGGTCGAATTCAAGAAAAGTCAGTCTATTACTAAGAAAGCTAGGTACAGCAGAACATAGCAAATTTGTAGATTTTATTCTACCGAGAAGAACGAATGAATTGGAATTCCCGGAAACAGTGAAATTGCTAAAGGAGCTGTTTGGAGCAAATATGTCGCTTTGGCATAAGTGATGGTTATGCATGAATGTCACTAAATCCAACGATCAGGATTATTTAACATATGCATCTATAGTGAATAGACATTGTGACAATTTCAAATTGGCAGAGATTACGGTGGAAGAATTTAAGTGTTTAATTTTTGCTCAAGAACTGGTATCCAGTAGGAGTGCCGAAATAAGACGTAGAGTTTTGTCTAAACTCGAATCTGAACAAAACCTTACCCTAAAAAAGTTAGCAGAGGAGTGTCAGCGTGCTGTAAGTTTAAAGAAAGTCTCAAAAAATCGAAGAAGCTGGCATTGCTTATATTAAAAAAATAAAAAAAACAGTCAAATTACCCATCAGAAAAAAATTGGAGTAAAAATTCGGCGTATTTTAAAAATAGGCAAGAAAAATTAAATAAGAAGATTGAGGAGGAAAAAAAGGTTCCACCATATAATTGCAGACGTTGCAACGAAAGACACTGGGAAGTAAATTGCCCATATAGAAATAAGAAATGTTTCGTGTGCCACAAGAAAGGACGCAAAGGATCGTGTTGTAAAACAAAAAAATTCAATAGCCGAATTAGACAAACAAATTCGAATATCAAATCAGATGGAGATTTGAGGAAATATGTGACGACTGAAATATTTCAAAAGAATATCAAATTTCAACTCAATTCGGGTTCAGATTTAACAATAATGAACTATAAAACATGGAAAATTTTAAAAAGGCCTACAATAATGAAGTCAACGAAACACGCTCGAACGGTAACTGGAAAGGAAATTAACTTCGAAGGCGAGGTTGTACTTCCCATGAAATTGAACGGGATCGTTAAAAAAATAAAGGTTTTCATTCTGAAAATGGAGAAAACTTGATGGGTACAGATTTTATTGAAACATTCGAATTGTGGGATAAACCGTTAAACTCATTCTGCAGAAAAGTAGAAAGTAATATGCAAACAAGACAGGACATTAAAGATGAATTAAAGAAAAAGTTTCCGGAAACCTTCACACCTGGTCTTGGAAGATGTAACAAGTTTGAAGCTAAATTTGAATTAAAGGAAAATACTATGCCAATTTTTAAAAAGAAACGTAACGTGCCTTTCGCAAGTGTAGAGAAAATTAACGAAGAACTTGATAGGTTGGAAAAAATGGGAATTATTTCGAAAGTAGAATCTAATTCATGGGCTGCGCCGATTGTGTGCATAAAAAAACAAATCAAACCAAATCAGAGTCTGTGTTGATTTTTCGACAGGGTTGAACTCTGTAATCAAGGACTACCATTACCCTTTACCGAGTCCGGAGGAGATTTTTAACAAGCTAAATGGTGGAGTTATATTTTCAAAAATCGACTTATCAGATGACTATCTCCAAATTCCCGTCGAAGAAGAATGTTCGAAATTACTAGGGATAAACACGCATAGAGGGTTATTCAAGTACAACAGGCTTCCTTTTGGTATTAAAGTGGCACCAGCCATTTTTCAACAAGCTATGGACGTCATGTTGAATGATTTAGACTTTGCGTGCGCTTACTTAGACGACAACATAGTAAGGAGCGAAACCATCGACGAACATCGAGAGCATCTCAATCAAGTATTTAAAAAGATTCAGGACTTTGGATTTAAAGTCAAAGAGTCAAAGTGCGAATTTGGTTTGGAGGAAATTAAGTATTTAGGTCACATAATCAACAAAAATGGCAGATGTCCAGATCCGGAAAGGTCCATTGCGATTAGATGGCGATGCTACAGAGTTTTCTGGGGCTCGCAAATTATTATCAAGCGTTCATTAAAGGAATGTGCAATCTAAGAGCTCCGTTGAATGAACTACTAAAAAAAAGACAAGGCATGGGAATGGACGGTAGAATGTCAGAAAGCCTTTGATGAAATAAAGAAAATGCTTACATCAGACCTCTTTTTAACCCATTACAATCTAAAACTTGATATTGTAGTGGCAAGTGACGCCAGTTCATACTGGATAGGAGCGTGTATTCAACACATAATGCCAGATGGTTCTAGAAAACCAATTGCACATGCTTCGAGAACTTTACTTCCAGGAGAAAGAAGTTACTCACAGATAGAAAAAGAGGCGCTGAGTATCATTTTTGCCATAACAAAATTTTACAGATACATCCACGGCAGACATTTTATTCTTGAAACGGATCATAAACCTTTGATCACTATTTTTGGTTCAAAGAAAGGGTTACCCGTTTATATGGCAAATCGTCTGTTGAGATGGGGAACCATTCTTCTCAATTATGATTTTCACATAAAGCACCTATCATCCAAAAATATAATTCAGGCAGATAGTTTATCAAGACTCGTACCGAGTCAAGAAGAAAGATTCGAAGAATCAATTATTGCAAATATCAGCAAGGTGAAAAGCATGGTAAACAACATTTTAAGAGAGCTACCGGTTACATCAAAGGAAATCAAAAAAGAAGCTGAAAGCGATGATTTCATTTTAGAAATAAAAAGCAAAATCGTAGCAAATGACCAAAAAGTGCAGGAGATTTGTGACGGAGTTTTATTATATGGTGAGAGAGTAGTAGTACCAAAAAAGTTGCAGAAAAGAATACTACGGGACTTTCATATGGGTCACCCGGGGGTTAATAAAACAAAAAGCTTAATGCGAAGCTTTGTATATTGGAAAGAAATGGATGTGGATATCGCAAACATGGTTCATCGATTTAAAGGGTGTGCGTTAGCAGCTAAGGCACCACCTATAGTACACAAACCATAGCCCAAGACGGATCATCCGTGGACAAGATTACACATTGATTTCGCTGGTCCAGTAGAAGATTATTACTACTTAATAGTGGTAGATAGTTTTGCAAAATGGACGGAAGTACTACGCTGCAAAAAGCCTACGTCCAATACCACAACAACTTTTTTGCATGAACTATTTGCACGGTTCGGTGTGCCAGAGTGTATTGTGAGTGACAATGGTACACAATTCACTTCTGAAGAATTTAAGGAATTTTGTGAGTTATATCAAATTAACCACATAACAACGCCGCCGTATCATCCGAGGTCCAATGGACTCGCAGAAAGATTTGTCGATACTTTAAAGCGCGCGCTGAAGAAAGCCTCAGGAGTTCCAACGGAAAAGGCGCTTCAGCAATTCCTACAGGTATACAGAATTACGCCAAACCAGAGAACACACTCAAACATGGCACCAGCTGAACTAATGTTCGCTAGGAAAGTTAAGTCAGTGTTTGACAAGCTTTTGCCAGGAAAAAGTAGAGTAAAGAATACTATGTATACAGCGAGAAAAAGATACACCACCGGAGAGAAGGTGTTTTTCAAGTGCTACAAAAACAACGTTGAGTTCTGGGAGCGAGGCATAGTGGACAAGAGAATCGGTGACCTTATTTACATAATTAAAGGGCCGAAGAATACTCATAAAAGGCACCAGAACCAACTTAAAAAATGTTACGTTCTAAAGCATGAAGAGAGTATACCGGATGAGGAGGAAGATCCCATCGATGTAATGTATGATATGTTTCAAGTAGAACCTCCGCAGAATATTCCTGAACCGAGAAGATCCGGTAGGAAAAAAAAAGTTCACGGAACCATTGGATGTGAATCCAAAATGAAAAAAATATTAAAATTATGCAAATGGATCTACAAGAAATAGCTATAATCATCAACGCATATAGGAAGCCAGTTTGAAATCCAAAATGGATTCTAAGGCTTGGGAGGGGGGTGTTGTGGTAGGATCCACCTAATTTGCATAGTGGAGTACCGACCATAATAAATATGGTTGGTACCGGGAAAAGAGTGAGTAGGAATCGAGAGATCCAACCAGAGACTCTGCCCGACTGCGACTTAGTCAACACATTCTCCAGGAACGGTCTTCCCAGGAATATACAAAAGACTATATGTAAATATTGTGTACACTTTCTTGTTTCAATACATTTTGTTCTAAGTACATCTTGTGTTGCATTATTATTCCATGCATTAGTCAAGTTTCAACACTAAATCAAATTGAGAATTTGGATAGGAAAACCTATTTGAATATATTATTCTTATTATGAATTTTTAAATATATTTTTATTACCTTTTGTTTTGCATTTTCTGGAGATTGAAGGTCTGTCCAGAAATGATCTAGCTATAAATAGCTAGATCATAATAACTTTAACAAAAAGAAAAGTAGCCTGCCTAGGACAATGGCACTTTAGTTCCCTTTCCATTTGAGATCTGATATATTTATTCTATACACTATTTACATTGTGTGGACTGTTGTTCTCATCGTAGTTGTCACATTCAAGATGTTTCAGCCATTGTATGCTCCAGCATACTCCAGTTGATTGAAATTTCGAATCAAACCCTTTATTTGACCCACTGAGGTAGATTGTTCTAGTTCTAGATGCCATGCCACTTTCAGATATTTTCAATTTGACTCTCCAAGTTTTGTTCACCTCTGTTGTGGCCAGGTATTGAACTCACAACTCATTGGTTCAAGTCACTAAATTACTTCAACCAAAGCTTTTACCCACCTTGCCACATGTCCTTGAGGACCTTTATTTTAATCTCCTTTCCACTTTTGAAAACAGTTTGCAAAAACTCTCTTGAGATTGCTTTTATGAAATTCTCTTTAATCTTGTCTGTGGTCTTGAGCATCCATATTTCTTAATCCCAATTTTAAACATAGTGAAAGCTAGAAATGGGATTCAAATTTGAGCTGTGTGTTTGGGGGTAACTGAGTGATGGACTGTTTTTGTCTAGAAACCCTGCATAAGTGACAAATAATGAACAGTCAAAATATTCAAAATAGATAAATTCTTGACAGTCTGTGGATCCCCAGAAATTTTTCTAATTCTTGCACTGTTAACTACCAATTTCCTCTGACAGCAACCTGCCCGTGTCCTGCTTATTTGAAGGCCTTGCAGGGCATTGTCTTTAATGGATTGCAACCCAAGTTTGAAGTATTGGTAACAAATTTTTGAGATTCACTTATTGAAACATTTCCAGATGGTTTTCATGGACAAATATCATATTTGCTGTGGATGCCATAATGTCAAATGTTATTCAAGCTCACTCAGTGGGTCTGTTCACCCCTTTTTACTGGTTGCCAAGTTACATCAGAACCATGCAAAAAGTTCTCGAGATATTCAAAATAACTGGATATTTTTCACACAGATCTTGAACATCCTCTAAATGAAATATCAAAGACTTTTTGTCATCACATTCGTTGCTTTATCGGATCTTCATTTCAAGATCTCAATGTTCTAGGTAGAGGAAAAACAATATTTAAAAAAAATGTTGACCTAATTTCTAACACTTTTATGGCATTCACATATGTCTAATGAATTAAATATACAGAATCGATATAGAAGTATGTGTTGTTGTTCTTAGCAGAACGATACCTGCAAGTCTCCAAACTTTTTTGAAATATCCTATTTTTTAATCATCTATAGTTAAAACATCTCTTGTGAAAAAAATATTGTACGTTATCTTTTAGAATTATCTACTATGAAACTTCTTTTTGAACCAAAACACAATAGTGAGAAAAGAAATAGTTTGTTATTGTTGGTTTTGGTGAATGTCTTTATACTTACGTTCTGTTAACAGACTGAATGAAAGGCATTCTGTGTCCTTCATTTCTTTCATTGTTTTGTTGACTTTTTCTGCTGTTTCTACTTTAACATTACTTGCACCAATTTTTCTTGCTTCATAGAGATCTTAGTTGCTTGAATATATTCTCCATACTTAAAACCTTTTTAATCATTGACCACAAGTATACAAGGAGTAGCTCAAGGCTGTTATTAATGGGCCTTGTTTGGTTAGTAAAACATAGCATATATTTATCATAACAACAAATTGAAACATTTTTATAGATATATGATCAGAAGGATTTTGTTGTACAAGTTCGGTAGATGCATGAAAGTTCCTGTAATGTGGTTGCTAGTAAATTGTTTCTTGTTTGTGTTGGTGAATGAATAGGTTATTTGGAAGTGATAAGCCTATCAGTAAAAGGCAATATTAAACATGAGAAAGTGATATTTATGTAAGTTGACTTATCTGTGATCTTCATTTCTGGAGCTGCTCAATTCCATGTGCTCTCCTTGCAAGAGACAAGCTGAAAAAAAAAAGGAAGTCTCTAAATTTCCCACCAGTAGGATTGTTTCCTTTTTTTCTAAGGAATCATGGAATTTAGATTTTTTTTAATTTTTATTTCTCCTGATCACTACAAGACCATTTTATTTATTTGCTGTTTACAAAACCTCTCTTTTTTTATTGACCTTCTGATTAATAATCAGCTTTGCGTAATATGAAGAAGCATTGTCTAACATGAATATATATTTTTAAGGAAAAAAAATAAGTTTACTAGTCTAAACAACTTTTAGAATGACAATGATTTTTCTTGAACTTATGGAAGGTGTTTTTAATATTTCCATTATCTATCTTCAAATAGAGAATGCTTGCCTGCCTGCTTTGGAAATCCATATTTAAAATCCTGACTTTTATTCAGGCTCAGGCACTGACCTGGAACTGGAGAGAAATCTGAAACTATTTCAGACTACAATCAAACATGCTAGAAGCACTGGTTCTTGTTCAATCACTGGAGTTAAGCAGTATCAAGCACAGTTGGTACTTAAATGGGGAACTCTTTGGTAACACTGTGTACTGTGAGTAACCGCCTACAATCGGAAATATATATATTTCAGCTTTAAATAACCGATGGAGGGTTGAAAAGCGGAAAAAAAAACAAAAAACGAAAAAACAGAAACAATGCATCTATTTCATACTGAAGGCAGACCCTTCTTTATCACAGATTATTATTCATGGCTTTTTCAAAGTGTATTAACAGTTATGCTTGGTGTTGAAGAGTTTAACCAACCAATCAATTTCAAGCCTTCAAGAGACAATGTAAATGAAAGGTTTTTAAGTGAGGGTTTCAGTGAGGAATTAGGGCCATAGATTGGCAGATTCTAACTGTTGGAATATTTATCTTTCTCTAGACTATTATTGTACAATGCGCCTTTTGAAGAGACAATCTTGGAAACAGATGATCACATGAAACATGGTGAAAATGATGTATGGTTAAAAGAAATCTGTTGAGAGTCACTGATATGGATCAATGTTTTGTCATTTCAACTTTCATATCTTCTGGATTAGACGGAATCTTATAAAAATCCTTTTCTGAAACAAATATCTCATTATTTATTAGTAACCATCTACCATGTCACAATTTATATGCTGTATTAAATTTTTCTCTCTCTCTCTCTCTCTCCCCTAGCGGCAAGGGCCAACAAATACTTTAAGATACTTGATCCGAGATGTCAAAAAAGTAAGTAATGCCATTTATTTTGATTTTTTTTTTTCTCTTCTTTTTTTTAATCTGTATCAGTCTCTAAGTGATAATCTTGCATTACAGCTAAAAACAAAACTTTTTTTCTTCTTTTACTGCCAAAATCTGTGTGAAACTAGAATTAGTTTCCTTAGCCAGTAAACAGAGAGTAGGACTTTTGAGTCCCTATGCAACACGTGAAAATTTGACAACTACAAAATCAAGAAAAAACAGTTTCCAAATCTCATTATCGGTTATGCATTTTAATCCCCAAAAGAATTTCCAGCTGATACATTCAATTAAGTTAAGCCAAAAAAAAAAAACATAATACAAACAAATAATCATAATACTAAAAATGTTTCTGTACTGTGTCATATATCACAATTAAACACACACCAAACAAAACATGTCTGTAAATTTATTACCAATATAGAATTACATAAAAAGGAATAACCTCTCAACTCTATATCCTGTTGTGTTCTCTGTTCCATGTTTTTTCCTTACAATTCTTTTTCAGCATTAACTCAGAATTTGGAGTTAGATAGTTACAGTAAATTGTTATGCTTTTTTCTTTTAGTACTACAACCAAAACTCCACACTCATAATAGTACCCTCCCTTAATTTACAGCAGTACCCCCCCCCCCAAAAAAAAGAAAATTACAGCAGTGGTGACATTGTTGCAAATTGCTTCAGATCCTTCCAAAATACTAATTGCTTCAGAAACAGTTAATCTTTAATGTCCACATTTATGGACTTTTTCTTTGTTATTCACAAAACAGTATCAACTTTTTTTTTTCTCTCCACAAATTCATGATTTCTGTCTGAATTTCTGCACTGAGGGGTTATCATTATTTACACTGTTTATGTTCGGATTATTTTCTTTGTTTTTGTTGTTGTTATCACAACATTTCAGCCATTGTGCCCTCCAGCCTTCATCAGGTGTATATTGATCTCGGTAACCTACAGGGAATTCTGAACCGAACCCTTTATTTAATTTATGGAGTAGCCTGTTCTCATTCCACTGCCAATGTCTAAGGATAGCTCATCTCAGTCTGATTTTTTTGTCTTGCTCAGTTATTGCTCTTCTTATTTCAACTGAATCCAAGTACACACTGCCCAGCACAGGGATTGAACTTGCAATTACTAGGCCATTTCATACCATTGGTACTCAGATTGATATACACTTGATGAATGCCAGAATGTGCAACAACTAATAACGAACAACAAAGATGAATACAATAGTCTGAATAATAAGTAGTGTAAATAAAATTGATGATTACTTTTTATCATGAGGTAATAAGCAATTTAAAGTAATTGAATGATTGTTTTTTTTTCCAAACATAGGGAAAAATTCTGTCTGAATCTCTAGGAGCTATCACTAATTACACTATTTACACATAGACTATTGTCTTCATAGAATAGTCAGCTATGGGAAAATAGTGAAACCCCCAAAATGAGATCAAGACATGAAAATATAAAAATACATTAGAAAAAATTACCAGCAATACATTTTCATAGTAAAAAAAAAAAAAAAATTGCAAAATTACCAGCAATACATTTTCATGGTAAAAAAAAAAAAATTTGCAAAATTACCAGCAATACATTTTCATGGTAAAAAAAAAAAATTGCAAAATTACCAGCAATACATTTTCATGGTAAAAAAAAAAAAAATTGCAAAATTACCAGCAATACATTTTCATACTAAAAAAGAAATTTTTTTAAATAACAGCAATACATTTTCATAGTAAAAAAAAAAAAAAAAAAAATTTAGAAAATACTAGCAATACATTTTTGAAGAAAATACTAAAGCTCACAAGAGAATAAAATTTTGGCATTAAATGACCCATGAGGAGTTGATATGCCTTTTAAACAAACCAAACCAATATTGTCATCATCTTTGTTGTTTGTTATCACAACATTTTGTCTGTTAGGCCCTCCAACAACAAAGATGAGGACAATATTCTGCCTGTAAATAGGGAAAATTATTTGCTAAAAATGGTTTTAGTAATAAATTAATTTATTTATTTTCCTGTCAATAAGTCTGTAACCTAATAATAAAATGTTTCATTTTCTGTTATAATCCTCTTTCTGTTGATTGGTGAATCATTATACAGTGAAACTTTCAGATCAAATTAAAGTGTTTGCATTTGGCAAATGAAAATTGATAACTTTATTGTCAAGTAGATTTCTCTCTTAATGTTTTGGGTGCTCCAGATCAGATTTGTCAGATTCACCTAATGAGTATGAAAGTGGACTATCTTTGAAAGCCCAGTGCAGCTGAATTTCGAAGTTATATGGTAACCTAGAAAGGGTTACTGAATGAGGAATAACCAAAACAGAGGTTGGAAATGAAATAGTAATGTTCATAACATTAATAAAATACAATACTTGCCAGTCACTGCTAGTGTTGGACTACTTAAGCAGCATATTACCCCCACTTACAATAGGGCCCAACATATTCATGAAGGTTGTGACATACCCATTAATGTTCATAGGTACGGTATATAACAAATATATATATATATATATGGAGGCACAGTGGAGTAATAGATAGTAGCTTAGATTAACGAATTGGAGAGCCAAGTTCGAATTCCAATCAAGTTTATTATATTCACTTATGTGCTAATACCCTTGATAAAAGTATGAATCCATCTATTCTACCCCCAGATATGGGTAAAATAGCATGACAGATTGAGTTCAATAGCCTTAGGTGGTGAACAGCCTATGAGAACAACTCTGAATTCAAAACCTGTGGGGAGTTGTTTGGGGAACTTGTGGCTTCCTGTGCACTGTTTCCCTGTATTCAACAGTTCCAAACAGTGTGAGTTGTTTCTGCACAAGACTTCACCACTATAATCAATTGATATGTGCAGGTAGTCTGGTTGTTGGTTCTAAGAACCAAGCTGATTGACACACACACACAGTGATATGTATGGTTTTAAAGATACACTTAAAAAAAAAATGAAAAATATTGCTTGGAGCTTAAATTAAATTTAATATTTTTAATAAGCAAAATACTTTTCTGTATTTCAAACCAAATTTAAATTGATTTGAATGTTTTTTATTTTTATCTGTAAAATCGTCCATACTGACAAATCTGTCAACACAATATAATTATCTTTATTAAAAAAATCTTTCAAAAATAAAATATACTTTTCTGAAATGTTATTTGACAAAAATTAACTGATTTAAAGTTTAATTAATATTACTTTTAGTTTAAAATATCACAGAAACGTATTTTTTAACACAGGTGGGTATTTTTATGAAATGATGAAAGAGATATCGACAACCAGATGTTTTAGGAAGTCCATGTAAGGAGCATAAAATTGAAATAAAATTACATGACAAATGATAACTCTGATTATTAGGCATTTAATTACATCAATTAGTGTCCTCCATAGTTTAACTTAGAGTTAGCTTTAAGAATATTTTAGAGCATTCTTAAATTGTGAAAAATTTACAATACTTTTTATAAATAAATGCTCTGTTTATAATAAACAGTATACTTAAATACTTGTATCTATAAAAAGAACGTTAAACATAAAAAATGTCTCTAATAAATAAATTGTCGAACTTTGTCCATTTCTTAATGTATGATGTCATTTGTTTACATTTGTTATGAATGTACGAGATTCATGGAAGATTGAAGTTTATAAGCAGTAAATTCGACCTTGCCAATCAAACGCTTCTTTGTGGCCGAATCGGTTAGGCACGCCCGGCTAAATGGCGGTTCCGTATAGGATGCAGGTTCGAATCCTGTCAAAGAACGAATATTTTCTATGAAAATTTCTCGGACATTCAGGCCGGTAAATGTTATTTAATACTGTTTATTATAAACAGAGTATTTACTTAAATACTTGTATCTATAAAAAGAACATTAAACATAAAAAATGTCTTTAATAAATAAATTGTCGGACTTTGTCCATTTTTTTTATATATATATATATTTTTTTTTTTTCTCAATTCGTTGTTGGAAGATTTACCTGATGATCCTGAATCCTTAAAAAAGGATTTAGGTGAAATAAATTATCGTAATGGTACATTAAAGTGATTTGTTTTTTCATTACATTTATATATATATATATATATATATATATATAGATATATAGATTTAAGGTAACAAATCTGTTGGTATATAATCCAAGTGCATCCTAGTAATATAAAATTGTGAAACTGATCCATGAAAAGAGCTCAATGTATTTATTATTACAGAGCAAATAATTAATAAACAATAAAATTCAAAATTAACCTTATATGGGGAATAAGCTTAATTCAGCAGACAAAGATATAGTTTGTCTGTCTTATCTGTCTCCCCCTCCAATTCTTGCACTCTAAAAATATTTTATGGCTTTAAATAACCTGCAATTGGACTAAGTATGTGTCAGAAATAGAAATTTAACTGTGAAAGCTAAGGAAAAAAAAAAAAAAAAAAAAAAAAAAACTCTGTTGAAAAAATAATACAGAATTTATCCATTTCAATGTTTCAGTCAGATGAAAGGCACCACACACACACACACACACACACACATATATATATATATATATATATACACACACATACACACACACATGTGAAAGAGACACACTCACATTTTCTTTAGGTGTCATTTGCAAGTTAAGAAAATATCCTTTCGCCTGCAAAAGTTCATGCTATCATCAATTTTCAAGTACCTTTTGGTTTCCTCTTCAGATGCAAATGATTGAATTGTTCTAAGAAAAATAACTCTCCAGGTAATTGAAGAGTTATTTCCCTTCATTTAGGGAGGCGGCATGAATTTAGTGGATTTGTTTAAGATGGTGGAAATTTCTTACTCTGTCATTATCATTATTATTAATAAGAATAATATATTCCATTGCCAATAGAATTATTTTCTTTTGTCAAATTCATAATTTCACCATGAATTATTGATATTTTTTGTACAAATTCCATAGTGTCCACTTAAAATTAGAAAACGGTCTGATCAAATGAAACTCATAATAGCATCTACTTGACAGTTGCAGTAGTAAATGATGGAAGCTAATGATGAATTGTGTAAAGAAATTTAAAAATTATCTCTATAACCATAAAAAAACCCCCCAAAAAAACAGCTTCGTCAAGATGCCTTCAAATTAATAGATTTTATCTAATATTTGTGATTATAAATTTTTACATTTAGAATTTTCAAGTGGAAAGAAATATATTCTACTACTACTACTACTACTACTATCATCATCATTATTAGGAGTAGTAGTAGTATTATTATTAGGTTGGTGCAAAAATAATGACGTAATAATGTCGTTTTTTGACGTATTTTTTAATGTCAAAAAACAACATTATTACATCATTATTTTTGCACCAACCTAATAGTATTATTATTAGGAGTAGTAATAGGAGAAGGTGGTTTCCTGCTTTGTATCCAGTAGAGCAGGGTTCAAACTATGATCCTTTGGCCCTATAGAAGAATTGTTATTTAATTGATAGCACTTTTCTTAGTATATGGTTATGTTCCTGGGCAACTTGTATGTTGATGTTACCTGTTAGTAAAATTGTCCATTCCTTTTCTCACGAGGCCCAGAGCTCCAATTACTATTAGTACAGTCTCAGTCTTCATTCATCACATCCTGTTAATCTCAATCTCTAGGTCACTGTATTTGGGCAATTTCTCGATAATTTTCATGGAGGTGTTTCTCTGGTACTGCTATGTCAATAAGCATACACTTCCTGAATTTCTTGTCTTTTATGACAATATCAGGTCTGTTGGCTTTTATTTCCCTGTCAATTTGAATTGGGACATCCCAGAGGATAGTTACACCATTATTTTGGGTAAATGTGTCTGATTGGTGCTAATACCATCTCATTGTGGCTTTGATTTTGTGCCTCTTGCATATCTTACAGTGCACATATGTTGCTACTTTTTTTCTTATCAACATTATTATTATTATTAATAATAATAATATTACTACTACTATGTTTGTCCTTATGCTTTATTTGTAGCATGTCCCATCAAGTTATCGTTACACATTACCAGACATTGGACTTGTTCTGCAACATCTTATGGGAGGTGGTTTTGTCTCTTCCTACCTTAAGAAAAGCTTCCGACAGAAATACAATGCTCTCAAAAAAAATGTAAGTATTCTTTTAAATTTAAAATAAATTACTCTTTTTTTTTTTTTTTTTTATTTCTTTGTTTCTGCTTAATTATGGATGCATTTTTGAGCTTTACTTTTTTTTTACTCTCTCAACCGCACTGTATGAATTATTTTTCTGAACCCCTAAATTTAAAATTGTGCTTGAATTTTTGCTTACAATTTTATTCTGCAAATGATGAAACAAAAATAAGAAGACTAATGTTTTATCATTACCATATTGCAAAAGGACTTTCTTTAAAAACAAAAAAAATTGTAAAATAAAACTAATATAAAGTCACAGACGGAAATTTCCAATGGGTGGGTGGAAAAGTTTCTTAGCCTGACACCCCTCCCCGGCCCCCACTGTAAAGTATATGAGCAAATATTTTGTAACTGTAGCTGAAATTTTTGTAAAATGCTAATTTGCTAGAAGGTTTACAGCCACACCACATTGAATCACCAGTTCCTGTATGATCATTAAAGTTAAGAAACATCGGACTTGGTCAATCCCTAGATGGGTGACTACTTGGGAATACCAAGTACTGTATGTTGGATGTGCAGCTGGTGATAGATAATGGCTCAGAATTATTAATCAGAGAGAACTGAGTTCCAGCTACTGTTAGATTCGTTATATTCACTTTCATCCAAAAATACCCTTGGGAAAGGTCTGAATTCACCTCTTTTCTCCTTAGCTATGGGTTAATTAGTAAGAGTTGTATCACACGTCCATTATTATTTCCAAAAAGAAATTCTTACAATCTAAAAATATTTTCTGACTTTAAACAAACTGCCAATGGTTGATAAGCTGTAGAAAACTAATCAATTTATGAAATATTGATTAGCTACCAGACATGTCTTTTAGATTTATTTACATTCTCTGGAATATAAATGTATAGAGAAATTACTACAACTATAAAATGAGAAATCATTTCATACATTGATTATAATATAGAATTGATCCCCCACTTTATATTTACATTATAATTTCTTGGTTTATCAAATTCTGATTAGATATGAATCCAGCTCTTCTCCCTCTAGCTATGGGTTAATTAGCAAGGCTTGTATCACTAAATCATTATTATCTGCCCCCCCCTTCTTACACTCTAAAAATATTTTATGGCTTTAAATAACTTGCACTGGGTTGATAAACCATAGAAAACCAATCAATCAATAATTTGCTAGATTCATGTCAAGAAAAAATTTTGAATTTTCAACTGTGGAATTTGAAAACATCCTAAAATACTTGTATTCTCTGTAATAGAAAGTGACAAATTAAATTGATAAATGTATGGTGCAAACTTTGCGTGACACATGTCTGTCATATTCACCTGTAAAGAAGTGGTGTGGAGATTTTTGTAATCCAAAATGCAGCAGAACTTGTAAGGCCTTCAATGGTGTCAACTTCTGAAATTGTCGATCATATTTGTGATCTAATTTTGGCCAATCAATAAATCTCAGTCCCTAAATTGCTCAGACACACGTGGTGTGTCCAATGAATGCATTGGTGTTATAATGCTTGAGTAGTCAAGTAAACAAAATCTCTCAACCAAAATGTTTGAATGCTGACCAGAAATTATATCAAGCCAAAACTTCCAGCTTGGTTTTGCAGCATTTTCATTTAACTAATGAGAATTTGTTTGGGAATGTTGTGTTACTATTAGTGAAAACTGCTTATAGCACTATGATCTTGAAGGCCAAACAACAGTCCATGCAATGGAGTTACTCTGATTTCCCATGCCTGAAAAAATTCAAGATTCAAAAGTCAGCAGCAAAGGTCATGATCAAGACTTTCTGGGTTATTGAAGGTATTTTGATGACAGATCTTTTAGACTGGTGCTACAGAATCCCAAATAAAGAACTGTTCTAAATAGCAAAGATTACATCACTGGAAGACTTCCAACAGCAGCAACTAAAACTGGTAGCACACATGTAACTATTAGGTTGGTGCAAAAATAATGACGTAATAATGTCATTTTTTTGACGTTAAAAATATGTCAAAAAACCACATTTTTACGTCATTATTTTTGCACCAACCTAATAGAATAATGATATAATCAAGATATTGACTTTTCAAACATAAGATTTGAAAAGAAACAACCACCATTACTACAAAATATTTATTGATAAGTTATTCAACTTGTGGAGTCTATTTTCTTGAAAAACTGTTTTAAGAGAAAACTTTTATAACTTTCAACTGACTGTAACACTAACTGTTCAGTCAATAGATGCCAAATGTTTCCTGTAAAGAAATGGCTAATCTCATCATTACCATCTTCAGAAAGGGCTAGACAAGGTAGAATACAATGCTAATACTCTGTGCTAATTAAAGGGGGCACTGATTAAAAAATGACTGGGGAAGCTGTGGAAAGTGGTTCCTTTTTGCAAAACAACGTATTCTTAGGTTTCAGCAAAACTGTGGATATTTGAAGAATTTTGGATTTGAATGCATAAATCATCCAGTCAGTTTTTTTTTTTTTTTTTTTGTCTGTCTCCTAATGTTAAAAAAACTTTGAAAAGAAGGAAAAAGATTCAAATTTGATAACAGCAGAATCATATTTCAGAGAACAAACATCGGAATTCACTGTAGATTACCCAGATCGATATACACAAAGAAGGCCAGAGAACACAAGAGCCTAAACTTTATGATGACAGCATCAAAGATGAATAGCCCAAAGATAAATAGTATAATCAATAACTAACTCCTCATCCCCCCAAAAAAAAATTGGAATTTCTTTTTAGAATTAAAGAAACTTGAGAAACAAAGTTTAAAGACAACACTTGCAAAATGATGTGGAAATTTCTGAGTGAATATGTTGAATAGCATGTATAATTCCTGGTTTGGGGCTGAGGACTTTTCAGCAATCCCTTATTAAATATATTTTGGTAGATTTTTATGGCTGTCATTTGTAAAGCTAATACCCTGTTATTAATAATGAAATAGTTAACTTTTGTGGCAGTATATCTTAAAAAGGTTCTGAAACATCTGATTACAGGCATATGGCTGATTCAGTAATATTTATTCGCACTGACATTCTTGTGTACTTCCTTTCATATTTGTTTTTCATATTATTGAAAAGAATATTTAGAAAATATAGAAATCGTACAGCAGATTTATCAATAGATGCTTATATCTTGAGGTTTGTTCAAACAGCACATTTAATAGCTTGCATCAATAAACTGAAAAAGGTTTATATCTTTTGTTTGGTTCTGCTGACTTTGTCTATGAAACCAAATATTTCCTTAGAAAATTTATGTATGAGATCATTTTTTAAATTTATTTTCTTGGTTTCAAAAAGCTTTAAATACATTATGGAAGATTATTTTGAGAAAACCTGGCAACATGGTAGCAGTAAACATTGTCTTCAATTTGTTTTACTGAATGCAAGTTATGATTTTATTTTGTTGGATAAAAAGAAAAAAAACATTGATTTCTACAAGGGGATGCTGAAAAGATTGTTCTGCCCTACTGACCTGAGATCAGACCAAATAACAGATTTTTTTTTTTTTTTTTTTTTATTTCTTTTTGGATGGTTTGAGAACTTTCTTTTCAGTAACCCTATCTTACATATCCATTATGAGGCTTTGATTCAAATTGCTATTTATTGCCTTGTTTGTTGCCTACATTTCTCTTCAATTCATTACAAGTTGTGTATTTTTAAGTCACACTGGGAAATCCACAAGTAAATGATGAATGTTTTTCTCTTTGAACATATCTTCAAATCAGTGCAGTTCTAATTATTGGTAGTGTGTGTGTGTGTGGGGGGGGGCATTTTTTATTTTATACTGTAGATTCACCCTTTACAAGATCTGAGGGGTATTCGACATAGAGGGTTAAGTTAGAAGGCAATTTTTGTGTATAGAAGATAACGGTTAACCCTGACCTTGAACAGGACAGTAGTGATCGAGGGAATCTCCTCTTGGGAGTCAATTCCATAGAGCAGTGGTTCATGAGAAGAAGCTGTTTGAGTGGAACTTCTCATCAATGGAATACGGAAGAAATGTGGTTTTCTATCTAAGTAGCATGGCATGTCCTTGCTGTGAAGGTTTGAATTGGCGTGACCAGGGAATGTAGTTCATCTGAGCACTTTCCATGGAAGTAGTGAAAGAGCAGCAAGTGGCTTGCCATATCATCCCCTCCCCATGGGAGATAATCTGACTATATTCAGTGATTTGTTTTAGTTAATAAAACCAAGAACAAAATCGGTATGTGATTTCATCTTTTATTATAACAAAATTACTAATTAAACCATGCAACTGAATTTTCCTTTGAATAAAATGAGGAAAATACTTTTTCTTTTATATGCAATGGGGTGCTGAAAAGTTGTTGGCTTAACTCAGTAGATTTTTTTTTTGTGTGTGAATAGCATCTTGGTCAGTACCTCCTTGTGTATTTCTGAGAGAGAGAGATATTCAAACAAATTTAATTAAAATTAACTGGCAAGGTCTGTCTGTTTGCATTTTTCCAGTTTCCATATCAGCTGTAGCAAAACCAGATCATATTTATGAAGAAACTCTCCATAGTGATTGCCATTTTCATCAAAGTCTATTCAACCATTTCTTGCCGTTATCAGGAATGTTATTAGTTTTAATAAAGTTAATAGCACCTTACAAAAACATACCAACTTCAATTTGAAAAATACTTACATCAAAAATACAAATTTAATACAGGTCTGCAGCTGGAAAAGTAATAATGATAGAAGAAAAAAATACAATGTTTAACATATAAGCACATCAGATTTAACTGTGGTTTCCCCTGTCAAGGGAGACACAACATCGAATCCAGCCAGAGGATGCATATGTTTCTTTAATAAGATTTCTTAAATATGCTGTATAATAAATAAATCTAATGTCTACTCAAATATGAATATTCACTAAAATAGCATTTCAAGTGATAAAATCTGTTGGATTAATAAATAGAAAAATCTATTAGTTCTTTAGAAACAGATATGAACATTTCAAAAATCTATGACAAGAAGAATTTTACTTAAAGACACTATTCAGACTTGCTTGATCAGCAAATCTCCTTCATGACTGAGTTGGTATAATCATGTTGACTCTAATGATGACCCCCTCTGGCCAGAGAGAGGCAGGTTTTAATTTTGCCAGAGAGTGCATCATTTTCTTTAATAAGTTTTCTTGATTATTCAGGCTGGTAGACTAAAATCAATAAATATACTGTTTAACAAATAAACTGAACATCTACTCAAATATGAGTATCCACTAAAAATAACATTTAAAGTAATACACACACACACAGATATATATATATATATATATATATATAATATGTGTGTGTTTGTGTGTACATATGTATTTTTAATACTAAAATATATGATGATCTAAGGCAGACCTTTTGTATTTGTAATGCACTTTTCAAAAATAAAATTTTTGTGATGCATTACCTAAGTTCTGTTACACAAGCAGTTCAAAATGTGTATATAAAAATAATTCAATGGAGAATTTAGTTAATAATTAAAGAAAAATCAGGTAACTAATTACACCAGTTTTAGAAAGTTCTGGTCTAAGGTACTCCTCTGAAAATACGAAGGCGTCTAGATTTACTTCCCTTGGATTTATATCTTTATTCCGATTCCTTTATTTATTAGGAATAATTTGATATTGTTTTTTTTTTTGTTTTGTTTTTTTTCTTCAAGTAGAAAAAAATGTTGCCCAGCTTTCAAGTGATTATAAATTATAAATCAATCTGTTTTTTGTTTTTTAAGTTATAAGTGTGGTTTCCTTGTGTGACTTTCTAAAAAAATTGTCTTATGCATGTCAAAGTGTTTGGCTTTCTGTTTTACCAATCTGGGGCAATGTGCAGAGAATGAGAAAATATTTATATTCAATTCTCCTGCAAATGTGTGTATGTAAGAAGCATTGTCATTGCAGAATATTTGAAATGTTTTGTCTTCATTTCTCTTTGCAATTGTGCATGAACATTTTGCAGTCTAAGGATTGTGCAAACGTATTATCTTCTTTTATGTTTTTTAGTGATGAAAATATTTATTTGCTTTAATTCTTTTTCATTCTCCCTCTTATTTTTTTGCAGAATTTAATATCTATTCATTCAGCTACGTGCAAATGATGGTTTCTGATATTATTTGGATTATCATCTTTGTTTTTTTTGGGCCCCAATCTCTTGGTTGATACATTCTTTGTTCTTTCTCTGCTGCCTGTTGGATCCAATCTTTACAATTTGTTCTGTACTTTTTTCTTTTGACTTCTTTTCATCTGATCAACACATACATACAAGACCACCAGAATCACATGACTGGGTGTTATGGCCAGGTGTGAAAATGAGAGAAAAAAGTGGGAAATTTGAATCTTTCACTGGTGTTAAATTGTTGGTGGGTTCCCATGCATGAATCAAAGGACTGTTTTGTTCTGGTCCAATGCTTGTATCAACAAGTTCTCTGTTCTCTCGTTGACTTCTGAGGATTTCTGTGGATTCCACTGCTCTAAATTCAAAGTACCACAGATAATTACCTTTAAATTGACACCTAGTCAAGTGGCCTTAATAACTAAAATTAATTTTTCTAGACAGTGATTGCATACATCCAAATGATGTATCAAAAAGAACAAAGATGATGACAATATCTTGAAGAACATGTGAAATAATAAAAACATTATATTTTCAATTTCAGTTTGTACATATTTACATGATTCACTGTGAATTGTATTTTCTAATGATATAGTCATATTTTATCAAATATGTAAATCATATACTTGTAAACTTTAAGAGTGTACTCATATATATAAATTCTAATAGTCTTATGGATTACATTTGATATATAAATATATAAAATTGTGTATTTGGGCAGCAATCCCTCATTTAAACAAGTTTGTTAACTAAGACTGACGAGGAACTGCAATTAAGATTTCTATTTAATTATTCTTGTGTTCATACAAGTGTTTTCTTTTCTGAGTCATCTAGATAGGTATGTAGTGGTATGACCAATATCACGACATGCCTCTCTAGACGACTCACATTACACCTATCTAACCATAGCTCAATTAAGATTCATTGATACACAAATACAAAAACCTACCAAACACAATCTGCAATATACTCATAGAAAATACAAGTATAATAGCCTCATCCATATGTAAAAAAAAAAAAAAGTAAAAATAATGGGAACACTAATAAGAAAAAGGCAAAAGCCAACACTCAATAACATTAACTGAACACGGCCACAACGTACTCACCGTGTTTGGACAATAAAACATTCTGCCAACTTTAGATACTTACATTTAAAAAAAAAAAAACCTACACAAAAAATTGTCCTTGATAACGGATAAAAGAATAGCTGAAAGTGCTTGGATATACAGAACTTTTGTATAGTTTTTACACACTTTGTGACCAGAAAAGAAAACACTTGCATGTATGATGTATGAACACAAGAAAAATTAAATAAAAAATTTAATCGTAGTGCCTTGTCGGTCATCTTTAAAGAAACTATATGTATATATATATATATACACGTATGTATGTATATTGATAAAATTGCTTAATTCATTATAATTTTGTTATTTCGTAATTAGCAAATTGCTTTAATATGAATGATAATTTTCCATATCTTAATTGTAAAATTTTTATTTTTTAAACTGTAGAATTTTCGTAAATTTAAAGATTTTTTCTGCTTTTCTCAATGCCATAAACAACAGTGTTCAACATTTTATTGAATCAATCATGCAGTTACATTGAAAAGAGCAGAAAAGAAGCAGTTGTAATCAAGAAAAATCTATAAAAGTCGCTTGTTAATTTTGCATCTACTGTCAGTCATTAACTTGAAATGTTTGTATTGTAAATTTCCTTGTATTTAAAACATTATTTTTAGCCCTTGATATTTGTCTATATCCATTGACTTGATTGGATATGCATGCAATATTCGCTCATTAAATGACAAAAAAGACATTTAGGCATGTCCTCTTTGTCCATCTACAAATGGCTAACCATGGCTTATTCATCTTCTCCTAGACCTTCCATGATTTTTCTGAAAAATCCCTTGCTATATGTCAAACCCAAGAGAACTATTTTCCTACTATAAACTTCAACCACTGCCAAATGCTCATGTATATCTATAGTTAACACCCTCATCTACCTTGGTTAAATTGATCTTTTAGAAGGACATGATGGTGGTGGCTGTTGTTTATTGTGGGTTTAGATGTAATTTCCTAACCCTGACTTGTGTGTCATTCTATCTGCCTTCGATATTCCCTTTTGCCCCTCTGCCAAAAATCAACTCTTCATATGATTGTTCTTCCTTTGTAGCTTTTTGGAGCTTTAAAAACTTTAACCTGTTTTTTCCCCTCCCATTTGTCAGCATTGAATGCCTAAAACCTTTTCTTTCTTCCTCTCTCTCTCTACCTTGCTCTATTCTATCCTCCCAAATTTAAATGCTTGTATCCTGACTGATCGCCACTTGTTTGTTGCTCCATGCTCACCTGGTGTAGGTTGGAAGTGTCATGCAGGTATGGGCACCTTACCTCCATTTGTCTGTCCTTTCTGTTAGTGATTCTGGTGCTTTCTTTCTTTCTTTCTTCATTTCTTTCTTTTGGTTTTTCCTTTGTGTTTTTTTCCAACATTGAACAGAATCCTGGATTTCCATTCACTGTGTCACCAGTGTTGAACAATTCTCAGTCATGGTGCCAGCTGCATACCACCATTTTGTTTTTTATTTTTTTTTTTTTTTCTCACTTCATCTTGACCATTAGCAACTAACACAATCTTCCTTGCATTGTAAAATGAAATACAAGTTTCTAAAGCTTTTAAATGATGACTGCATAGGATTTCCAAAGAGAGTTGCATACATTTGCAAGGGGAATAAGTCAGTAAATTACTGTGTTTAATGTTTGTACATACAAGGGGCCACAGAAAATTTTTCAGCCCACTTCCCAAAATCAGTATTCTGATGTTTGTCCATTAAAATACTGATTTTAGGTAAGTGTGTTGGGTCAAGATATTTACAACATCCTTTCATATGTATGTATGGAAAATTATCTAACTGAAAAGAATAACATAATCTCAAACATTTTTTGTTTTTTATCCTTCCTTTTTTATAAATATGGTTTATGTTTCTTGATGCCCTGAACTTGTTACTGAATGTTCTTTAGGTAAACGGGGGCTTTTTACAATTCTTCCTTATTTTTATTAATGTTTCCATTTGAACAGTGGATTGTAGTAATTTCCGCCGCAGCTTGAAAATTATCATTTGATCACATCTCCTGTTTTCTTTGTAGGTATGCTTAGTTAGCAGAAGGTTTTCATTATTTGCTGAAAAAAAAATACAAAACATATTATTCTTTTTCTTTTCTTTTTTTAAAATGATCTGATTAAAATACATTATATATATATATATATATATATATACCTATTGAGCCAGACAAACCTACCCAGGTTTCACCTAAACGGATCGTCTTTTTCTTTATCTTGGGTCACGCGTTTTTCTTTATCTTAGGTGACGTGGTATATTTTGACTATCGCCTATAAATATGCATTTCTCTTTTGCCTCGTTAGCTGACTTTCCCTGACGATCCATTTAGGTGAAACCTGGGTAGGTTTGTCTGGCTCAATAGGTTTATCTAGGTCTGCTCTACGGTTGTATCAAGCTCATTTGTTAGTTAGTTGTTTACTCGTGTCAGGGTTTTTTCTTTGGGCTTCAAAGCTGTATTTGTGCGATTTTTTTCGACAGACTTTCATGTTTCTAGCTCTTTCTTTTTTTAAAACCTTTTTTTCCCCTCGAGATTGATTTGTTTATTGGCAAATCAAAAATTCAAAGGTTTTTAGAAATGAGTATAGTTACCTATATTTGTATTTATTTATATATATATATATATAGGGTGGCTGATCTCCTTTTTTCATCACAGTTAATATAAAAAGGTAAATAAGAAAAATTTCAAGCTTTATAATTATTTACTGGGTAAGAATTGTGACCCCATTGGATAATTTTAAGTTTAATGTCAATTTGTATTTAACAAAAACGTATTTGTAAATTTTGTTCAGGTCTTGCCACTCTTAAACATCTGAATTTATCGTATGTGGCTCTTACATTAAGCAAGTTTGGCCACCACTGAGATATATATATATATATATATATATATATATATATATATATATATATGGTCACCAGTATTTGTTCTGGGATTTATTGTGGCATAAAGAGTTTTACTTCTTTCAAAATTTTATTGCTACAGTTTTTGATCAGATTGATTGCCCAAAATATAATAAATACTAAGCAATAAAAGTCTGGCTCATTTTAAAAAATTTATTGAAGTTCTTTTAATGGCAGAGGCATTTATATCTTGGAAAAAATTATTCATGTGAAAGAAATAGGCATCAATACTATTTTTATAAATTGACATCTTTTATGACTTTTGGCTTGTATTAGTAATTAAATATAGACATTTCTTTTCAGTAAATTTGAGATCTTTTATCCTGTAATATGAATATATATTGTAGTAGATCCAAGTGACTCACCTCTGGGTCTGGCAATATCATACCTACTCAGTAATTAATGGATAACCATTTGAAAATATTCAATATTGTGAGTAAAGCCTAGTATTGCCTAAACTTCCCTCTTAGCATATTTTACATAGACAAAGTCCTTTGTAAGGTGTGGGCTGTACTCGTGAGAACAATTTTTTGTATTTCTTTAAGGCATAGGCTTCCAGGAATCCCTTCAATTAATCTACTGGAATCTTTTCCAATCAATCCGAGGGCTCCAACTACAACAGGGATTGATGTTCCCATATGCCACATTTTTGAGATTTCAATTTCAAGGTCCTTGTATTTTGATATCTTTTTTGAAGATCTTTATTATTACAATTATTATTATTATTATTGTGCTTATATGAATATGACTAATTTTATATCAAACCCAACATTTTCAAACTTATTTTTTCTAAGTTAAATGGGCTTGAATATGTGTCTGAATAAACAGATTTGTTTATTATGCAAGTCAATGTTTTCCCATAAAACTGATGTTAACCAACAAGTATTTTTAGGACTTGTATTTACATGAGAGAAATATATATATATATATATATATATATATATATATATAAGATACCTTTAAATATTTATTTCTATTCTTATATTCATCTCTTTTATGATGGACCATGTTGGATTAATATATAGAGATGCTAGGGACCATTCCATTAATTCAGAAACATAAGCTGGCCTTTGCAGAATTTAAACATACTACTAGATTGGCAACTCAGTATCTTTGTTTTACTGTATCTAACTAGCTTGATGTAACTATGTATTCTCTTCTAATAATTTCTTTTCTTGCATTTCTCACCTGTTGGAGCTCTCTTCCAGTGTCTTGCTTCCTTGCCACCTACAATCTTACAAAAATTTAAATGCACTGCCACTCGTCATCTATTGTCTTCTTAAAACCTAGCCTATTATTGTTCTTTCTCCTCACTGAAGGCTTATTCACTTTCACTCCCAGTTAACCCCTTGGGTTTCCGTGGCAGTTTTTTCGCCTTACTTGGGATAAAATGATTAAAAAATAAGAAAGAACGCAAAGAAGAATTGCCTTGCATGAATATATTCTTTAACTTTAAAGCTTTTCAGTTATAACCTGTGCCACTAAAAAGAATTGTCTTGTCCAAGAATTGCATTTATCTTGACACTATCATAAACTTTAAAGGAACTTATAATTTTACTGCTTCATTACTAACCTGAAACATTGCTCCACCTCGTTGTGATGGTTGATTATATATCTGTGAGAGACACAATGTCGCACCCAGCCATCATGATAATTCAATGTAGCTCTACATTCGTCACTAAAAATTCCTGTTGAGAAATCAGTTTTCAGGTACTCCTTCACTCCGTATACACGTTTCTCATTGTGATGTAAAAGTCAGTTTGGTTGTTTTCATGTCTTTAGTCTGTAATATTCTACATCTTTTCTTTCTGTTTACATTTGCAATGCCAGTTTCATCAAATATTTTCTTTCTTTATTAGCCTTTTCATTTTCCTCAAATTTCTCTTCATCATATTCTTCTGAAGCCAGTTATTTCGGGGGGGGGGGTTCTGCTGTTATTTTATTAATGTTTTATCTTTTTTTCATTGTTCTTTAATTTAAACTTTCCACAATTTCCAATGATGGGTTTCCATCACTTAATATTTTCACATTATTTTGTTTCTCTTTTGAGGTTATATTGTGTGTGTTTTACAAATATATGGTGGTTGCAACATCTTACTTAGACAAGAGCCACTCTGTCACACTTTGTGTCATTTGTGATGGCTTGCTTCTTGCTTTGGCATTCATGACCCCTAAGATAGCTTTTGAGACAAGCATTTGATTTCATAGGTATATATCACAGATAAGCTCTGTATCCTTGATTGTGTTCATTGGATCTGCATTGCCCTACAACTCTCCATTATACCACCATGTTCCCGCCTCAGTTGATGATCTACAAATCTTGTTACAAACAAAATGTGTATTGTTGGCAAGATGATAAAACAGGTCAGCATAGTTGGCTATGGTTGTTATGATGACCTTTTACATGGCTTACATAACCTGCCCTCGACAAAAGCATGCAGACACATTTCCAAGACTGCATATTAGTTGGCAAATCAGAGTGAGTGCCTGCCTCTTTGGCGATCATACTTGATGCCAGAGAAGGTGTTGCATCCCACCATAATAAAGTCTGTGTGCGCATGACAATCTTTATATATTTGAATTAAAAAAAAAAAATATCAGCAACTAAAAGATTACTTATTTTTACAATCTCAAGTTATATAAAATCTCACTCTATCAAATATATGGTAAAAAACAAATTACATGCTACAATTAACATAGTTTATTTATCATATAATTATATCCTGAAAATTTGACAATTTTTTTTAATATCAATTGTCATATGGACTTACAGAATAAAATCTGGCATATATTGTATATTTTAAATGAATCTTTATCATCCCTCATTAGGATATTTGTAACTTTTTTGAAATGCAGTCGATGAAATTGAGCAATCATTAGTTAGCTAATTTTGCAAATCTATTCACTTGCTGCTCTAATATGTTGATCTTATGCCAGATTATTTTTACATAAAAATAAAAGCATTCAAGAACTACCTTACTTAGAAATATTGGTTCTTTTGCAATGAAAACTTGTATCATTATACCAAAACAATTCACCCATCAAGAAGTAGAGAGTTTCTCTAAGAAAGCATAATGAATAGGAGGGGAGAATTTTGAAAACAATAAAGAAAATTTTTCTTCAGAGTAAATAGATCAGTTGAAGAAACTAAATGTTGATAAAAAGTAGAAATAGATGCTGAGAAAAAAACTACAAAAAATAATGAGACCAAATGCTACACTCATATTACTAAGAGACTTTCACTCTAACCAGGGATTGTGTTCTAGGGGTGGAGGGATGTTTAATTTACTTGCATTACATAACTTGGACAAAACAAAAACAAAGTTTTAGCATTTGTTGATCATTATTAATTTTACTTTTTTATTTTCACTTTGACTCATCTTAATTATATTTTTATGTTTTTATATTTTATTTTGAGATGAATGCTACACAAAATTGCTTTAAAACTGTTAATCTTGAAATGCTTTTTGCTTTTTCAGTCGCAACATCAATATTGATTGCTCATATTTGACTGGGATGATAAATTTCAGAGAAATAAATTGCTGTTGAACATCAATATAGATACAAAAAAAAAAATCTTATTTCTCTCTATTTCTTCCTTCTATTTGTCATTTTTTTCTTTCCTCTATTCTTCCTTCCTTTCATTATCCTTTATTCTCTTATTTCCTTTCTCTCTCACTCCTCTCTTTTATTATTATTATCATCATCATCATTATTATTATTGTTCTTTCCTTAGATATTTTCTCTGTTGATCCTTTTTTGTTTTTGCCACCATCCCACATTTATATATCTATCACAAATGCGTACACACACACACACACACACGGCATCTTTTATAAAAATTTCAACTATATTGCATTTGGTTTGCTGAATGTGTGAGCCCAATCTTCTCCCCTTGCTCCTCACAGATTTATTTTAGTCTACTCTTTGCCAAAATTCAGTCTTGGAATCAATCATTGTCTTTATGATTCTCATGAATACATTTATGAAATGCATTTCCCAGCTGTACTTGCCACAAACGTATGAGAAAAGAAATTGTAGCTAGCAACAGTTTTTTTTCAACTCCATTTGCATATTGTTGTTTTAATGCAACTTAAAAAAAAACAAATCAGAAAAAAATCACCTTTTTCTGTCTTCTTTCCAGTTCTATTTTGCATTTCCACATTGATTTAATTTCTCCTCATGCTATCCCTCCTATCCTGCCACCTAAAAAAAAAAATCCAAGACCCTTACCTTACTCTCTCTGCACGGTTTCTTGGTATCTAGAAGCAAATGTTGACTTAAAAGGATGGAGATAATTTCACAAAACATGCTTGGATTGAAATTAAATCTTAAATTACTCTCAATGTCTGTTAATCAAGTACTGTTTGCCTCCAAGCATGTTTCTCAGAGTTACTTTCATTCTTTGCATCTTGGAATTCTTTGATGGCCAATATTTTTTTTTTTTTTTTTTTCTTGACTTATTTACTTGTGTGCTTGAATGTTGTTGAGGTCTGTTATTTCAGAAAGTATAAACAAAAATGACTGTTTTTTCAGTTGGGGATTCCCACACCAGACAATTCACAATCCTTTATCAGTGAAATGATCTGGTTTCCATGGGTTATGGTAAGAAAATAAATGCAATATTAGATCCATAAAAGAAAGAAAGAAAAACTGCATAAAAATCCTTGCCTCTTGTGTTCCCTGTGGTTTCTATAGATAGTTTGAACTCTTTTTTTTTTTTTTCTTTTTTTTCTCCCTCTCTCTCTTATTCACTTAGATATTTGTGTTTTTTTTTTTTCTTTTTTTTTTTTATAAAACTGTACAGTATTTGGAAGCCAAATGAAGGAATCATTTCCATGATATCTCACTTCTTGCATACACACTTAGCCTTGAATAATTTAGGGCCCATTCATATTGGACTCTATTTTAGACTTGATTATACAGGATGCAATAGATAAATTATCCTCTAAATTACACAAAATTAAAATAACACTAACACCTCATTTTAACAGATATATTTACACAAAAATATCTTGAAATACTGAAGACTAAATTTACTCAATAAAATTGTCATCAGCTTCAACCACAGACTCCAGACGACTTAGGAATCTCTTGTAATTCTTCTGGACGGTCTCCTTGTTTAAGTTGGTGAATGCTGCCATAATCCTTGCCTTCAGTTCATCTTTGGTGTTACAAACTTCTCAACTGCGCCCCACACATAATAATCAAGGGGGTTGCAGTCTGGGGAGTTAGGTGGCCAGATGTAAGAGTTGATGTGGTCACAGAAATTGTCTGACAACCATGACTAGGTTCTCTTGCTTGTGTGACATGGTGCAGAGTCCTGTTGCCGGACATAGGGTCTTCCAGCAACCACCCTCTTGACCCAGGGGAGCACTACCTCCTCAAGGCACTTGATGTAGGCCTTTGTGTTGAGTTTGAAGCCCTGTGGGAAGATGAATGAAGGCATAACATCACCATCACTAGTGATAACTCCAACCACCTTCGTAATCACCATTAGACTCCTGCAACTCTTTCCAAATCCGCTACACTGTCCTCAGATTGACACCAAAGCACTCTGAAATGTTCATAGTGGAGCTTCCTGTATGAATGCCAAGCAGTACAGCATTCCGTTTCCAAATTTATGGCTTAGTGAATTGCATCATGGTGTTCCTTTTCTCACAGATGGTAGTGTGCAGTCAACAAAATCAAAAACAAAGAATGTGCATTCACAAAATTAATAACATAAAATGGCAACAATTTACCCATTGCACCCTGTATATGTAAAAAAAAAAAAAAGTATGTATTTCATGATATTGATTTCTTTAAGACTTAAAAAAAATAAATAGAACCTTTAAATTGTCTTATGTTTTTTTGTTTTGTTTTTTCAAAAATCCTCTCATTTCAGTTGAAAATAAAATTAAAAGAAATATTTAAAAATATTTTCTATCTTCAAGTTATATATATTAAATACATTCTTGTGGAATCTGCTTTTTCTGTCATTAGTTTTGGCATAAAAAGCTGATAACTGTAAAGATTGTTTAAATTTGAAAGAGATAAGATCCACAAAGATTTTTTTTTTGTTAGGAGTCATCCTGACAAGCCACCATTAAATTTGCCTTTTCTCATGTTTGCTTTCATGATAAATACTTTCAAGTCATTCATAATTGTAATTTGCTTTAAGCTTCAAGTCAATTTAATGGAAGCTTGGCATTTACTTTATTTATTTAAAATATGATCATTCAGTAGAAAAAGGTAATAAAATCAATTGAAAACCAAACAATGAAAATAGATTTTTTGTTTGACTCTCAAATATTTTCTGCTTGTCAAATGTGCAGTTGTCTCCCTTGCCTCCTGATTGGCTTGCTATGAACTCTTGATATTAGTTTCAGTTAAACCTTTGCTTTGTGAATAGCATTTGGTTAACAATAATTTTAGTCAAAATGGCACAGTAGTTAGGCTTGAATTCTCTGTGTTGATTTGATTTAACCAACCTTTTTTTTTTTTCTTTGTCTTTTCAATTATTTAATAGATGTTGCTTTCTAATGAATTCTATTTTATCCTATACACTGCTTTATTTATCAGATTAAACTGTCAGTTATTGTTGAGTCATAGATTGTTATTTTCTGTCATAAATCTAGCTGCATAATTTTGAATTCGGTTCAATTTTGTTTCCATATTTTTATAAGCACAAATAGAAATATATATTTTCCAGTGTCAATTTGTCTGATTTTAATTCTGAATTGCTTGCAAGCATTTAGAGAATTACACTGTATGTAACAGGTAAGAGTGAAGTTTTATTTTGTTTTATTTTTAAATAGTAGTGGATCTTCTATTCATTCAGCTTGTAAACTTTATATAATGATGATATGTTATTTTTATACTTATTCTGGAAATTCATCCTTAACCCTGTAAACAACACTTGTTGATTTTGTCTTTAGATTTATATATTTATTGTTTCTGGACTCAATGCAGTAGGAATATTCTTTATTGCATAAAAACATTTGTATATCTTAAATTTTTAAATCCTAGAATTTAATCTCAAGTGCTATATTAATGTTGTTCTCAATTTAGTTATCACATAATAAAACAAACACTTAACATCTAGCAGACTAGACTGCTACAGATGAACAAAATGTCACATACTTTAACATTGTTGTGGGATTGACCTGCAAATAGATAGCAAATGATACATGACAACAACTAACAAAAAGAAGACTTGAGTAAAAATAAAAAAATATGTTGCCAAGTTTATTTTTGTTAAAGAAAATACATCAACAATAATGTGGTTACAGTGCACTAGGCAAAAAGTATCTCTGCATGTTCATATAGATGGTGAGAAGAACATTGTCCTGAGAAGGACAATTTTATTGTTGCTGGAGAGCATTGTCCTGTTTTGTAATCTTTAAAGAGTGTTGTCCTGAAAAGGACAGTTTATCGCATATCATTGCTGCTGGCCAAGATAGTTGGAGTCCTAGATGGCTGGAGATGATGATGGCTGGCTAGCTGGAACTGCTGCTAATGACTGGAGCCATGAACTGGCTATTGGCTGCTGGAATAGAAACTACACATTGATCCTAGTCATCTGGGCTGCAGAAGGTTATTTTTTTTTTTTTTTTAATGTTTTGAGGCCTTTATATATCAAGGATTAGTTTTATAACAGTCATTGATCAAGCTTTTACTTCCATTTGTTTTTAAAAAATTTGGGAATGCTGACAGGTTATAACAACATCTAGCAGACAAGAATGTAGAAGTCTTAGATTATTGAGGGACATTTTATCATATTCATTCTGTATTTAATGAAATATTAGAGGTACAAGATCACATTATGCACTTAACTCAATGTGAATGCTTATAGAAGTTTTAGTTTAATCTGCTTAATGAAGTCTTAATTTACATTATGTTTATCATATACTTAACTCTAAAGAAAACCTTTTTCAATTTAGATGGTTCTTATCATTTGTTTCCCATAATTATAAAATCTTTAGTAACTGCATATTGTTAAAAAAAAAAAACTTATAAATTTATTTTTTAGTAAATTCAAGCTTTTTATATATATATATATATATATATATATATATATATATATATATATATATTCACACCTTACCTCATGTTGAACTTAGACATACGAGCCATTGCTAATGATGCAGGTAAAATGGTTGGCTCTCTGTACTGCTCCAGTAAGTACCTGACTCCACTTGCTATCTTCTACCTTTACAAGAATGATATCAGGCCAAGTTGTCATATTTGGGTGAGAGCTGCACAGGCCACACTTTTCAGCCTCGGTAGAGTCCAAAAGCATCTTCAATTTCTTGTGGGTGACAAATTATTTTCCACCCTCCAACCTCTCTCTCTCTCTCTCTCTCTCTCTCTCTCACACACACACAGGCGAGATGTGGCAATCCTCTTGCTGCTCTATTGCTACTTTCATGGAAAGTGCTTGGACAAACTACATTCTCTGGTTCCACCAGACCTAATCTTCATGACAAGGATCTGCCATGCCACTCACATAGTAGTATACCATCCGCATTCCCTTCATATTTCATTAGTGAGAAGTAAGTTCCACTTGAACATCTTCCTGGAAATGACTCTCAAGAAGATGTTTCTACTTTGAGTGGCCCCTGGGTCTTGTACAGAGTGAACCTCACTAATATATATATATATATATATATATATATATAGTTTTCTTGCTCAATGTGATAGATCATTATTGTGCTTAAAAGTCATGTTTCTGAAAACATTTGGTTGTTTGATGGTTTGTTTAACAGCATATCAACATATTATGGGTCATTTAATGCCAAAATTTAATTTTCTTAGTAAAAAAAAAAAAAAAAAAATTACTTCAGTACTCCTGTTAAAATCTATTGCTGGTATTTTCCTATAAAAATGTGTTTTGATCCCAGTTTGGTTGGGGGAGGGGGTGGCTCACTATTTGCACATACCTGGGATCCTAATAGGTGCTACCACCTTGGAAACAACAGCAATTAAAAGGTGGTTCCACACTCCTCAAAACCTCCCAATCAGAGGCCTTGCTTCTGGGTATAGTTTATCATCATACCCAGGACGGTTGGTTGTTTGAATCATGGCTTCATGCATGTCTGACTTAATGATATTTGTGGGACTTGTCATGTGCTCACCACTTTATGACTACTAATTCCACCGTAAAATGTCACACCATATCTGCCATGTTGACATATCAGAGATCCCCACTTTGGGTAAGTTTTTACATATATGTCATTGTATAACACATATCAATGGTTTATTGCATCTTGATTTGATCATAAGTTTCATAATTATTCTAAACTTGATAATTAAAGAATTTTTTCCAAGTTTTGAAGTATATCTGAGAGCACATACATGTATAGGGAAAAATGAAAGTGTTAGAAAGTTTTGTATAAATCTTGCTATATAGAGAAAATAATATTTTAAAATGCACCTGATGTTTTATATATTTATATGCAATATTTATAATATCTGTTGGTTTTAAAGGGACATCATTAAAATTGTTTTACTTTATCAGTTTTGCTGTGTAGCTTTTCAAAACTTTGTTTGGTGGTCTTAAATGTGTATCAGATTACCATGTGCTGTTGCTTAAGTTTGTAATAAAAAACAAGAAGCACAACTGGAAGTACCAGATGGTCTGAATCAAATTTATTGTCAATAAGGAACCTTTTTCTGCAGAGGTTTATCTGTGATGTCACCAATATGTACTTGGCTTATTCCAAATAAAACCAAAATAAACTTTGTATTCACTGTCATGTCAGTGTCAGAGAAACCAGGTGTACCAACAGGTTGACATGGGAGATGACCTCATATCCATCAGGTGCAGATTCATACCTTCACTGGATGTCAGTGGCTACTCCTGGCATGTAAAAAAAAAAAAAAAATGAAAAAAATGATTGACCCAGTTGCACTTTGGATGTGTACACTTGGTACAACTGAGTCATAGGAAGATATATAATCACTTCACCCAAGAGAGAAGAGGAAGAGACTCTCTCACATCCTCAAAAGAATTTGTATTCAAAGAAAACCCCTAAAGTCACACACATACTTTAATATTAACTGACAAAGTCTAGAGGTGAATAAACAATAATTTTACATATGAGAGATTCAGTCTTGTGTTTCTATTATTCTGTACAATCATAATGTTACACTGTTTTGTCATAATGATAATGACGTCAAGTTTATTTCCACTTAGACATCCACATTCTGAAAATGGATGTCACTGAAATAGTGGGTGCTGAATATAAACTGACTGAAAGTGGAAATGAAAAATATAGACATGGTGAAAGTATCATCCATCCATCTACTAGGAAATATATCAGAATTTTCTTGATGGGGGAGGGGAAATGATTTAAACAGAATAAAGTCAAATTTGTCAATCTAGAATCTTACTAATCCAAATGCTTAATTCATGCTTCTGGTACAGCCTTAAACTGGAGATTTAACACAAAATTGTGAACACTGGACTTTGTATTGTCATGACATCAAACGTCTAGAACATTTCCAGCAAACAAAGATCAAAAGAATCCTTCTCATTAGTTGGGTGAATCGCATCACCAACAATGAGGTCCTCTCTTGGACTTTTCTCCCTAGCATCAAGGCTACCATCCTTCAACATCACCTTTGCTGGGCATGTCACATGTCCAGAATGTGTCCCACTCAACTCCCACATAACATACTGTTTGGAGAACTTGCTAGTGACAAGAGGCTACATGGAGACCCAAAACAACACATCGAGGATCAGTTGAAAACATCCCTGACACAACATTAACCTTGAAACCTAGGAACCTGTTGCTGAAAATTGGCCTTCTGGGCATAAGATCATGGGAGGTGCTTTTGAGTCCAAACATCAGCATGAAGAGGATCTGCAACATGCTGTTATGAGGGCTTGACTTGCCCAGACTGCTCTGTAACTCCTGTTCATGACTCTTCAGGAATAGGCTTGGCCTTCACAGCCATCTCCATCACCGCCACCAGAGTGTAGAAAGGGAATAAAGAGAGATGATGACAATACCAATGCTCGGATGCAAGCAGGTGCCAATGATGATTTCAAAAATAGGTTTCTTGATGATTCTATCAATTTCTTGTTCATTTGGAAATTTGATATCTTATCATGTTCCATGGTAATGAATTTGAAATTTAAAAATCAGTTTTTTGTTGGTTTTTTTTTCTTGACCATATAGCAGAAACGTTTTTGCATAATAGATATTCTCAAATATAAATTTCAAAACTGAACTATAGTGATGTTTATTATTTGATCTTCAAATTTCTTCTTGCAGATTTTTTTTTTTTTTTTTCAATTGTTTTCTATTTTAGCATCGTTTTTTCTTTCTTCTTTGCATAATTCTGTTTTATTTTCTTACCTTCCTATTTCCCTTACACCTATAAATGTTTTATATTTACCCTCACCTCTTTGGTGAGGGTAAATATAAAACATTTATAATATGTAATTATATATAAAAGAATGTCAGAACTAAACGTTTACAGATGACCTAGCTTCATATTACCTATTCACTTTGAACATTTGTACACTAATATATTTTTGACAATTGGAAAACGTTCATGAAAGTAGATTTGTTTCAAAATATATCCGATAATGCATTTGACCATTTAAGGCTTAATCAAATTCAAAAACAAAAAATGAAACGCATCTATGTGTATGCTTAAATAACAGAATTGTATTATTTTTTCCCATTCAGTTATGTGTCATGCGTGATACACGCTTAGATAATCATGTATCTTTTAATACATAACTGACGAGGCAGATTTTTTCCCATAGTAGGTTGCCATTTCTTTCTGTGGTAGACCAGTTGTCATCCAAGTCTATAGAACCTAGTCTGTCCTGCTATTTACCCATTGCTGGAGGAAGAAGAATATTCCTGATCCAGAGAAAATGACAAGTTTAAACAGGCCAGATTCATCTATGTCCCAAAGAGAAATGTGCTTGTAAGCTGGGGAGGCAGATTTAGCCTCAGCCTGGGTCAAAGCTAGGTTAAATGAAAGCAAACTTCTTGTTATGAACTGAAAATCAACTCCTTCTTTGGGTCACTGTATGGAGTGATGTCACGAGGCAGTCATCATGTGACCACAAGATTTATCTTCCACGAAAGGGAGAAAATCACCTTCTGTATCCCACTTAAACTAACATTTCAACAATTAAACAAATACACAGAGATGGCAAGAAGTAAACACGTGATGCCCCACAATTACAAAATTGATACATACACACAAATGATGTAAAGTGGACATTTGATGTGTACACAACCTATCAAATAAAACAGAATTTTAAAATTAAAACATAATCAGCATCATTCTCTTCCCAAAATTTCCTGATGAAGCTAAATAAATCTCAAATTTATAAAGGGTTTTCCTACTTGTCCCTTATTTAATCATCATATAGTAAATATATAAGACTGTTTGTAAAATTTCTTCTTTGATATGTTGCACCAATGACCCATTGTCTTCGGAAAAAGAATTTCAACAATTTACATTAGCAAGATAAAACAGGATTCATATAAAGTGGCTGAATGCTTGATTTTTACTGTTTCATTGTAGAAGCTATTAAATTTGATTACGTCAAACTTAGAAGCTGACAAGAAATCTCTAAAACAAACTTTGGACAAATAAGTAAACTTTGTAAGAAATGACAATCCTTATGTGCAAACAGAAAGACAGAATGATGGGATCTTGTCAATAATGAATCAAGTTTAAAACTTTTCACTACAGAATTAGAAACCCAAAATTTGTGAGTGGAATAAAAAAAAAAAAAAAATGGCAAAGTCATAGACACTATAAAAAAAAAACTCACTATCAAGGTGACTTTGACAAGGGCTTCATATAAGAGATTTATAACTGACACTTTTATAAACAACAGAAAATAAAAAAATTACCAAGATACATGATGCACTAAAATTACTATCTAAAAACAAGAATGTATCCATCACCCCCCGCTTCCGAATGAAGGTGGAGGAGTTGTTATTATGGATTAATTTGCTTACAATTTAAAAAAATATAATCTGTTAAATGATCTTTGTGTATATGAAAAGTTGAATAAAGAAGAGCAATAAAGAGATAGAAAAATTCAACCACACAATCAAAGAAAACCTAATAAAACATGAAGACAAGTCATGGTTATAATTAATAGAATATCATCCAAAGATATCTAGATTCTATGGCTTACCAAAAATCCACAAGGCCAGCATTCCATTTTGGCCTATCAATGGTATAGGCAGCACTCTTTACAAATAAGAATTGAAATTTCTATTATAAAATGTATTCAATGTTAGATCTATGATTTTGAATTTCTGTTCATTGTGTTGTGCAGTAAAATAGATTTTATCTTTATTTCGTAAAAAGAAGTACCCATTTTTTTTCTGTCACATAGAATACATTGCAGAAAATGAAAACTGTGCACATTATTGGTTACTTGTTTAGTTTTGTATTTATAAGTCTTGATTGTTGCATTTGGGGATTTTTATTTTTTATAGGATTATTTGATTGCAAAAGGAAATTTATAAGAATTTATAACGAAAAATTCCCAAATATTAATTTTGGCCATGCCATAAATGATGTGACCAATTGTTTTTTTTTTTTTAATCACAAATTTCACTATATTGTGAATTGAAATATTTTCTTCTTTATTCATCTGGTTAATATGAAATCTTTATAACTGGAAGAAATTGGACTTGTGCTAATTTTATTTATTTTTATTATGTGACAATTAACCTTAATTGATGCAGATCTGCAGAGTATCTGAAGTGAAAATTATCACTTTCAAG
>OZ010587.1:102762850-102820350 GCA_963932145.1 Acanthosepion lycidas | reverse complement strand
AAATTCAAACTGAACCACCCTGACTTGTTTATTCAAGAGGCCAGAGTATGGAGATGAGACTAGAAACAAAAAGATGGAGGGTTCAATCCCTGGAAAACTTATAAGCCAAGGGTCAGCAACCTACAGCACACATGCCAAACATGGCACACCAAACAATTTCCAATGGTATGCAGCCACAAATGACATCATGAAGTTCAAACCAATAACTACTACAATGCAAAGAAGATATTTAGCTGATTCAATTTGAATACTAAAGTGTGTGTGTGTATATATATATATATATATATATATATATATATATATATATATATATACTTTATAAAATGTATTGTAGAACAGGTATATTGACTTGTATAAAAATATGTATGTTGTTAGCACACTGAATGGTCTTAAGACCCTAAGTCAGCACATAGCAAAAGGTAGCCAACCCCTGTTATAAGCAACTATACTCTGTAAAATTCAATTTTATTATTTCAAAACTTGCAATGCTTGAATACGTTTTTTTTTTTTTTTTTGTTTTTTTTTTTTTTACAGTCATTCATTTAATAGCTTATGAGACAAGTTGTTTCTTTATTATTCTGACTTAAAAGAAACTTAAATTGTGGATGAAGACAAAAGTAACAGTTTTTTTACAACAGTTAAAACTTGAAAAGTTATTGGTAAAAACATGATTTTCCTTCTCAATTCTTTGATGAGGAATCTCTGTTTTGTTTGCATGGTCTGACTATTTGTTCTATTGCAGCAATTGTGCATAATTTTGCATGTGGACATTGTGTGATACTGAGAGAATAAGAGAAAGACAGGTTTTTCTGTTTACATTCCAAACTTCCACTGTAAGGAAATGACTGAGGTAATAGTGGGGATGTGTATTAAATGATCCTTCTCCTCGACTCCAGCCTAACCCCAACCAATGTTGCTTTTTAGTTCTGTCAAAATATAAATTCTTGCTTCTATTGTGTTTCTGTGATGATTTTATTTTCCGTATCGCTGTCTTGATCTGTGTCATGTTTTCTGTTGTATATGAAATTTTAATTCTTCTTTTTTTTTTTTTCCCTTCTGATTATTATCTTTAATATTAAATCATTTTATTTTCTCTTTTGAAAATTTCATTCAATCTTTGGTTCCTATGTTATAATTTCCAAATGAATCTCATGAGGCAATATTGATCAAAAAAACAAAAAAAAAAAAAAAAAATAAAATAAAATATATTTGAAGCTTGCTGGAAAACTGCTTATCAAAAGAGGCAGCTGTTCCCAAAGAGGGAAAGGAAAACAGTATCAAAATAATTTGATTATGATTAAAAAAAACAAATTAAAATTTTTTATCACAAAAATATCTTCATGTGAATAAATATGTAAATGTTTTAAAATAAATTTGAATTTCATTAAGACTTAGTCATTAAAATAAAAAAAAATACTACTGAATGAATAAATATTAAACTTTTTGTTATCAAATATTTTTAATTTAAAAAAGAATTATACATATAAATACGTTTGAAGCTTGCTGGAAATCTGTCAACACAGATGCGACTGTTCCTAAGGAAGGAATGAAAAATGATACATCAAAGCTAAAAATAAAAACAAGTATTTTGCCAATTTGAAGCATTTCATTTGACATGTTTATTTATACCACACATCATTTGTGTATCTTGTGGCAGGTTTCATATAGCCTCTGACACACATGTCCATACCATAAGCATCTTATTTAACTGCCCTGTTGCAACATTCACCTGCTTGGTTGAGCTAATTCCATTAAATGAACCAGCCACATCCAAATGAAAGCTGACCAAGCATAGCAGAGGTTGTATTCATTCAGACATGCAAATCCCAAATAGAAAATTTCAATGAGAATTTGGATTCACAAGCGGTCCCCAGCTACATGTATACATACTTTTAAGATAGTAGGATCTGGTTGAATTCTGGTGAGTTTCCTTCTAGACTTTGGTTGCCACCAAAGTCTATAGGATTCAGTTTGTTCTGCTATTTACCTAAAGCTGAGAGAAGAAATGGATTCATACCTTTCCCAAAGGTATAAAGTCAATGTAATGAATTCTACTGGAATTTGAACTCAGCTCTCTGATTCCACAATCCAAGCTGTTAACCCTTATTCCACCATGACTCTACAGTATCTTATTTAAGGCAATGTAAATATCTATGGCAAAGCACTTGATTCAATTTCTGCCTTGCAGCAATGAACAGGGGATGTGCAACAAAAGAGGAAAAAGAAAAGAATTTAAATCAATAGACAATTCATAGAAAGATAACAACTCTTCTCAAATTGTAGAACATATCTTTATCAAAAACTTTTTAGGCTTACAGCCACATCATATTGAAAGACCAGTTCCCATATGATCACTGAAGTTAAGCAACATTGAGCCTTGTCAGTACCTAGATGGGTGACTGCTTATGAATACCAGGTACTGTAAGCTTGGATGTGTGGCTGGTGTAATGGATAGTGGATCGAAATTGTTAATTGGAGAACCAAATTCCAATTCCAGTTGGGTTCATTATATTCACTTGTGTGCAAATGCCTTTGGGAAAAGTACGAATCCACCTTTTCTCTCCCCAGCTATGGGTTAATTAGTAGTACTTGTATCACTAAATCATTACTATCTCAAAAACAAATTCTTATAATCTAAAAATATTTTCTGGCTTTAGATAACATGAACAGGGTTGATGAGCTGTAGAAATTGAATTAATAAAAAAAATATTTTACTTTTATGTTCAGTTGCTGTTTGAATGAAAAAAGAAAAAGTTATTTTAATGTTGCTATATAAAGGTAAATTTTGACAGTCCCAAAAATGTGATGTCTAATTTAATTAGGCTTTTTGACTTTTGTTAGAAATTTCATAAATTCCTATATTCTAGCATAATGATGATCAGATTGCATGTTATACTAATATGTACACAACATTAACTACTTTATCAATTCTTTGGGAAATGAGAAGAAACCATAAAAAAAATTATAAGCAGAGTGAAAATAAATAATATAAAGCCATACCAATTTCTGAACGTCAAACTCCAAGAACTTTGCATTAAACAAAAACAGACATTTAGTTAAAAACAAATTTCTACTTTATAGCTTTTTTTCCAAACATTTTATTTACACTATTGAGTACTCAGTTCTGTTGCTAGTCATCTCAATATGTTCTTGTTACTGGCATGCCAGACTAGCAGATGGTTAGAACATTGTTTTGTCTGGCACACAGCCATTAGAGATGAACCTACAACAAGGACTGAACTTGATAGCAGATGCTTACAATGCTAATTTTCAAACTATTGCTCATTAACCAACAATTACTAACACATTGTGATGATAGAGATGAAAGATGAATTGTGTGGATTGGGTTGATGGAGGGTTAGGGTTACATGTTTGTTTTTTTTCATTATGTCCTTTAACATGAATATCAAATTCAAATTTTGTTTACAATAAAAAAAAAAAAAAAACCTGGTGGTTAATGCAGATTTTTATAGGATAAATAATTTTTGTTTGGAGGTTTTGATGAAACACAAATTAATTCCTTTCCTTGGAACAGACCAATTCCAGCAAGCTGTGTTTTTGTATTAAATGAAACTTTATGTTTGGGCTTTTAATGTACTTGTTTACATTGCTTCTTTGTCAATTGCAGGGAGCTTCATTGGGAAATGTGGTCACATCTATTCCTAGCCTTGTTAACACAAAAGCGGTGGAGGAACTTTTTCCTTACCCTTTCCATGACTTGATGGTGTGGGCAGTCCTCATGAAACGGCAAAAAATGGCTTTATTCATGTGGCAACATGGGGAAGAAGCAATGGCAAAGGTAAGAAACATGATCCCCCCCCTTCCCCCCAGTTGACTATAAAAAAATAAAACTTAATGGTAAGAGACTAGGACTAAAGTAGTACCAGCTTCCATATTCAGCTGCAGTGTTAGTTAGTCTTGGTGTTAGAAGGCTTGATAACTCAGAGAGGAAGTTTTTTTTTCTTCTGTAAAATCTCTTATGTTGAGAGAGAGAAGCATATCTCAAAGAAGAACAACTCTGGAGCAGATACTACAAATTGATTCCTGATGGTTTGACTGCCACCATCAGCTGGACATCTTATCAGATGACTGTAGTTGACTAAAAAGACAGGCAGACTAATGAATCAAGGGTATTTTTAAAAAAAATTTTTTTATTGAAGTTTCTCTGTCTTCTAGGCTGGTAGCCATACCCATACTGAAGAGGTGTGCCTCCTTAGAAAGGTGTATCCTGAATGAGACCAGATACCATGAACTTGTACCTAATGATTTGAACATACACTGCTTTATTGAGATAAAAACATGCTGACTATTTTATGACTAATAAAGTGGAAATAGATCATTATGAAATGAAATTGTTCTTACCTCGTAACATGCAGTCATAACTGTCTGATGAATAGTCAATATTGTTGACATCTCATTGAAAAGTTTGCTCCTTTTCTTGGAAACATTTATGGCATTTTGTTAAATCATCTCCAACAAATGACATTCTTTTTAAATATAGCTGTAAAAAAATACTCTTCTTTATATTTAACAAAATGGCAATATCTGATTATCTGACATCTCTGCTCCATGATGTTAGTGCCTATTGTTATAACAATATGGCTGGAATTTGCTTAATGTCAGAATAGTAGTAGGTTGTCCAGCTACAAGCTTTATTGTAGAGCTTTAATTATTACTTGCTTTTCAAACTGAGGTTTGTTTATTTTGAAATGTTTACTTGATTTTCTATCCTGTGTAAATCTAGTTGCACACTTTTTGCCAAGTCAGTTTTTTTCTGTCAACTGCAGTACTTAACTAAGGACCAGTTTTTACATACATGTCAAAATTGGTAGCATAAAATTCTTTTTCTAAAGTAGATTGTCTGAAACAATTTTATTTCTGTGTGCAACAATCTGCATTTAGACTTTGTTATATTGAGCATCTTTGCTACTTTTAAATAATTGAAGCCAATCAAGTTCATCAGTTTACATAATTCTTTATTCTCCTGAAGATTTTTCATTGTCTACAATTACTTTCAAGGGAAATTACTATGATTACATGGTTTCTACTTCATTTTGACTTCTTTTACATATATATATTGATCTTTAGAAAAGGGATCATATCCTATTAATAAAACAAGATACAAAAGTACCACACCGATTAAAATTTTATGTACCTTTCGGCTGACATTTCTTCAGAATAAATAAAATTGTTGGCAAATTATTATCACCAACTGATGTTAAGAAAAAAAAAAAAAATTACCTAAGAGAGGGGATATATATATATATATATATATATATATATATATATTATTTTTTTTATATATGTATATATATTTTTTTTTATTTTTATTTTCCTCCCACAACTTCCTTTTATTGTACATTTTTCTGTGTTAATTTTGAACTAAATCTCCCGTTGAAGCCTGAAGAATGGGAGCGAAACCGGTTGCCTCGCCCGTTTTTAATATGTCTCGTAATATTAAGTTTTATACTTTTATTTCAATCATTAAATTTTGTACCTACAAAAATATCTTTATACACACACACACACACACACATATATATATATATATATATATATATATATATATATATATATCTCCAGATTTGCTAAAAAAAAGTGAGCATACATGATGAAAAAATACTCCAAGCTTAATAAGAACAAATTTTTATCATCAAAAGCTTTATTAAGAGGAAAGACCAAAGGATACTTTGATTATTGAATTATATTTTTTAATCCTTTTTAGAATGCTCAAATTTTTGGTTAAAATTTCTTTTTTTTTTTTTTCTTACATATGGGAAAACCTAGCATTGTTTTGTGCTGAAGACTACATTGATTTGGAAAAATAAAATAAAAATCAAATGATTGTCGAATTTTAATGAAATATTTACAACTTATTCACAAATGAATGAAATTATTTTTTAAATGTCCCTTTTTGTTTTAGACACTTTATCTTTATATATTCTCCCCACCGCAGTTAATTTCCTCAAATTTTGAGAAATCCATTTCTGTAACACTTAATGATTATATTAGTTATAAGCACATATGGAGTCTTTAAATTGTCAAATTTTTGTAATACAGGATCCCTAGTTACTGAAAATCTGCTTTGAATCATAAAATAATAGATTGTAATAAAACTAAGACATTATTTAATTAGAAAAGCTTTTAATTGCTTTTATTAATACAATATATTATGGAGACTATTGTCTTAAGAAAAATTTTTGATGAATAATGATTTTTTACAAGAATTGTTTTCATTTTTTTAAATTTTAATTATAATAATTTATGTTTTAAATATTTTAAAATTCTCTCTTAATTTGAAGCAGTTAGATGATAGTGTTACTAAGTAAAAACTATATTTACTAACTATAAATGAAAAAGGCATACTACAATTCAAAAAAATAAATTCATGATTAAAATATACATAAATTTAACACGTTTTCCTGAATTTACATATATTTTAATTGTGAATTTAATTTAATTTTTTTTTTTTAAGACATACTCCAAATCTTCATCCATATTTTGCATATATTCTCAGACAAATTCAGATATAATAATTATGGCGACATTGGTTCCTGATGAAGTGTTTGCCGAAAGGGGCCTAGGTTCAATACCAAAGAAAAAAGACATGAGCACTAAATTGTGTTTTTCAAATATATATTATACACACACACACACACACACTTATGCAGCAAGAATTCCTTTAAACCTGTTTTAATGAATACAACCAAGCTGTGTAGTTTTTATTACATTCATCCATTTCATGCATAAATAGTTGCACATCCTAATCAAATTTATAAAGAAACTGTTTAAAGTTCATAATCGTTATCTTCAGATATTTTCAAATGTTCTTAGTCATTATCAAGAACATTGAGGTTATTAAGTACAAAAGCTTTTCATTAATTTTATTTTGGTACACTTTTTATTTTTTAGAAACTCAGTTTTAATATAAATGTATATTTACAGAATGCAGAATGATATAATGCATAAAAGGTTTTTTAAAAATTATATGTAAGGAATTTATATTTTAAAATAAAAAAAAAAAATTACTAGGGTGTCACATCCCTTAAAAAGCACCAACAGATTAAGATATTAAATGTTTTAAAATGCTACAATCTGGTAGTTTTTTTTTTTTCTTTGCATACACACACAGATATATATATATATATATATATATATATATATATATTGGTATGTGTGTATGAAAAACAAAAAACAAAAAAAAACTACCAGATTGTAGCATTTTAATAATAGGTTTGTGCAAAAATAATGTTGATTTCTTACATATGTTACTATGTGAGAAAACATTATTTTTGCATCAACCTACTATATATATATATACGTATACTATATATATATGTGAAAATATTATAGAAAATAGGAAGGAAACTGGTTTGGTAAATAATCCAAAGTTCCTTAGTATTTTTGTAATTATTTTTAAAAAATAGTGCTCGATACGAAAGTAGAGCATAAATATAATTATTTATTTAAAAATATGATTCCAACTCGCTACATAAGAGGTCTCATGTTTCAAAACAAGGGCCAAAAACTTCAAAATAATATTTGAATTAACTTGAGTTAAAGTAGGCTCTGTTCCATCTTCAAGCGAAATTTTTTGGGGGATGACTTATTTCTGAAATTTACGAGTTTTAATAGTATGGTCAGAATTGAAATCAAAAATTTCCATGGTAACATCAAGGGCGGATTGTTTAGAATCAGCAGGGGTGGGGTGTTAATAAATTGTATCAGTATAGAGTTACTTTCATAGATGTCGGGCCAGGGTAAGGTGCGGGTAGCTAAATTTACGACGGTGGAAGTTTTCGCATAGTCTGGCTTGAGCGTCTACGGAGATTTATTTATTTATTTTTATTTTATTCTTTTATTATATCTCTTTATGAAAGGGATTTGTGTATATAAAAAGGCCGTAACATTTGTTATTTGACGACTTCATAAAGGGTTATCAATTTTTGTAGGGTATTAAAACTATGTATATGGGCTATGGATTTTAAAATTTATTTTATTGTATGCGTGTTTTTAGCTAGTTATTCAGTGCGTAAGTTCGGTTGTGTTGGCAGAAAACCGTTAATTCTTGCCTGTTGTTTAATAGGTTTTTATTGTTTAGAAGCTTAATAATGTGTAGTTTCTCATGGAGGCACAAAGGGCATGGGTCATCCCAAGGTTTGCAAGTTCTAGTCCTGTTAATGATTTTCCATTTTACTTTAGGTGTCCTATTTTTTTCTTTTACTGACTGAGAACAAAGTTTACTGACTTGAGACTTTTGGTGCTCCAATGCACTAAACACAAGGAAAGTCAGTGAATATTGATTTAAAAAAAAAAAAATTTACAATAGAAAGAATACCTGTTAAGCTAGACTTTTATTAAATTTTTAAATGACACAGTTTAGTTCTCTTTATCTTTTATAAATGTGTGACCACTCACTGTTTGACAATGAAGACATACAATTTGACTGATTTCATAGTGTTACTGTAATTCAAGGGAGATAACTGTGATTTACAAATTCGTATAATTGCTTAAGCCTATAACACCTTTTCACCTTTACTCTCATGTGTTACCTTTATTGTCATGATGATAAAAACCTAATCTGTTTTATTGATGTAGTCTAGTTTTTTGAATATAAGAATTTTGACCAATTTTGTCAAGGGATTTATTGCTATTTTCGTTTGTTCTCTCTTGCTTTTTTAGGCCCTGTTGGCATGCAAGCTGTACAAAGCCATGGCTCATGAGGCTGACCAAGATGACTTGGAAGTGGATATTTCTGATGAACTGCGGAAATATGCAGAGTAAGTTTATAAGGATAAATGTATGAGGGACACTCTAAAAGTAATGTCTCTTATTTAGTTTGATGAAACAGATACAAGGGGCACAATGTCATTGGACATATTCAGTTTCCATAGTAACCATCATTGGATATCCATTTTCACAAGCAATGAACAAGAACCTGTTTATTGTGCTTGTCCCACACATTGCTATTGCCACTACTGAAACAAATTACCAACTCCCTAACATGTGGATGTGTGGGTGGTGTAAATGTTAGGGATTTGGAATGAGAAATCAGCAAGCCAAGTTCAAATTCCACTTGAGTTCATTACATTCACTTTTGTGCAAATGTCCTTGGGAAAGGTATGAATTTGTTTCTTTGCCCCCCCCCATGGGTTAATTAGTAGGGAAGACTGGACTCTTCAACATTGTTTGCTAACAAAAGTCTTGCAACTTTATTCAAAACCATGCCATGCCTCTAGCAAATCTATCTCATAGAGAAAAAAAAAGTACTTGTTATGGAAGTCCCAGCAGCAATGTCTAGCATATTGCTATTGTAGCCCCATGCTCCTGCCCCATCTCCTCCCATTCAAATGTGTGGAATCTGAGAGAGATAACTGGGCTCATATCAACTGTTTGGTCTCCTCAAATGTTCAGCAGGTATTGATGAATATCAGTAGGTGTAGATTTTTTTTTTATTTATTCCTGCATGGAGGACTTTGATGATAAACATCTGTTTCATATGCATTTTCAAGATACTATTTTGAAGGAATGCCACTCATCTGTAAGAAGGACACAAATATGGGCTGTTGGTAGAAGATTTTACTTTTTTACTGTCATCCGACCAATATCTGTCCTTATAGTTTTGGGTCAACCAAATGTATATCATCTTTTGGAGTAACTTGCATATCTAGCACTGTTAAGATGCTAAAATTTACTCTTTAAAAACATCCAATAGCAGAAAAACATTTTCAGTACTGATAATTTTTTTATAAGGTTGAGATTTATTGAAAATTTTAATTTTCAAAAATCAGTTTTTAACGCAATATCTTGAACTATTTGACTCCCTATAAAGTGGAGCATTGTGGCTCAACAACAGCACAGATGAAGCGATCCTCTTGCAGTTTTTGCAGCCAGTAGGTTGTATGCTGGACGTTGTTAGTTGCATGCATAACCTGTTTGGATTCAGAGATGTCTTCCTACTAATGAACAGAGTATCAAGTCTGTTCTGCTATTTTAGCCTTAAGTGATGTTGGGAAGAGATTGATTCATTCCTTTCCTTAGGTCATTAGTGCAAAGTGAACATAACAGACTCAACAGGAATTTGAACTTTCATTTTTTGTGCTGATAACCCTTATACCACTTGCAATAAGACTCTAGCATGTTTATAATAATTTGTTATTAAAAACTACAATTCATATTGTAAAGTTTAGGAATTGTTGATATTTATTGAATTTTTTTTTTTTTTTTTTTTTTGGTGGGGAGGAAGCAATGCTCTTTGTCCTTTTTGCTTTTTTAAAATCATTTTTGCCAGTTCATTCTGATGCCTTGCTTCAGTTGAAATGTTGTGCCAAGTCTGTTATAATCCCTTGTTAATTGTGTTCATAATATTTCACCATGAAATTCCCTAAATGATGCAATAAGAGCTTTAATTGGGGTTCTACCTGGAAAGTGTTAGAAAATAAACTGGTCAAAACAATCAATGAACGTGAAGAAAGTTTGTTTTTATATCTTTAAATATTAAACACATCATGATATGTGTTCAAGAAGAACTCTCATGTTTTACATAAATCATTTTATAATGGACCCCTCCTCCCCACTGATATTATATTTTATTTATGAAAAATTTAACAAACCATATTTTGGAGCACCTTATTGGAACATGGGGTTAATCTAAGGAAATTGGTTGGGGAAGTTTGTTGCAAACACAAGACTAATAGGAGTAGATAAATTCACCTATCATCCAGTTCACACTCCTCAGTCCTTTTGAACAGGAGTAGTGTTTTATCCCTTGTTTCTTGTTTAGGATTGGGTTTCCAGTTCCTTCCAAGGTCTCCTTCAGCTCCAGCAAAACTCTGTGCTCCAAAAACTTGTTCTTTCCTATGCTAATATAAATTCACCCTCTACCTTGAGTGGTTCTTGGGCCTTGTATTGGGTGAACATTAGTAAAAAAAACAAAAAACAGATTGTTCAGTAGATTATTGAAAACCTACACATGACCCACTTTCCAAAAATTTGACCAAACTTTTTTTTAAAAGTTTTTAAAGGTTTCTTAATCTGAATAAAATAGTTACCTGACTTCCTTGTATATATAATGGAGCTAAATTTTATTATATAGTTGAAACAAAATATAGCTCAAGTTAGGCATCTGTTAGATTCTATTCTGGCATCTCTCAATGGTATATATGTCATATAAATTGTTATAACAAGCAACATAACAGACTCCTTTGAGGTTTCTGTTTGCTGTGGGAGGAGATGCTATCAGCATGTTATCTAAGACATGGGGAGTGTTTTCAATTTACAAAATTGCATACTATCTTTAATAAAACAGTTACAATCATTATAAATTCTTTTTTGCTTGAAACAAATAATATGCATAGAAAAGTTTTCAATTTTGATAATGTTTATTTAAATCCATATTCAGGTGGACTTTGGCTCTCTTCTGGGAGTTGGGAATCTCTTCATACATCAGCTGAAATATCAACATTTTCACTCAATCTGATATTTTATTTATTTTTTTAATTTTTTATTTTGCATATCTCAATAGAAGTAATATACTTTTTCTTTTAAAATCTCTCTTTGGCAATAGACAAAGAAACAATCATTAACGTGGGAGCTGCTGTTCTAAAACAAATACCTATTCCTTTGCTTTTGGCAGTATGTATCTTCAATGAGTTTAATAACAAAAGTCTTTTCACTTTTCTTTTAGAGAGTTTCAAAAATTGGCACTGGAACTGTTGGAGCATTGTTACAAAGTTGATGATGACTACACCCAGCAGTTGTTGACTTATGAACTGCGAAACTTCAGTGACCAGACATGCCTCAGTTTAGCTGTTGCAGCCAATCACAGAGAATTTGTAGCCCATACTTGCTGTCAAATGTTGCTAAATGACATGTGGATGGGAGGTCTGCGTATGAGAAAAAACACAGCTCTTAAGGTAAGTAGCTTTTGAATAAATCAAACAACCGAATGATCATGCTTCAAATTTGCAGTTCATGATTGCATTATAAGGATGCATTACAATGAAGCAATGGTTGACAAGCTAGCCTAACAGTTACTGTAGTGCACTTAATTAGCTCTGGAAGACCCATATTAGTATCCTTGTGCAATAGTAGATGTGAGTAAAAAAAAAAAAAAAATATATTGCCAAGTTTATTTTTGTTAAAGAAAATACATCAACAAAAATAAGGTTACAGTGCACTCAGCCAAAAATATCTTGCATGTTCATGCAGAGGGTAAGAAGAGTGTTGTCCTGAGAAGGACAGTTTTGTTGTTGCTGAAGAGCGTGGTCCTGAAAAAGACAATTTTGTAGTTTTTTATCGCATATCGTTGCTGCAGGTGAGGATGTCTGGCTGAAGTAGTGGCAGAGGATAAGCTGGAAACTGCTACTGATAGCTGGAGTAGATACTACACCTTGATCCTACTAATCTGGAAGTCTACTTTTTGAGCTTTGAGGTCTTTTTTCTATCTTGAATCAGTTTTACAGCAAATGCTGGTTAAGCTATTTCATCCAGTTGTTTTTTGTTTGTTTTTTAAATGTGTGAGTGCCAACAGGATGTTACATGCTGTTAGCAAGTTAGCTTCATAGATCATAATTATTCTAGTAAGTTTAGTTGGACCGAGGTGACCCACACTAGTCTTCTTGAGCTATATTAAACTTCATCATCGTACGTCCTATGAGAGTGTAGTCATAAAGTTGCATCACTGTTGAGCACCTGACCAATTGCCTTTACGTATCTGGGTTGAAAGTCAGAGAGAATCATTCATTCATAGCATGTCTTGGGCTAATAGATCTAATCTCTTTCCAAGTCAAGTCTCAGTTGATGTGCTCCAACTGGAAGGCTCACATTTGTCATGTACATATGGCCATTGGCTTCAGTTTAGGAAGCTCTTTGCCCAATAATGTTATGTCATCACTGTGCTGGCTGCATACATAGCTATAGAGTCCAGTCTAACTTCATTGTGCTATATGGCCATTGACCCCTACAAGAAGGTTTATTAACCGTTTCACATGTCTTGTTTTTAATCTTGCTGGGTGCTTAGCTACCTTTCCTCACTGAAACCAGTTTAGATGTTAATGGTCTTACTGTACAGCAAGTAGTACTGTGTTACATGATGCCATTAACATTTGTAAAGTGAATCGATATATTACATTTAAATCTCAGTAAATATCAAGAAATAGAACATTTGTTAGCAAGCTCACTCCACAGACTATTAGTACTCTAGTGATTTTAGTTGTTAATTTCAATCCTGGGAGAATGACTGCAAAATATTTTCCCTTCCCCTTTTATAAAAATGCATGCTGGGATTTTATTCCTAGCCAATAAAAATAGGCCACAGTTTCATCTGATACAGTCCTGATCTGTCTTCTCTTAAAGTCAGATCACTATGTTTGCTTGTCTGAACTTGCTTTTGTGTGTCAATGCCAATTCTTAGTTTGTGAATTTTTTACCATATTACTATTAAATTTTCCTTGCATATATTGTTTGCTTGCTTTATATTATTTTTTTATGCTGTTCTTTTCTTCTTTCTTCTTGTTGTTTATTGAAAACTTTGTCAATTCTGTTTGTTGGGTTGTTTTGGCCATGGTTACCCACTCCACAGGAATAGACTCTATTTGAACAGTGACAAATCAAAATACAAACTATAAAAAAAAAAAGGAAAAAAAAAAAAGTCCTCACCAAGTGCTTCATATTTGTGGCCTTGTACCAGATTAATAAGCTAATCTTTATAACTATCTGGATCTTTGTTTTAACAGTAGTTAACAAGCTAATATATTTGCACATTACTGTTGCAATAAATTTAATTCTCACTGGGATTTTCCCCATAACTTTACCAGACTAAGCTATCATCTCATTTCATGGGTTAGGGTTAAACATGTTAGTCTCACTACCATTATAGTAAACTTGATCCTTACTAGGTGTCACCAATCTCGTCTCATTCAAAACTAAACTCACCATGTTTAGCAAGCTAACTTCTCAGTGTAATTCACTAGTGTGGTGAATTCAATCCTCATTGAATATTTAATTGTTGTGGCCTAAACTTTTTAAATAACAGTATTTTACATCAAATCCACATGGTCATAATAAAATTGACTTATTCCTGGATCCAACCTTGAATAATTTCCTTGAATTACTAGATGTATTGTAATATTGTGATCCCATGATCCATCAGGCTCGTAGGGGTACCACATATACTGCAGCCTTAGTGGAAGTGGTGTTTCTTGGGCAAGATAACCCAATAGAGCCCAACCCTCTCCTTGAATTCAGAGTTACATTCTCCTAGACCAGTTGCCACCCAAGGCTATAGAATCCAGTCTGTTTTCCTATTTACCCATAGCTGGGAGGAGAAGATTATTGGTATTAGCATGTAAGTGAATGTAATAGATCCAACTGGAATTTGAACATGGCTCTCTGATTCCTCAATCCGAGCTGCTATCCATTATTCCACCATGCCTTCTATTACTAGTTGCTCATCTTGTAAATATCTAGATTTCGAGATTAAGGTATTTATACAAGAGTGAACATAACTAACTTGAACACAATTTGAACTTGGCTCACCAATTTTTGTTTGCAATTAATGTTTTTATTTTCCAAACATGGTCAGCACATTTCCATGTTTTGAAAATAAAACATTCTTATAACTCTAGATACATACATACACTAAAAAAATATCCATACATTCAGTTAAAAGTAAAAATAAAATCATCCTTGATAATAACTAGAAAAATTGCCAGAAGTGCTTGGGTATACAGAACATTTGAACAATTTCTACATACTTTATGTCCAGAAAAGAAGAAAAAAAATTATAACACAAAAATTAAATAAAAAAAAAAATTTTAACCCCAGTACCTTGTCAGTCCTTTTTAACAAAACTTGTATAAAAGAGGGATTGCTGCCCAAATACATAATTATTTTATATATATATGAGAATTCTTGCTGCCAAAATACCTTATATTTATATATATACACACACACACACTAAAGAAAAAACCAGTGATGTTGGCATGATCAACAGACAATTTGTCAGACAACCTAACACCTTAGAAAAAAAAAAATCCCAAACAAGGAAAGAAAATGAAAGACCAAAAGGCAAACACCTACCTACATGTGTGTGTGTGTGTGTATATATATATATATATATATATATTGTGTAAAAGGACAACTGGCCTTCACTATACTAATTGTTGAACATCCACTATGAGTAGAACATCTGCTCATAGTTTCGGTCATCACAGCCAGTTGCAAGGCATAGCGTTTGAGTTGTATGAATTGCCGCCACTGAACTATGGCATTCTTTACACCGTATTATTAATCCATGCCTCTCATGTGATTTTGTTCCAGTGTTTCCTTACAGTATCATTAATCAGAACTATGAGTATATCATAACATATATAATAGGCACATGAGAAAGTGGTTAGAATGGTTGTTTTCTAACCACGAGACTTGGGTTCAAATCACTATGGCTTTGTCAGGAAGGTAACTTTTTGATATTATCAGCCAATAGAGGCAATTCCAGCATGTGGCACCTTTGGAAAGTGCCTCAAAAGCATACCACGTGTTGACCCAAGCCTTGTGAGTGAAATTGGGAGCCATCAGTGGTTGCATTAGAATGAAGTCGCAAGCCATCGTGACTGAGGATTTGAGCATACTAGCCTTGTTCAAACTGTTGATCATGCCAGATAATGTATTCTCTCCCCCAAATTGTAACTAAGGCCTCCTCAGCATAGTTGCAGTATAAACCACAGGTGGGCTCTGTGAATGTTGAACAAACACAAATGTACCTGAGCAGGTGTCTGCAATAGGGACTGGCTAGTCACCCTGGCAGACGGGCATACTCGGATATGAGTCGCCAGATCTCATTTCTTAAATATATCCCACCATATAATACACAATGGTGTATAATATACATTTATTGTAATTTATCAGGGAACTGGTGTGGTAAACTGGTGCTTAGATGTTAGACTTGTATCAGTGATCTCCACCCCTTGGCCTCCCTAAACCCAGCCATTGGAGCATTAAGTGCAAGCCATTTTTTATACGAGTTTTTGGGGAAATTAATTGTCTTAAATCATGGGAAATATTGATTACCTCCAGGCATATTCTATGAAGTTGCTTGGAGCGTGTGTGTATTAATGCCAGGCAGAGCCTTTTGATAAAAATCTCTTGTTCATTAATTATTTGAAACCCCTCCAGAGAACCATTCAGGTTTTTATTTCAAATTATCTCATGATTGTGCTTAACAATCAGAACTTTGTATACTTCCAGCATCAAGTCATTACCAGAATTTAACTTTTATTGTTAATTTTCAGTTTTTAACTCTAACTAAATCTGTTGCTTCAGTTTTGATTTCCAAATTTAATACTTTTCTTTATTATATATGGCTGATGACAATCTTTTTAGAAATAACTGTTATCTTTTGTGTCCAATTAACAAAGAAAATCTTTGTCTTTAAGAATGGATTTTCAAATGAAGAACTAAAAACCATTTTTCTTATTTCTGTCTAAAATGTTCAGAAATTCATATATATATATATATATTTTATTTTTTCATTTGATGGTTCAGGTGATTCTTGGCATATTTTTACCACCGTACATCCTATTATTAGAATTCAAGAGTAAGGAGGAATTGCAGTTGATGCCACAGACTATGGAGGAACATTTAGATGATATGGAAGAGGAGGCGAGTGAAAATGATCGCGTCTCAATTAGTTCATTTGATGATGCTGAGGTGAGTCCAACCAAAAATCTAATACCTGTTTTGATTAATATGTATCAAAGTAATTGTTTCTGTTATTCTTTACCAAAAGAAAACAGAGATGCCCTAATTTCAGTCATTTGTAAATGGTTATAGTTATGCATTTTGACTTTGAGATACAGTATAATTTTAATTTTATTCTTAATATATCTATTACACAGTTAACAGATGTCTGTCTAGTGACATGTTTCTTTCTCTCTAACACAAGTGCATCCATTTCATGGTCTTATTTAAAGGCAGTATAAAGAGTTATGTCAATATTATTATCAGTGTTTTTTTTTTTTTTTTTTTTTTTTGTTTTTTTTTCTTTGTTTTTTTTTCTTTGGCCATTTTTAAAAAACATTTGTAGTTGATAGTCACAATGAGCTCAGTCCAGCAGAGATCAAGTTCTGTTGATCCTTCTGTCTGCTCACCTGTATGGCTCACCTTTTATTCAGTTTTTTTTTACGACACATGCAAATCAGCAATAGTTTTAAAAGCTGCTCTGACCGGGCAGGCGAGATATCATGGCCGCTTAGCTACACATAGATTAGAATTCCTTGGTCCTATTTCGCCGCACCAATCTCTACAAATGCATCACATGGCACTAAGAGAGACAGAAAAAAAATATGATTATCATGATGCTTTATAGTTTACTAAATTTTTTATTTATTTACTAAAATAAAATCTAAGTAATCTAATGTAACAATTTTTTATGGCAACAATCAAAAACATACGTGGCCTTTTCAAGAATTCAAATATCCAAGGAATGAATATTGTTAATCTGAAGCTCTTATCAACAAACATGGAACTTAAAGTTCTTTTCTTTAATTATAAACCCTAAATACATTTTGCTATTAAAAAAATAACTACCAAAGGTGAAGAAGCCACTTATTGTGATCATTTTGAGACAGGATCTTTTAGATAACAATAACCAACTGATAATATTAAGCAAAGAATATAAAAATGTATTTACCAAAATAAAGCATAAGTAATCTTAGCACTTCAGCCAGGTGTAAGTGAAAGCAAACTCCATTAGACAATCAGCTTAATGAGCCACATAACTAAGCTCATCATCTGGATTCTGATAAATGGAGGGTATAAGAGAATTAGACCCAAAATAGAACAAAAACACTGGAACAAGAAATGTAATATTTATGATCAGAGTGATATCAGAATGCTGTGTATCGGTTTCATAGACTATACAAAAGCATTTAATAAGGTATGACACAAAAGTATATTTGAACTTCTAGGAAAAATATACATCAGGCTAGCTGAAAGTCAAAGTAAATTATGGAAGATGCTAAGTGATGTGATTTAATGTCTAATAAATGAAAGTTAGTAAATGTTGTTGAATTGTTTTGATAATGTGATTATTATATTAATTTAGTTTGAGAAATTAATTTATGTGTTATATATTTTAAATAATAGGTTTTGAATTTAACTGTTTTATTTTTAAAAAATGTTTATAGTCATGTAAAGTTTTCCTTTTGTCTTTATTCATATTGTCATTTAACTCAGTCTTTTTTTTCCATTGGTAGCATAAAATGGCTCTAATTGCAATTTTTTCACCATTCATCAAAACTGTAAAATAAAGAATAAACAATATTTATGTTATATATAAAAATATAGAACAAATAATTCAGCAACAATTGAACAATATATCAAATTAATGATATAACACTGAGGTGCATGTTGGCAAATATCAATGAAAATTAAAAAAAAAATCTTTTGCATTTTGATGTAGGTAGCATAGTAGGAATTTACTCTCTCTGATATTGTAGCGCTCTTTCTTCATAAATGTAAATTTTAAACTATATTTTTTGCTCTTTGCTACTCATTTCTGTTTCAACAATTCTTGGTGCAATTTATCTAGAAGATATCATCTCTCTCTTAAAATAGAAATGGAATGCATTCCTTGATGTCTGTTAGTTAATTCTGAGGTCTCACAGCCATTCCTTAAAATGTTAGGATATGTATAAATGCTTTCATGAAAGAAAACTGATATAAACAGCTTGTGCATTAACTAAATTGCCATTCTTTCCCTTTTCTTACTTTTAAAAAAAATATTTTTTCTTATATCATTTATTTAATTTTTTCAGAATGATTTTGGTGATGACATAGAATCTAACTCCATCGGTAGCTCATCTGCTTTACCTCCGACAAAAGATCTGGATATATTGACAAACAACATGGATCAGTCAACATTTCCAGATAAACCACTCAAAAAGAAATCACCTCTGAGACCTGGGAAAAAACTTTACGAGTTCTACAATGCTCCCATAACAAAATTCTGGGCTCATACAGTAAGTAATTGTAATGCTACAATAGCCTATTAAAGAACCTAGTGTCTAAGATGAAAAGGATTATAAAAGCAGAATGAAGATATATATATATATTTAGGAACCTCAATTTAACAAAATAATAGTAGGGATTGTCTGTTAATTTGAAGCACTTTCTTGTGGCTTAAGATCACCTGATACAGAACAAAATTATTCTAAATAAATGTGAATTCAGTATATATGTATGTCTATTTTATTTTTAAGTTACTATATACCTTTAAATAAAGTTAGAAAAGTTTTAAAGTTAAATTTGGAGTACATTGGTTCTGGGACTGTTAATTCGAGGTTTTTATATATATATATATATATATATATATCAAGCTGTACACTTCAATTTTTTCTTGATTGGTCTCCTAGTAAATATTGTATTTCACTAGCAATATGTAAGTATTTGTTATTGAGCACCTTGGCATGGTTTAATAGTTAGCAAGCTTGTCTTGCTAGATCAATTGCATCCGTGTAGTGAGTTTGATCCTCACTGGGTGCCTCACACTTTCGGCTTTGTGTTATATCTAAGTTGTGTTTACAAAATCCTTTTTGTCACTTTGACATGGTTAAATGGTTAACAGGGCTTGTCTCACTAGATCAATTCTGACTGAGTAGTGAGTTTGATCCTCACTGGGTGCCTCACACTTTCGGCTTTGTGCTATATCTAAGTTGTGTTTACAAAATCCTTTTTGTCACTTTGACATGGTTAAATGGTTAACAGGGCTTGTCTCACTAGATCAATTCTGACTGAGTAGTGAGTTTGATCCTCACTGGGTGCCTCACACTTTCGGCTTTGTGCTATATCTAAGTTGTGTTTACAAAATCCTTTTTGTCACTTTGACATGGTTAAATGGTTAACAGGGCTTGTCTCACTAGATCAATTCTGACTGAGTAGTGAGTTTGATCCTCACTGGGTGCCTCACACTTTTGGCTTTGTGCTATATCTAAGTTGTATTTACAAAATCCTTTTTGTCACTTTGACATGGTTAAATGGTTAACAGGGCTTGTCTCAGTAGATCAATTCTGACTGAGTAGTGAGTTTGATCCTCACTGGGTGCCTCACACTTTTGGCTTTGTGCTATATCTAAGTTGTGTTTACAAAATCCTTTTTGTCACTTTGACATGGTTAAATGGTTAACAGGGCTTGTCTCAGTAGATCAATTCTGACTGAGTAGTGAGTTTGATCCTCACTGGGTGCCTCACACTTTCGGCTTTGTGCTATATCTAAGTTGTGTTTACAAAATCCTTTTTGTCACTTTGACATGGTTAAATGGTTAACAGGGCTTGTCTCACTAGATCAATTCTGACTGAGTAGTGAGTTTGATCCTCACTGGGGGCCTCACACTTTCGGCTTTGTGTTATATCTAAGTTGTGTTTACAAAATCCTTTTTGTCACTTTGACATGGTTAAATGGTTAACAGGGCTTGTCTCACTAGATCAATTCTGACTGAGTAGTGAGTTTGATCCTCACTGGGTGCCTCACACTTTTGGCTTTGTGCTATATCTAAGTTGTGTTTACAAAATCCTTTTTGTCACTTTGACATGGTTAAATGGTTAACAGGGCTTGTCTCACTAGATCAATTCTGACTGAGTAGTGAGTTTGATCCTCACTGGGTGCCTCACACTTTTGGCTTTGTGCTATATCTAAGTTGTGTTTACAAAATCCTTTTTGTCACTTTGACATGGTTAAATGGTTAACAGGGCTTGTCTCACTAGATCAATTCTGACTGAGTAGTGAGTTTGATCCTCACTGGGGGCCTCACACTTTCGGCTTTGTGTTATATCTAAGTTGTGTTTACAAAATCCTTTTTGTCACTTTGACATGGTTAAATGGTTAACAGGGCTTGTCTCACTAGATCAATTCTGACTGAGTAGTGAGTTTGATCCACACTTTTGGACTTGTGCCACATCTGTGCTGTGCTTAGTAAATCACTGTAAGTATTTGTTATAATGATGTGCTGAATGCTTGCCAAACTGTCAGCTGCTAAAACATTTACTCATCTGGGGAGGACATATTCCAAGACCAGCAACGGATTGCATGAAACAACAGATTTTACAAAAACCTATGTTACTGTACTTGTTTTTTTGTTTTTTTTCTTATATGTAGGTTTAATTTATAAATGAAGTCAACCGCTCTGATCAGAGTTTTGTCGTATAATATAATCTACTTTTTTTTTTTTATTATTATTAGCCTGTGGACATACTGATGCATGTATAGAATTTTGAAGAAAATAAAAAAAAAAATTGCATTATGAAAATATTAAAAATGTGCAGGAAATGAAATCAACTAAATCAGTTCCATTCCAGTTTTCTCTTTTCATTTTGCTCTAAAGCCCTTGGGAAATGCATGATTGTATCCTTTCTCTGGCCTTTCAGCTTTGTGTAAAATAGTTGGGTAAACCAGGCTTGTTAGCCTTGGAAGGGCATTTAGTCAAGGAGGACAATTCTAAATTAAAAGCTGTGAATGCAGCAACTGGATTGATTGATTAATTCATTCATTTTTTATGGCTTATCAACCTTTTGCAGGTTATTTAACGCCAGAAATATTTTTAGATTGTAAGAATTTTGGGGGAGATAATGATTTTTACTGATACAAGTTCTACTAATTAACCAAGAGCTGGGAGGAGAAGAGGTAAATTCATACCCTTTTCCCAAGGGTATTTGCACATAAGTGAATATAATGAATATGACTGGAATTGGAACTTGGCTTTCCAATCATCAATTTCAAGCCATTATCCATTATACCACTTGCACATCCAAGCTTACAGCACTTGGTATTTCCAAGTAGTCACCCATCTAGGTTCAGTGTTGCTTAACTTCAGTGATCATATGAAAACCTGTGTTTCAATGTGATATAACTGTAAGCTTATAGCAACAGGAAACTACTATGTTTCTCATCATAAAACTGGAGCCATATTGTAAAATTACCTGTAAATTCTGTGATTGACTACATTGCCATTGCAGAGCTGGCTTAACATTTCTTGGATAAAGACTGAAACCATACGAAGATAATTTGAAAAGTGTTGTATTGATCTGTACACTGGATTAATTACAGGTGTTGAGAGTTCAGATTTGACAAATTGTTGGATGTAGTCTCAAATCAAGATTTTCCTTCAGTGTTAAATGTTAGTAACAAATCAAAGATTTTCTTATTGCATTGACCCTTTATCTCTTCTTCAGATTATGAAAGATACAATTATAACTTTATTTTAAAACATTTTTGTTTTTATTCATATCCTATTTTAAATTTTGTATTGTATTTTTATTTCAGATTTCATACATGACATTCCTGGCTTGTTTCACTTATGTTGTACTACTAAAGACTCTGCATATACCTCGATGGCAAGAGTATTATGTTATTGCCTACATTGGTACACTTGCTCTGGAGAAAATGCGAATGGTAAGTCTCTCTTGGAAATTTTACTTAACATTTATGGAAATATCATTCTTCAAGACTTTCCCCAAATGTATTATCAGGTAAATTTTTATTTTTTTTATTCATTGTTTTTTTTTTCTTTTTTTGAGATTGTCATCTTACATTTGGTAAGATGTAATTGTTGCAAGTTCTTCTTTACTAGTCTCAGCAAGCAATATGGAATACTTATCTGTGATTTTTATTCAGATATATGAGAAAATAATATATAATTTTTTATATATCAAGAACAATTTTAGGAAAATCTATGACAAAGTGGAAAAAGTTTTTATCAGACTAAAGTGATGTTTATGTTGATGCGACTACATATGTGCATGAAGGAGTGGGGATGCAGAAAATTAAAAATTTCTTTTAATATGTGTTTGGATATATAGTCCAGCTGATTTCATTTAGTTTCTTTTTTGATTATTCTTATCACTTTTGTTATTGAATATCCAACATTATGATAATAGATCTGCCAACAAAGGTGAAATGTTGTAAAGACCTGGACATAAATTTACTGTAGATGATATAGCAATTAAAGCACTTTCTATACATTTTTGCTTTGCTTTGTCTCTTAATTAACATAGTATTTTTAAATAAAAATTATGGTCAGACTTATGGTGAGCAAATAATTCTGTCAGTGTGTTGTTTCGTAAAAGATCCCTTTTCTGTTCATATGATCTTTTATTTAAATTCCTTGAGGTTTCTCTTATGTATTGCTTGTGGCAATTATTACAGATGATAAGGCAAATTTCTCCTTCAAGTTTTAGCTCATTATTTTGTTTCATGTCAAGTCTTTAAAAGCTTCAGAAGAAGTTGTGACACATTCTATGTTAAGCTTAGATCTGTTGTGATAGAGTTGGTAGGTAGAACAATATATTTTAATTCTTTGGGTTTGTCATGAAGTACTTAAGGTATTGAAAGTGTTTCTTGTCTTCATGTAAATATTGAGAGCTACAAATTCCAAGTGCTCTTAAATAGAATCTGATGATTATTCATAATTTTTTTTTTTTTTTTTTTTTTTAAATAATTTAAATTTAAAATTTTCAGCATCTTCTCTCCTTTGTGTGGATGTGGTATAGTTACATCAGCACGGACATCACTTTTATACAATCACGTCCTGAAGAACCAAATATGTCACATGAAAATTTTTTCCACTTTGTTATAGATTTCCCTAAAATTCTGATAAATGAATGATAATCAGAACTTAAGATCTTATTACTGGAAAAAATTAAGTGGTCATATTCTAAATGCTTGCAATATTCATTCTTATTATTTGAAATGGCGACTCACTTAACAGCTTCAAATTAGAATTTGGATAAATTGACTGCCAATGTTTAATAATAAAATTATTCTTCTATGTGCCTTGCCCCTTCAGCACGCGAGTGATCATGGCTCTCCATAATTTCCTGTTCTTTGTAGGCATATCTTTTAGTTATCTCCACTAATCCCTGTTCTTCCAACCATTTACATAAGCTTGTTAGGTATACTGTTCACTGATTTTCTCTGTCTCTCTCCTGTGAGTATCAAATTTTCTAAGGCCTCTTTCCTTATGTACCTAGGAGTTTTCAACTGCCTCTTTCTGATTTGAAGTATAAGTATCCTTTTTGTTTCCATTTTCCCTATAACTTTGTCATTGCTCACATGTTCAGTTTGTGATATTCTCAGCATCCTTCTGTAGAACCATATTTCTCTTGCCTGAAGTTTCTTCATCTGTAATGAGATTGTCCAACATTCATTGCCATATGCGAGGACAGATATTATATAATAGTTCAGTACTCTTTAAGTATAAATTAAATCTTATATAAAAGTTAAGTACTCTTTTTCTTTGTTTCTAAAGGAAATTTTTGTTTTTTTCTATTACATTGCTTAACATTTAATGAAGTACTGCTTCAATTAAATTATGTGGGTACATACACACAACTGTGATTTTTCACCAATGGAAGCATGTTATCCAAGCAACAGTAACTAACTTTTGGAGAATTCCTGCTAAAAAATCTTAATCCTGCAATAAACTTCTTCCCCACTTTCATCTTTATAATATTAACAGAGGATTAAATCAAATTGTTTTCTCCTCCGTGGGACTTACTTATAAATCAGATAGGTAACCACTTGTATTTTGTTTTATTATAATTTTGTTATACACATTCTCTCTCTCTCTCTCTCTCTCACACACACACACTCTCTGAAAGGTTCTCAGCTCAACATAATTCTCAAACCCTGATAAAATATTAAACAAATATTAGAATTATTTCCTTTTTATTCCCTTTTTGGTGGGGTTGAAAACTTGCCCCAACCCCTTGTATGTGTATGTATATAGTCATGAGATTGAGTGGTTAAGATGTTCCCTTTCCAACAATGAGATCTTGGTTCAAATTGCATCAGGGTCAGATTATCAGGGAAGTGATTTCTTGATAATACTTGTTTTGGTAGATGATTCCAATGTGTGGCATTATTGGAAAGTGCTTGAAATCCATACCATAGGCTAAAGTAATCCTTGTGAATAAAACTAAATAGTTGGAACTGTTTGGGAACCATTGATGGTTGTGCTAGCATGAAGTCGCAAGTCATTGTGACTGAGGTTTTGAGTATACCGGCCTTGTTCAAAACTGTTGATCATGACAGATTATGCACTCTCTCTCAGAAACCCTAACTATGGCCTGCTCAGCATAGTTGCAGTATAAACCACAGATAGGCTCTGTGGGTGTTGAACAAACACAATTGAGTATGTGTCTGCAACAGGGATTAGCTAGCTGCCCTAGCAGGCAGGGGTGTGTGAAAACATGTTGCTAACTATTGCATATTTGGGTATAATGGATCATGGTATGGAAATGACATGTAGAAGTACATTGAACTCTTACAGGAGAAGGTTGTTGAATACAGATCTAAGAGGACATTTCTTGTTTCCAATTCTATTTGGAATAATTGCAAAATACTTTCCACTCCTCAATTTATAGGAAGAAGCACACAAATGCATGCTCAGGTTTTTTTCCTATCCAAATAAATAGGCTGGTTCTTGGTTTCATCTGACCTAGTCCCAGTCTGTGATGTCTTGAAGTTTGAATGCTATGCTCACTTATCCAAATTTGCTCTTTTGTGTTAACCCCAATTTTTAGTTTTTGAACTTTTTGTCATATTACAGTTGATTTGTCTTATTAATGTTAATTAGACTTCCATATATTGTTTGCTTGCTTTGTATTATTTTTTGCCCTGTTCTTTTCTTTTTCTTGTTATTTATTCCAAACTTTGTCAATTCTGTTTGTTGGGCAGTTCTGCATTTATTTACATTTAACAATGGTCACTCACTCTACATATTTTTTTTTTATTATTATTTAAACATGTATTTTACTTCAAAAAACTTTTAATAAAATACGCGGTATTTAATTATAATGAAGAATATAGAATATTTACCGTTTTGACAGTGTAAAAAGGGAGGGGGAAACCAACAATCTTTCTGAAGACAATTCCCAGCCAATATTATTATACAGTGAATCTAAAATTTATCAATAAGTAACAAAATTTAAAGCAGTTTTTCTATGGCCCAAAGAGAGATAAATATGAATGATAGTCTCAGAAGAAAAAAAAGTTAGTATAGATTAACTTCTGTACCTTTTTGAGACACAGAATTGAAACAATTGCACTCAGCAGAAAATTCCTATAATTTTTTTGATGCCTTCAAAGAAGTTTACCATAATTATTAAATTCATATGCTTATAAAATCCACTTTTTTGTTTGTTGCATAAATATCCTTAGGAAATGTATGAATCTCTAGGGGCTAGAGAGAATCTATCCGCCAAGGTTAAATAGCAGGGTAGACTGAGTTCTCTAGCTGTGATTGGTAACTGTCTTGTTAAAGGCCAATTTTGAATTCAAAACTCAACCACCTGAAGGCATACAAATATGGTTAGACAAGGGCATGTAAAATAAAAATACAATAGATTTGAACAGCACTGAATAATCCGTTGATTATCTAGAATACTGGTGACACTAATGGGCGTTGGGACCAAGGTTGATGTCAAATGTAATAAAAATAATGTTTATATACAGTTTTTCATTCCACTTACCTTAATTAATGATTTAGCTTTGTATACAAAGTTTAATCATTTTAATACTTGAATAGGATAAATAAAATTAAAGATTAATGAAAATATTTGTTGTTTATATATATATATATATATATATATATATATATAACTTTACCGATAATCTTGAAAAAATTATTAAAAAACATAATAAAATTTTAAATCGATAAAAAAACTTTAGTAATAATTACCATTCCAAAGCAACAAGTGCAGGTAATACTAGCAAATGTAATTGTAGAAATTCTAATGAATCTCCATTGCAAAACCAATATCAGACTCTCTTGTTTACCTAAGTACCATTTCTACTATAGAAAATCCAACAGTTAAAAAATTTTAAATCTGGTGTACCAAGACTTCCTTTAAATCTAGGTGGTACCTATATGTATTGTCTTTCTCCAATAACGCATACAGAAATAGGACATCCCTTTCTAAATATTTTGGAGATTAAAAGAAATTAATGAAGCCCCTACAGTAAAATAGAAAGTAATAAAAAACTAGAACTTGTAAATCTTTAAATGATCCGTGCTTCTTATGTTTACATAAAAAATTAGAAATTATCAAATTTGCTGACAAAAAAATCACTATAAAACCAAAAGAGTGAATTAACTGTAAATTGCTGACACAGTTTATCTTTTAACTAAAAATACAGTTAATTATATATATATATATATATATATATATATATATAGTTTCTGTTATATAACTTCAGAATTGTTTTATCAAAATTTCAGTTTCTGGCAGTTTAACATTTGTACCTGTATAAAAATGTGTTAAAACGACTGTTTTTTTTTTCTGGATGCTTATATTAATATATACTGCCCAAGTAATTTTGATTGTTTATTAATAATAATAATAATAATAAATTCTGCTTGTAAAAAAGGATCTTGAAATTTACTTAAATATGTTGTTTCAAATATTATTTCAAAAATTTGTCCTTTTCTTTAACCCATAGCTGGGTATAGTAGAGATGAATTCATGACTTTTGCAAAAGGCATTTGTACAAAAAGTGAATGCAGTGACCTCAGCCAAATCTGAACTCTGCTAACTGATCCCACTTTCTCTGCCGCTAACCACTACACTACATGCACAGCCAGACTTTCTTTCTTTTTTTTTAACTCATATGCAAATAAGAAAAATAAATAAATCAGGAATAACATTTAATATTCTTTAAAAAAAGAAGTTTTTCCTTCTTTTAATTGCAGATGAATGCAGAACTCAATACTATCATTTGGTTACAAATTTTCCAGATAATTTTAAAAATTGAGTTTGCACATTTTAGGGGTGTTTTAACTCCATTCAAAATCTGGCGGAAATGCACTGTTTTGCCTACCTATAGATTACATACTGATGAAACCATCACTTTTTGACAAAAATGTCTTGGTAGCAAAAGTAAATATGGTAAGAAGAAATACTAATTGAAACTTGGAAGTGTTAATAAAAATTACCTGTAAGCTTTAGTAGTTGTTAGTAACTTACTCCAGTTAGCATTGCTAACCATTATTTCAATTTTTATCAACATTTTAGTTTTTCAGAGATTTCTTACTGCTTACAAATGTTAGCTTATATACCAACATCATGGAATAATAATAATAAAAAAAATTATCCCTCTACTTTGTACACCTTAAATAAATGAACGGAATTTCCAGAGGTCAAGGGTGTCCCTTTATCCCAACATTTGCTGATATCTTAAGTGTTTAAGGAAACCTTTTTTTATACAAAGGAGCCTGATGTTTGCTGCTGTTTAATAAAAAATGAATAATAATAATAATAATAATAATAATAATAATCAGGAAGTCATTTTGAGTTCTTTGTTGATTTCATTCTTTTCTGTCATAAAGTTAGCAAAAAAAAGCAACAACAAAAACAATGAAAAAAAAATTAAATTAATTTAGAAAAATTAAAATTTATTTTACAGAGTTTGTTACAATAAAAAGCATGTACAATATTTATGGCAGTATTAGGACTGACCACAAGTCACTGAATCTTCTATATTTACTGTCCTTTTCAAAAATGTTGATTATCATTGCATTTAAATGCCCAGTTATATATCCATTTGTTAATGTCTGTCTTGCATCTTTAAGAAAAATTCATTCTCTTCATAATGAAACCCATTGAACTGATTTTAATTTTTACAGTTTCTTTTATTTTTTTTGTCTGGAATTTTGAGATAAGGAATTATCATTATAGACACAGATATATTGTCTTCATTTTAGTTGTTATAGAGACAATTTCTAGTTTCTGTACCCTCCATCCTTTTCAGCTGTCTATCATAGTTGATAACTTTGTTGACATTTCAAATTAAACCCTTAATCTACTGGAGCAGATTATTCTCATTCCATGGTTCAAGTTAGGAAATCTCTCACATCAGTTAATTTTTCCAACTAATGTGTCTTTCTACACTATTGCGTTGAACAAAGAGTTTTCTTAGAAATTTCAAAAAGGTTACAAACTATGGCAATGCTTGTAGATGGCTGATGAGTACAGAGGCCAAAATGTGACTAAAACAACTAGGATAAAGATATTAGAGTAAATCGGGATATGATAATGTTTCTGGTGTCTTTCACTCTCATTCTTTTTTACTCTAAAAATCTTTTTTCTTAATTATTCTTTCTCTTTTCCTCTCTCTCTCTCTCTCTCTACCTCTTACAAATTTTATTCCTCCCACTTTCATTAATCCTCTCATTCGTCTTTTCTTTTGTTTTCTCTCCCTCTCTCTCTTTTACATTGTTTCTCACTCTCATTCATTCTCTTTTCTTTTGTTCTCTCTCTCTCACTATTACAATTTTTTCTCACGCTCTCATTCATCCTCCCTTTTCTTTTCTTCTCTCTCTCTCCCTCCATCTCTTTCTCTCTGTATATTTTCTTTCTCATATTAACATTTTAATTTCATTCTTTCTTTTTTTTTTTCCACCCCTAATTTTGACCAATTCTTCATTGACTTATTTTGTTGTATATTTACTTGAACACATATGAGTCACTAGATGTTTTAATTATTTCTTAATAGGATAAATAAATAAGCAAATCAATTCTTGATATTTTATCAGCATTTATTGTTAACAGACAGAAAAAGCAGTGATTAATAGATAAATTTGGACATCTTTTCACTGCCATTTTTTTAATCCATATATAATATACAAAGTAGATATGTATGTTCTTTAGATGTTATATAAGTATATTAAACCACAAAGTGTATAGAACATGAAAGCACTGAATTAAGACCAACTCTTTTAGAATAATGAAAATCCATGGCACATATGCACATAGTATGGAGTCAAATAATGCTTTCTGCAATATTTGAAAGAAATTAACTACCCATAATGCTTTGTATTTTTTCTCCTGGATAAGATGTATATCTTAGCAAGATGCAGTACAGAATATTACTAATAATTAAAAAAAAAAGAAAAAAAAAACTTCATTATTCTGTTTGTGTATGTGTCAGATTTAATAAATGATTTCTAAGATTTTACTTGTATTTCCTCCTCTGTGTGTGGATATTTTTCTAAAGCAATCTCAAGTCATTTTTTATGCAATTGTTTTAGTATTTCTTTTTCTGTCCCTTATGGAAACTTTGTTTCCAAAACACCACCGGTAATAGATTTTGTATCAGAAGCTTCTTGTCAAGACCTGTACAGATGAACATTGATTTCTGTGTGTTTGTGTAGGATATCTGTCAGAAACATGGATACATGCTTCTCTTGTGTTTCTGTGTGCGTGTGTGCTTGTAAGAGAGAGAAACAAAGATATTCTCTTTTCAAGTTAATTAGCTAAATATTGAATTCCATTATTTCAATACATCTGAATAAAAAAATTCATAGAATATTTGTCAAACTTATGGTTTTTTTTTTTCAAAATGAGTTAAATAAAAATATACTGGTATTTTTTTTATTTTTATTTTTTTTTACTGAGATTTCCAGCACAATGCCCAGATGGATGTAGGAAGAATGAGCAAATGCAAGACTTCCAAGAGGAACAATTGACATCACAAATCCTATCATTCTCTTGTGCCACCAATGCAGAATTATATGAAGGAGTGCTGGAAAGTTCTCTCCCCACCCCCAAATCTGACCAAATGACCGAACATCAATTTTATTTTTTTTTATTTTTTTAAAAATTTTTATTTATTTATTTATTTATTTTTTTTTTTTTTTTTTTTTTTTTAACCTTTCTTGGTCGGCCAGTGAACTTTTCAGTATCTGCTCATATCACTATCTCAGCACACAATCTCAGACCAAGATAAATATTTACCAAACTTTATTGTATTAACTATTTGACTAACATATTTATACATTTACATTAGTGTGGCACAAGGCCAAGACAGTGAATAACTGTATTAAGTTAAGACTTGCTAAACTAGTAAGACAACAACAAGCTTTCTTTAACCATATCTTCAAGTATTAAGTTGGCATCAAAAAGCTTTTATTTGTCTTCAGTTTTTATTATTAATAACTTGGCTCTTCTAACAGGAAATCTTATGTTGATATGAATGAAATATGCAAATTTTCTCACTGTTTGGGAATTATTTGAAGCTATCTGTATATGATTAGAATATAGAAAGTATTTGGTTTATAAAGAATACTTTTTAAATATAATTTATTTATATTTTTTCTTTTTGTGTGTGTGTGTGTGTGTGTGTTGTTGTATATACCCCCAGCAAACTTTATTTGTCAATCCGCCTTCAATTGTTTGTAGCTTCCAATCAGGAGGAATAAATTCCTGTTAAAATTTATTTTTTATTTCTCTTATGCCATTTATTCATTCCACTAGTTGCAGATTAAATAAAATAAAATATCTTCTTTTTTTTTAAATATAATTTCAACAATTAAAAGAAAAGGCAAGAAAATAATATAAATAGTACAATAAACATTTTTTTTTTTTTTTTGATCCCAAAAAGTGACCTTTGCAGCTTACTCCAAAATAAATTATCTGTCTTTCAGTACAGTCAGCCTTCCTAGACATTTGAAATAAACACCATTTTTATATATATATATATATATATATATATATATATATATATATATATATATATATATATATAGTGTCTGTGTGTGTGTGCTTACACCGGATTTCTGCCTGAGGAGGAAGCTTTTGTCATGTTACTGATATGATTCTCATCTTTGTACAGTTCATATCTTGATTACTCATATGAAGTTAACAACTTTAAAAAAAATCCTTTGACAGCATTGTCAACAATAAACTTTAATAATAACAATGGACATCAATTGGATAATAACAAAAGAGAAGTTGAAATATGACCGAAGCAAACTTCATGTTAACAAATGTGGTCATGTGACCAGAGCCAGCTGACTTTGATATTTTAGTTATATATATATATATATATATATATATATATATATATATATATATATATATATATGTTGTTTTTTTTAATTTTAAGTAATTCATAACTCAAATGGATTATATTTTATTTTTCTCTTATGGAAATGATTATTTTCCTTTTTAAACTGTAAACTTTTTTTTTTCTCAAGAATTAACTTTTAACTCGCTGCGATTACAGATTGATCAGCATAATAAAAATAAAATTAAAAAAAAAAGCTTTAAAGAGTTTTTGGTTCATGAAAGAAATAGAAAAAAACAAAACAAACACCTCCCAAACCTCTGCATTGGTATTGTTGATATTAAGGATTTTTTTAGAATTTTTATTTATTTATTTTTTTTATTTTTTATTTTTTTATTGCCGGTGCACAATCTGCACATTGTGTTGTTCCATCAATGGATGTGCACTGTCATTATTACTTGCCTTGAACACAATGATCTGCAAGTGTTTCTGCTGTGCTTTTGAACAAAACAGCCTTTTGAGCTCTAAACGAAAGAGGCGGCCAGTCATGCAATAAAGAAAGAAATTGATAGCATGGTTAATATAGAGCAAGATGTAGCTTAGAACCCTCAGCAGTATGGCTTGGGCACGACTCTCCATGTCCTTGTCCGTTCGTTTGATAATAAACGTGAGGGTTGTTGGGACGGTTGTGAAGATCCAGACGAACGAAATTGTGAGCAAGATGACAGCCAAGCGGCGATGAATACTCTGCATGTGTTGGTCATTTTTGGTCATAGCACACTTGAGTGTCTCACGGTGTTTGAGCAGACAGAAAATGATGAGCAAATTAAGGATAAGTACAAGGACAGATGGTATCACAGAGAAGACGATGATGTTGAACCAAGGGAAATAGACACAGACCTTTGTTGTATTGGTGGTGCATTCGAGTTGGTCAGGGCTCTCGGGGTTATCTGTGCTGACTAGCTCAGCTGTCCAGAAGAAGTGTGAATTCAGTAAGAGGAAGACAACTACAATGGACATGGTGACGATTTTCACACGTCGGAAGCTGCACATGCCATTGGCCCTGAGGGGGAACCACACAGCTAGAAATCGCTCGATGGTCACAGCAACGATGAGCCATGCCGAGATGTGTAATGAGGAGTGAACAATAAATGTTATTACCTTACAGCTGATGATTGACACATGGAGCAGTTCCACGTAAGACCAGATGCGGACCCAAGTCTTAAGGCCACTGATTATGAGGAACACTGTGTCCGAGACAGCTAGCATGGCCAGGTAGAAGAAGGTGGATGTTCTCCTCAGTCTTCGCTTCATCCAAATGATGAAGCTCAGAATATTACCAATGGTGCCCACAATTATAATTACTGGAAGGACATAAATGAGTATTGATTTGGAAACTCGGTAGATCTCCATCTTTTCTAGAAGTTCTATCCCATTCACAACAAGACTGCCATTTCTCCAGGATGGGGCATATGTGATGTTGTCCCTTGGGGAAGGATTCATGGTTGCCATGGTTACAGGTTTTGGCTGGTTTTATAATTTGATCAACACAACCGGAATAACAGAAACTCCATCTGAAAGATTAGAAGAGAAAAATGTTATTTCAAGTGCTTTAGTTTTTTTGTTGATAATTTAGTTTATCAACGGTAAATCAAGTCTCAGTTTTAAATATATTAGTCATTAAGACAGTATTTCTCAATCTTTTTTTTTTTTTTTTTTTTTACTTCAGGGCACACTTGTAGAATAACTAACAGTTTGCGGAAACACCTTAAATTTTAATAAGAAAAAATTAGTCAAGAAATTTGTAAACTATTTACATTATTCTGACTATTGTCCTCATCTTTGTTGCCATATTTATTACAATGTTTTGGCCATTGTATACTTCGGCCTTTTTCTGGAGAATGCTGGAGCGTACAACAGTCCAAATAATGTAAATAGTGTACATAATACCTCATCTCAGAAATATAGACGGATACTGAAATTTGTAAATATGCAATTTTGGTTTAGCATTCCCAAAGAAGATTAGCAGTACAGTTTTCATGTAAAGGGATTTATGAAGAATCTGGAATTTTTTTTAGAGAGACTGATAATGACTGATTTAAATTTTTGAGAGAGACAAAAGGGAAAGGATTATCCACTCTTTAAAGATTAAAGAATTTAGCATCCAGTTTAAAATATCAAATGACTTAGACATGGAAGCTTGGTGTCTGTAGCTTTTTAAAAATAAAGATTTTTTTCTTCAATATAAAAATAATTCATAAATTACACTCTTGTTTAACTTGGGGCTCACTTAGCTATCTTTCAAGGTGTGTTAGTGCACTCCAGGGGACTGGTTAAGAAACTGCATTAGGACCTCAGTATCTGCAAGGATATCATTTTCAATTTCACTTATCCCTACCAAGAAAAAGTTTTACTGATTGGGACAAATCAGTAAAACATTTTCTTGTTTAAAACTTTTCTCAAACTAAAGATATGGCAGACATAAATTTTAGTAATAATATTATTTTGAAAATAATAACAAAACAAATTAATTTAAATGTCCTCAAACTGATGAAAGAGTCATCAGAATTCTGAAAAGGCAAGCACAAATTAATAAATTTGTTTTTGCCTACTTCATTTCATTTTAATATTTGTTCTGATATATTTTTCAGTGAAGCCTGAGGAAATGTGTAACGCCTGTCATCTGTTGTGCATATTGTAAAATAATGCTCATCCCCAAATACTTGTTTTGGCATTGAAATGCTTGTATTCAACTTAATTTTGATTTAATGGGAAAATTTATTAATTATTAACCAAAAATGCCAGAATAGTGACACAAACAAATCTTTATTTCAAGGAGCAACCATAACTTGTTTCTTTTAAACCAAAAGTTTAAAATTCTAGATAACTAAAATTCACTTGGATATATCGATTTTTGCTGCCTTCAGAGAGATCTTCAAAACTTACTGCCATATACAAATTTTTAGAATAGTAAAAATTGCTTTTAATTATTTGCAATTTCTTCTTTGTATTTGAATTAACCAGTAATAAAAACCCAAAGTTGCCAATATGGAAAGATAATCTAATGAAATTTGGATGAGAATTTCAAAAGAGTATATCACTCGTTCAGCCTTTTACTGGTAGAATTACATATAATCAGAGGAAAAAAACAGCCACTTAAAACTGGGATCTTTGAAGAGAACTGGCTCATGTTGATATACAATCTGCTATTGGTAGTCATAGCAAAAAGGTGACAATAAATTCACTTATCTGTCTAATTTCTATTTTCAAGCTTCTTTCTTGTGGAATAGACAAAGATAGAAAAAACTGAAGTTTCATAAATAGATTTTGGAGAGATTGAGAAATATTTTTAAATCAAGTGAGATTATTTTAATGACCTCTAAATTCTTAAATAAGTATCCAGAATTACAATGTATAACTGAATATTTGAATGATAAGACATTTTGTTTTTGTTGAAGGTGTTATGTGTGTCATCCAAGTAAGGGAGAGCTTATCTAATTTGAAATTCTAGCCTTTTATCTAGGCTCAAACTCCAACTGTGGACTCTGATTAGAAATGCACAACTACTTTGGCCCCAAAGCTTTCTAGGCAGTAAGTTTGTCTTATCCTGGTACAAGGCTATAATTGTAGAGAGACTAAGTGAGGATTTATTATAATGATAATGGCCTGTAAGATGAATTATACTAACCATTAGACACTAGGCAAGGCACAGGTCAAAATAGCCAAATAAGTGCTTTTAATATTTGTACTCGAAATCTTTTCATGTCTTTGATGCTACCATAGAATAGGGTTAATATTTTTCAGAATTTCTTTGACCTAAATTCTACACTCTCACTCTAATGAATAACTCTATTGTTTTTAAATTTTCTGTTATGGTAATTCTAAAATGACCAATTCCTATTTTCATTATCGTAGAAGAAATTTAAAAAAAAATGTTCAGGTTCTGATTTAATTTTTTATTTTTCTTTCCACTCATTAAGAAAGAAAAAGATTGCTTTTTCTTTTCTCCCTCTCATAAAAACCTGACAAGATAAAATCAATTTGCTCAGTTAGTGTAATTATTCAAGGCTTAAAATGCATTAACTGTTTACAAGTATCATAACAGATTTAAAAAAAAAAAAAAAAAATGTAATGCTATCACTCTTTGATTAAATTCAAATCTGAACTTAATGATTAAGGATATAACAAGCAACTAGAATTTATGAAATAACTCACCAGAATGAATGATGGTTTTGATGCTTTTTTTTGGGGTCATTTTCCCAGGCCAATTAGTTACACCACTTCTTTAGCTTTGTCATTGATTTGAATTCTGATGCAATCAATTACTGATCACTGTCTATTAGTGAAACCTTATTTAATGATGAAAATCTTGAACAGTCAGTTCATCTGCAATGTCCTCCCAACAGTCTCTTTTAATGGATTTCAGTAGAAAACCATGATTTTTCTCTTGCACCAATTATCAAAGTTAATTGGGGTCTACTGTCATTTTAGTTTTAGCAAGATATAACTATATTGTATATGTCCATTGTTGAAGTTAGTCTTATCGCTATATAATTCTCTCTGGTACCTTTTTATTGTATTTTAGTCTTTTCCTCAAAAAGCTTTCTTTGTATACGAGTTCTATTCATGAATTCAAAAAGGGCTTTTGATTCTTTGGTGTAAGCAGCTACTGCAGTTAGATGCACTAAATCTGTTTGGAGATTTTGTCCTGTTTGTCAGCCAAATTATCTTGGCCAGCATAACAATTATTGCTTTCTTACACAATAGATTTTTGTACTTTGTAGCTTCTCATGATGCGACAGTTGTTTATTAAAGTTTTACTTTTTAATCTACTTAGGGTTTAAACAAGTAAGATACAGAAATACTCATGTAGGTTTCTGTTTTTCAAATTAGAGTAACAGTCTGAACAATGCAAATTGATTAAGATTGCAAATTAAGACTTAGCTTTAAATGTCTCAAAACCTTTCTGTTTTTCTTTATTAGACATAACATCATGTCAAATACTTATGCTTTTCCTATTGCCAGAAATTAATTCTAAAAGAGGTACAAATATGGGACTTGGATTTTTCCACCTCCATTATTTCTGACTTCCAACATTTTAAGAGAAGTGTGGATATTTAAATGATTAAGTTTGAAGAATGGAATTGGTAATCCAAGTTGTAATTTTAACCGAGTTGGTTTGTCTTTGTGCCACATGAATGCCTTTGCAAAAGGCATGCTTCCATCTTTTCTGTCCTCCTCTAACTATAGATAAAATGGCAGGACAGAGTCTATCAACCAGTCCAAGAGAAAGACAACTCTTTATTCAAACCAGGATTGGAATCCGTTAAAGTGATTGGATGTCATCTAACTTCTTTTAGACATTCCCTATAGTCAAACTGATGCCAGTGAATATTGGTTCTTGACGTCTGTGACTGAAAAAGCTCTGATGAAAGTTTTTTATGAGCTTGGGATACCAAAAAATGGATTTAAAAAATTACTCCAGGAAATACAAAAGGAAAATCTCCTAACAATATGACAGAGGGAGAATGGATAAGAGGGTGGATAGGGAGAATGGATAAGGGGGTGGAGAAAATAAATGTGTTAAGAATTTTATTACATTGATTTATAAATTCCATGAATGATTTACTTTGAGTTTGGTAGAATAGTTCTTTTGTTTTTTTTTTATGGCAGAGAAAGTAAGAATTTCATTTTTACTTTTTATGCTGTTGACACTGGGACTTAGGTACAGTAATGATTTTACAAATTGGCATGATCAATTATGTTTAAGGTTTTGGACTGATCTGCTGTTTTAGATTTCAGATGTACTTCCTTGTTTCTATTCATTAAACTGAAAGTAAAAACAATTTCCAGTATAGAAAGCAGGTCACTAGCTGTTGAAAATTCCTTTTGACTCGAAGGGTAAATCAGAAGCTAGTCCGATACAATAAGTGTTTCAAAACATTGCCTAGTCTCATGACCTAAATTTCATTCAGGGATCAATTGAGAATTGGTCAATGAGTGAAGAAGAGAACCCATGGAACAGCTATGTTCTCATAAAGTCCTCTCACAAAAAAAAAAAAAGGTGACAAGGAAGGGAAGGCAAGTGTTAAGTAACAAGGTGACAGACCTGAGCATCCCACCCCTTCTGGTAAAAAGATTACAAAAATCAGTGCTTGGAGTGGCCTTTGCCTTGAATACAAGCCATGGCAAACGTTCTTCTCATATTTGACCACAACCCTATACACGCAGGTAATTTCACTTATTTTTCCACATGGGTTCTGTTTATATACTTTTTTAGAATGATTGAATCAAAACCAAGATAAAATACTTCCAAGTAAATAATCCTAAGTGAATATCTCTAATAACTGATTAACTAAACCCCATTTTTTTTATTTTGTGAATTGTTTTTTCTTTCTTTCTACTTTTTATTTTATTTAAAGAAAATTTTTTTTTTTTTTTTTTTTTTTTTAGTCTTTTGCTTATAAAATTTTATGACTCCTTTTGATTTTTTTTTTTTTTGATTAGTCAGTGATGTTCTGCTGCAATCATTAGTCTTTTTGATGCAATGGAATAAAAATGAGACATGTATTCTTTTCTTGGCCTTTTTTGTGAACTCATAATGTTAATGTTCACTTACGTCTCAGATTTCACTCAGATTTGTAAGTAATTTAAATCTTAAAGTGAAAGTTTTCTAACTTGATTGGAACCCAGAAAGTCTCACGTACACTGTAGTTATGTATTAAGCTTAGCTTTGTTTTGGCACAAGGTCATAAGAGTAGAGCACCTAGTGAAGAACTCCATACTCATGATCAAATCATTACACTATGGCATGACACCTATATACAAAAAAGTTCTCCCTTTACATTAGAACTAAAATTCTTTTATCTTTGGAGGTTTTCTTTGTCTTGATAGAATCTTTTTACCATCTCCATCCCTTTGCTTCTGATATTTTATTCTCTGTATATTTATAATGTAAGCTAATTCTTAGTTTGATCAATTTCAGTTAGAAAAGAACATTAAAAGATGCACATATTTTAATATTTTTTTTATCTTCAAAGTTCTTATGGAATTGAAAAAGCAGTTTTTAAGTGTTCTTCTCTTGGATGGTTAATGTTATTGTTTTGGAGAATATAAGTAGCTTCAGGCTGTTTTTATTCTGGTTTTGTTTCTTTCGTTCATAAGAATCCTGTAAAAACAGCAAGATTTTATTTTGGCAGTTTAGATAAAAACGATTATGAAAGAGAAGCACAAATGTCATTCAATAGGGAGACTAGACTCACCCAGGTGAAATTAGCAGAGATTCTTTTTTTAGAAACATTGTCTAGAAATCCTTTTTTTTTTTTCTTCTTCTTTTTAGGTTTAAAGACATAGCCAGCTCCTTATTGTATTTATTTGCTGCTTGTCTTTTCATTGGTCCAATTTGTTTTGTTTGCAGAAGTCTCATTTGGGCATTGTTACTTCCAATTTTAATGCCAAATTTAGCTGTAGAGAGAAGAATGGTAGTTGTGTTCTTATTAGCTAATTAAATCTGTTCTTTCTGCCCTCTCAATAGAAAATATGGTAAAGGATTCCATGGAAGTTGTAAACATTGTAATTTGCATCAGTTGAAAATAAACTAAGATAAAAATCATTAAAAACTAGATCTGAGTAATGAAATATCTTTTTATAAAGCAACTAATTCAACCTAATTTATGTGATTTTTAACAAATAAAAAAATAATTCTTATTATACAATTATTTAAAACTATATTTGATACCTGAAAAACATAGGTAAAATTGAATGCGACTCCAGAATTCCCTTCTTTAAGCTTAGTTATTTTTGTACTAAGAAAGTAACTATTTCTGGTGTGTGGGAGGAAAAAAAAAACTTAGGATTAAACACAACTGTGCAATTTTTAACCAAATTTTGTCTTAGCAAATTTCAGCACTTTGTATATTTTGCATTTAAAACCTGGAAGAAAGTTATTGTCAGAAGTTAGGAATTAAAGCAATTATTACTGATAGAATAGGACTATTATATATAAATGTTATTAATAATCATACTTAGTTTGTAATAGAAAAAAAATCAAAACTAGAAACGACTCTGTATCATAGACATATAATTTATTGTTATTAATTTATAGAAAAAAACAAATACTATATCTATGGAAAATAAACCTGCAAGTATATACAGTCACATAATCAGAGGTTATATTTCAGTTAGTCCATTTTTTTAATACGAGGACACAAATCCAACATTATCATGGATAGAGTAAACTTTAATTACTCACAGTTTTAAATGTTTCATTTGAAAAATCAGTCACTTAAGAAGCAACATTTTTATGAGATGAGCTAAATTACTTGTTCCATTTTGCATCAGGTAAATGACAAAAATTCTGTTCTATTATTGAATTCTCATTAGAACAGATTGGATTCATTTTTGGGATTTTTACAAATCAAATCTTTCAAGACGATTAAACATTTATTTTAAACATTGTCATCTCATGTCTCTTGGTATTTCTTGTTTTCGACTATTGCAGACAAAAGCAGACAGTTTTGTAATGTAAACAAGTTGGTCTTCATCATAAAAATGATTTATTGTTCAGGAAAGAAAATTATCACATATTTTTTGTATATTAACCCTTTACCTCTATAAAATTGAAAGAAATCAATGTGTCATTAAAATATATATTTTAAAAGTGATAAACCAAGTCAATATTGCATATCTTCATATAGTCTATATAAAACATTTGGATATCCAATGGATTTGTCTTACATATTTGAGTGCTATGAAAATTTGCCATTGGAATTTGGAAATCTGTTTGATTCATTGTGTAAAGATAGAATTTAATCAATATATGCAAACAGGTTTCAGTATTTTGCGCATTCAAAACAGGCATTGATATTCACTTACGCCTCACATTTGTAAGTAGCTTAGACCCTTTTATTTACAGAATGTTTATGGAAGGGCAAGGAAACTGTATCATTGCAAATTTCCTTTTTTGTTCTGATTTTTTAACATTTAATTGGCATTTAACTTTTGTCTTAGATTTTATGATTAGCAGGTTAGATAATTTCAAAATGTGCAGTGTGCCCCATAATTGGAGACTTGCATAAAACTTAGCTAAATTTTGTAAATAACTACAGTTTTTTTCTATTTTCGATTGGTGCAACACAATCTTCCAGAATCTCAGAAATGCTTGACTTTGATTAGTTTGAAAATAATCATTTGAAATTTTAGGATTTTTTTTTTTTTTTTTCTCTCTCTTCTACCTGGACTTAAACGCCAATCTTAGACATCAGTGAGAAGACATTAACAAGGTTGGCCACCACAGAATTTATAGAATAAATATTAAGTGCTTTTCAAATAAGTTATTTATATTAAATCAGGGATAATCCAATCAACATATTGATGTTAAAATCTGAAATTAATGCTTGTAGCACACGTGTTGATCAGAGGATATTTGTCTTTGTGATGTCATAAAATAGAGACACTTTTGGAAACAATAGATTATAAACTAGATATAAAGAAATATGTTTGATATCTAAAATGTACTTCAGAATATCAGATGTTTTTACCATGTCGCTTCAGGATATAGGTGATCATGGCTCTCAAAAACTTGTCTTTTGTTGCTCTAAGTAATTCTTTTTCCTTTAAAACCCTGGTTTGTTGCACTTATGTATTTATCTAGTTATTAAAACTTTTCAATTAGATTCTGTTTTCCTCTACTTTTTTTTTTATTTTTTTTTTTTTTTTAAGCCATCTTTTATTTCCTTTTATTTATTTATTTTTTTTTTTATTTATTTTTTTTTTTCCATCTACAATTTCAGATTTTATGAATCTTTTTTTTTTTTTTTTTTTTTTTTTTTGCAATGTTCATCCGAAATAAAGAACTCCTTTTTTTGAAAGTGACTTAAGAATTGGTGTATAATTTAAAAAAAAACAAAAAAAAAAACAGCATTTCAGGCTGGATTTTATTTGATCAAGCTTTTAATGTTTCCAGTTAATTCTGAAATATAATTTGTAGTTTAACAATTATTTGATCTAAATACCAACATACATTCCATTAGGAATTTAACAGTAATTCGGGGGGGGGGGTTAAGCATTTTGTTTATTATGAAATTGTTGAAGGAAGTTAAGTGTTACTTTATTATTTTTTATTTTATTTTTTAAAAAGATGAAACATGATCAACTTTTTTTTTTTTTTTTTATCATTTCACCCCCAAGCAAGGCAATAAAGCTAAGATACAAGGGGTTACTTAGTGTGAAAGTATATGAGAAAAAGGAAAAACAAGAACAATAAATGAACAGGAATTAATAAGACAGAAGATAACGATTGACGTTGCATTTATTACGATTATGTAACTATTAGTATTGCTTTTCACTAGTATTTAATTTCATATTAATCTTTTAGTGTTTTTATAGCCAAAAATTGATGGCCTGAGTAAAAGAAAAAGATGAAAGTAAAGATGAGCCAAAATCAATGATAATGAAGCTTGTAACAAATTTTAAATTACAATTAACATTTTCTCCATATTTGATGTCATAAATAGATAACTTTTTTTTTATCAAATTTATCCCAATCATGGCAATAAAGTCACTAAGACACAAGGAGTTACTGGGCTGCTCAAATTTTATTTATTAGATTTAATTAAAGACTTTTCTGGTTTATGCTTGTTATACTTCTGTGTACTGATTTTAAATTATGCTTAATTTTGTTTGGTATGTCAAACCTGACAAATTCTCTTTATTTACTTTTAGAGTGAAACTCAAGTGTATACACATGCCCATCAGGCTTTGTCTAATATACAATGAAGTGATCTGTATATCAATCAGATATGGCCTGAGAGTGGTTAGAATTGGACAAAAAGACAGCCTTTCTATTTTCTAATTACCTGCATTGTCCTGACTTGGCATATCTGCTGACCCATTCACTAAACGGATGATCAGCTGCCTTAACATTGGCTCTCTTATCAAAACCACAATGCTAAATAAAGTTACATTTTGGATTTGCCAATGTACAAAGAAAATAAATAAGATGTCTAAACCAAACACTGTTCAAATCTTTGAATATAAAAATTAGATAACCAAATCTTTGAGCAACTTATGAAAAGAAATTTCAAATGATAAAAGTTCTATTATTGACAAACAACAAAATCTAAATGTGCCTTGTCTGACAGAGTTATATATTCCCCAATAAATGGCATAATTTTGAAGGCAGGTTTTCTCTACTTAAAAGAATAACATAGCAGTTTTATGCACATATTTCCTTGTTTAATTGGCTGTATGAAGTTGAATATGACATACACACACACACACACATATATATATATATATAATTTTAAAGTATGCTATATTTAAAGGTAAAAGTGCTTAATATCAGGGATTGAGCATGTGTAAATATTTATAATTTACTTCATAATATGCTTAAACTCAATTTGATTGCCTAGAGATTGAGTTTAATCATGAAACACTGTCAATACTCAATAACACACACACACACACACACACACATAGATATATATATATATATATATATATATATATATATATATATATATAAAAAGAAAGAGCAGTAAGATATATAATCTGGTGTTCTTATAGATATTTTTATTTTTGCAAAATAGTGCTCAATGGAAAAACCATATTTTAAATCAATCAATTTATAATATATATATATATATATATATATATATATAAAAGGAGATAGTTTTTTTAGATATAAACATTGGGGATATAATAATCAACACTGTGTGATAACTGGTAGTTTTGCATCTTAAGCAACCATCAGACTAAACTGCCAGTCACAATGCAGTGTTGATTTCTATGTTGACACTGTTTATACATACATACATACATATATAAAATTTGCTTTATTTATATTATTTGGACTGTTATCCTCATCTTCATTGACATATTCACATTTTGGCCATTGTATGAGCCAGCCTTCTTCAGGTGATTGGAATTTTGAACTGAACCCTTTATTTTATACAAAATATCAAATAAAGGGTCTGGTTCGAAATTTAAATCACCTGATGAAGGCTGGAGCATACACCAGCTGAAACATTGTGAATATGGCGATGAAGATAACAGTCTGGATAATGTAAATAATGCAAGCAATCATAATACCTCATCTCAGAGATACAGACTATATATATATATATATATATATATATATATATATATATATATTCTCCCCCAGCCCACAGAAAAAAAATCTGATATTTTAGTTATTGTATCAGGCCAAGAAACATTCTGCATCTCTTTGTGATTAAATTTATTTTATACAACTTTTCTTCTTTTTTTAACATTAACATAATCTTTGTTTTTTTTTCCTTGCTAATGTTTCTGTTAATCACAAAGATCAAATATTATGTAGCTAAAATTCCAGATGAAAGTTTTAGCTAACTGTGTCAGATGACAGACTTATTGATCTGCTTTTATATGCATAGTGAGTTTGAGAGAGTGGGGGTATGCTGCAATTTTCTTACTAAAATAATTTGAAATAACAACTACTAATCAATAGATATGTCTACTTTATTTATCTCATGATGAAGCAAGCATATTGAAGACTTTTTTTTTTCTATCCATTCTTGAGCAGCACAGGGCAGTTGGTTATGTCAAGGATTGCACCCAGCTGAAATGCTATAAAGATCAAAGTTTAGCTCTGGACATTATTTCTCTAAATCAATCGCAAACAGACCAACCAATTCTTCCTTAGGCAAGCATCCTCTTTTTGTTGATTCTTTCTATGGAATCAGTCTGGTTTAAAAGATGACCACCCCCTTTTGCTTTTTTTTTATTTCTTTAGGGACATGAGGTTGTTGTGGAATTGCTGTCTTAAATTCAAACTTTAGCCAAGGCTATTTTGATCACTTTACACTAATCCCCTTGGAAAAAGTATGAATTCATCTTCCACTAGCAAGGGGTTAAATAACAGAAACCTTTGGTAGAAACCAAGAGAAAAATACTGAATTCAGTCTTCTTAAATAATAGAGCAGATAGGTCTCTTTAGCCTTGTTTGGGCAACCTGTCTAGGAGAAGGACAGTTCTGAATTCAAAACCAGCCTGAAGAGAAATGAGTTCAGTCAGGTTATCCTGCCATTAAGACACTATGAGTTATTGAGAGTGAAAGAACCTGAGAAAAACTTTGAGAGGAGATGACAATAAAAGAACAGAACTCAAGGTGGCAGTAGATGACAATTAACATTACATTTAAATTTTTGAAAATCATAGTTAACAGGAAAGCAAGAAGCTAGAAAAGAGTTCCAGAATTGAGAAATGTGAGAAAATAAACTGTCAACATAGAATATATTGTTACATTGAGTAATTTCATCAGTAAAATGATGAGACCTAGCTGCCAATCTAGTACTGCACTTAGTCTGTGATTTCAAAGTACCAAAGAGGAAAGCTTATCAGAACAATTACAATGAAAACAATCCAGTTTTCTTTTGTTCTTTTTTTTTTTTTTTTTTTTTTTTTTTTTTATTATAGGAAGAGAATTTAGCATTTGTCTATATTTCAGCAATGAGATATTTTAACTATTTACTTTGTTCAGAGAGTTGAGTTACTAAAGGGAAATAGCTAAAACTGAGATATGCAGGAAAAGCATGGCATGTGTAACTAGAACAATCTACCCCAGTGGGCGAAATGAAGGGATTGGCTCAAAATTCCAATATATATCACCTGAAGAAGGCTGGAGAATACAATCGAAACATTGTGAATATAACAATAAAGATGAGGACAACTGTTCGAAAAATGTAAATAGTATAAAGAGAATTTAGATATAAAGAATACAGCTATGATTTGTACCTCTATGCTCAGATATTTTGTTCTTGAGAGACATTTAAGTTCTCTAGAAGCCACATTTGTAGAAATGCTCTTTGAGAGGAAATACAGTAATTTTGATCTACAGGTTTTCAGCAGTGGGAAACGTATATAAATGCTGGACAAATACAACTATGGAATCTGATTTTGTTATTAGAGTGAGTCTGAATCCAGGTAATAAAGGGAAAAACTAACTGAGAAATAAACAGGCATAATAACTGAACTACAAGACAATCTTTGTGCCACAAGAAATGATTTAAGACATCCTTGAAAAGGTCACAGAAGTAAAAAAAATAAAAAAAATAAAGATGAATTATCTGTTGAAAAGGTTTTCATAAGCTTCCAAAATAAGCTCAAAAGAAGGAGTTATTTGTTTGACAAGGATCAGTTCATTGTTAATCAAAGAGACATCTAGATTAGCTTACACTTAACCACATTTTGAAAAGTCAAAGGCCTGGATAACAGAGGTGCTTACAGAACTCTTGGGTAGACCATCACAGTGGCACTGTGGCTTGGATATATTTGAAAAAAAAAAAAAAAAGATAATTTCAGACACTTCTTCATTAAGAGGATTCATGAAAAATTCTTTAAGGCCTAAGTGCTCTGAGGTAGAGTTAATAGATCTTTGGCTGATTTGAAAGATGGGTAAGTTAACTGTATTAGTTGACAATTTTGTCTTTAGAGTTAAACATTATTCTGTCACAAATTCACCTTAATTATTGTCATGTTCTGTTTTTGTTTTACTAAAATGGTCAAGTTTTTGATGTAGGCTGCAAGTCTTTCCTTGAAAATTGTTGTTTATTCTTTGAAAGGAAGCTTTATCATTGGTAATTCTAATGGGTATCCAACAGAACTGGTGGAAGGTGTTCATTCATTTTGAAAGTTGCATACTTTTTCTCAAAGTCTTTCATCACTAGTTCATAGCATAAGGTTTGCAAGTATCTTCAGCTAGTGGGACTTGTATTTTATATTATCTCAAGGATGTGGATATGCATCTAATAGCATATAACAATTCATGTTTATGCAAATAGTCCACAACTATTATAAGTTTCTCATCTCAAATTAACTCTGATTTGAACCCTCCAGCTAGTTTTGGGTTCAGGTATTTCTTCCCACAATAATTTTCTGGAGATGAAAATGATGATTCTGTCTGCATCTCAAAAATGCTTGTGTTTCATATCAATTGACTTGTAGCCAGGAGTAAATTGAGAAGGAATTTGAACAGTAAAACAAGACTATATATAACCAGTTCAAGCAAGGGTCTTCCAAAAAGTACAGAAAGACATATGCGTATTTGCAAGAAATCTTGTTCTAAAATGACTTGTCAGCATAAATTATGCAAAATGTTAAATTTCACATTTTGGTATATTTATCAAATAGGTGCCACAAATTCTTGACGAAAGCGAGACGAAAAAAGGCCATATTGACAAACATAATATTAGTAAGATTAGTCCTTATTAGTTAATACAGCTTTTATAATTTGGTCATTAATAAAACTCTCTGTGCTCCTAGTGTCAATTAAGGTTTTATCTAACCCTGAATCCAAGATGGCCTATGATATATTAGCAGGAGAAGCAGCACAGATAATGGTGACCAATAGCAGAGCAATTGCTGACTGGCTAGAATTGCAGTGAAATGGTCATGCTTACCACGTCTATTGCAATTAGTATTATTCACTGGACGTTTGGATCTGGAATAGTGATTAATGCTACAGAAATAACACTTCTGATAGCTGTAACTAAGTGGGTCATCTTCAGTAAGAGACAGATTATCACAAGGCTCAACAGATACATTATGGATTAATGCCTCAACATAGGAAAGTGTTTAGTCACCATCTCAAGTGCTATAACCTGGTCATAGGTGGTATTCTGACTAAGTAATTTGTTATCTAGTAACCTTGTTTGAATAAGTGGCAATAGTCATCTGTTTATAAGATTGACCTTTATGTATTCTTTCTGCTACACCTTCACCCTAATGGATTTAAAATTGCTGTCTTTTCTAAGGAGCTGGAGAACTGATTAAAATGGACATAAATGGACATCCAGTTGCTGTTTCCAGGTAGCTAGAACATGACAGGCAAACCCTTCATTCTTGAGATTGATAAATACTTTTTTCAATACTAATATTATGTCATCATACCTAATACACTTAGCAATGAACTCCTGCACCTGTGAAGGGGTCATCCAAAGACGAACATGATAAAATAAAAAATTCCAATGTAATGTAACCAGTCCTTATCAGAATAGCTACAGGTGTTGTCTACAAAGAAACACCAAGTCTTCAGTAATTTATCCATTTCGTTGAAAGTTTAAAATATTCAGTTCCCGGAAGATGATTTAAACAAAGTAAAGAAGCAAGACTCGTTACCTGTTCAAAAGGTTTTAATCATTTTTGCACAATTATATTTCAGAAAAGGAGTCATACATAGTGGAGAGGAATCGGTTTCTTGTTGAATATTGCTGCCATATCTGGTCTGCTGTCCCCGCTATATATTTAGAGATTCTTGATAAAATTCAAATAAGTATCTGCAATGTTATTGGTCCTGACCTGGGATCTCGGCTTCAGTCACTTTCCTGTATAGCTTCCCTGTGCTTTTTCTAGGAGTAATATTATGTTGATTTTCTGATGAACTTTCCTCTGTGTTACCTAGACTTTATGAATTTAAGTGCAGTACTAGATTGGTGACAAGGTCTCATCATTTTTCAGTTGAAATGACTAGATGTCACTATAAGCTCTCTAAAATTTAAATGCAATATCAACCATTATTTTCTGTCTCAATTCTTGTTCTTTATTGTTCTTTCTCCATAACAGTATTTTTTCACATATTCTCTAACATTCAGTAACCCATTTGTATCTTAATGGCTTTATTGCCTTGCTTGGAGTGAACTGATTAAAAAGAAAAGATTTAATTCACTTCAAAGAACACATTTTTTTTCAGTTGGTCTCATTTGAACTAAAGATGGCAAAGTGGAACTTTTATGTCTTCATATTCTTATTGGATCCTGAAGAAATTTCTGCAAATGTCAACAGCCATTTAACTTACATTCATGGAGATATTTTAAGCCCCTTCCCATCCCCTCTTCTTTTTCCTCTGTCCACCTTGGTTTGATTTGTTTATTTAGCATTCTAGGTTTAAAAGTAACATGTACATTAATGTAAAAAATAGTCACTTGGGTGATACTGTTTTGGCATTATATGATATCTTATATTGTTAAATCTGTATAGAAATTTAAATGAACAAAAAGATGATAGCAGAAAGTGTCTAGTTTATTCCAACAGCCTTTTGAGGCTTTAAAAAGTGTTTGTCATGGTTTTAGCAAAAGGAACCCATTAGTATTAAAAAACTAACTTGTTTCAGGTATGGTTATATTTACAAACATTTTTAATTCTATTAATTTATACAAGATGAAAACTTGACAACAAATAGCAAACAATTCTTTCATTATTTTTCTTTAATTGAATTTAGACTAGACTTTAAAAAACAAAAACTGTAAATTTTCAAGAATTTTCACTTATCAATTTGAATATTAGACTAATTGCTGTCTGCAATAGTAATTAGCAATTAAATGTCAGAATTATAATATCTACCTGGTAGCTATGAGAAGTTGAATGTTCAATTTTACATAATTTAAAGGCTTTGTATTATAACCCGATGTCAAAGAACTGATTTCAAACTAAGACTATAGAAGTCTCTACTTGTAGCCAAATGTTTTAATACCAGCAATACTTTTTTGGAAAAAATATTACCAAAAATACTTTTTGAAAAAAAAATATTACCAGCAATAAAAATTTTGTCAACATTAAATAACCCATTATGGTTGATATACTGTAAAACAAACCAAACCGATACTATAGATGTTTCTCTTGGATAGTCTTTACTTATAGCCAAATTTTTCTTAATTGAATTCTGGATACAATTCCTTTTCTGTTGATTCCTCCTCCTAAGATGCAAGCTTTGTCACACTTGGAAAAGGCTAATTTAGGCTTCATGTTTCATGGGAAAATTTTCTTCAATTCATTTAATAATGTCTTTTGACCATTTATCGATAATACCTCGACAATCAATCCATGAAGTACAGGATTTTTAAATGATTCTTTTACAACATAAAAATATACTCTGTAAAAGAAGCAATCTCAATGGGGATTAGTTTTTATACTTTTAACACTTGCAGTTTATTCATGAAAGAAATCATCTACAATATTTATTATTCTTCTCATTATTATTAGCATAACATTATATAGATGGCAAAACTACTACAATTTGCCACAGCAAAACCTTTATACTCCAGGATGTTAATGGGCATATTGAAATCAGATTAAATTATTTTCAAAGTCATAAGCCTTTACATATTGAGCAGAATGCTGACCTCCAGGAGAGCAACATGTTGTACCTCCTCGGTTTCACGTTTTCCAATGACATTGAATCAGTTGCTAGGTCTGGTACCAGGAAAAGTGATTCATTGTGTGTGTTGTGCCAAACAATTTTCCTCGCCAGAATCCATTTTGCACATTTATAAATCTGCCATTTATTGGTGCATTGAATATTGCTGCCACATTTGGTCTAGTGCAACTGTAATATATCTGGAGTTTCTTGACAAAATCAAAAAAAAAAAAAAGGATCTGTAGTGTTACAAGTCTTGATCTGGCATCTCGTCTTCAGTCAATTTTCCAACACCATGATGTGGCTTCCCTCAGTCTTTTCTATTAGGTTGGTGCAAAAATAATGACGTAATAATGTCATTTTTTGACATTAAAAATATGTCAAAAAACGACATTACTACATCATTATTTTTGCACCAACCTAATAGAAATATTTTCTTTGCTATTTTTCTAATACGCTTTCCTCTTTGGTACCTCAACCACATGAATTTAAGCATACTACTAGATTGGCAATTAGGTCTCATTGTTTTACTGTTGAAAATTGCTAGATTAACTATTCTAATAATTTCTTTTCTTGCACTTCTCACTTGATTTCTTGCTTCTTTGCCACCTACATTCTTCAAAAATTTAAATGCAACATCACTCACCATCTTCTGTTTTCCTGAATGCTGTTTGATTTTTGTCTTTTCTTTTCACTAAAGTCTTCTCATTCTCTTTTACTCTCACTTACCCCTGGCATCTTAGTAGCATTATTGCCTTGCTTGATTAACAAAAAATATATTATTTTCAAAGTCATAATGTTTTACATATTATGCAGGACGTCTTAAATTATATGAAACACATAATCATTATAATGGGTTTTAAGTTGATAAACAAAAATATTTTGTAAAGCTATAATTTATATAAAACAAAGCAAAACCATCTCTCTTTCATTTTTCTCCCATAGGTTACCAAGAAAAATATAAGTTACATGATCTTTCATCAATATTTCTCTACCTTTTAGTTTAAGTGTAATGAAATTGGTTTTATTTATTGCAGATGATAATATTGTGATTTGTCTCCTTTCAATTGACTTTGGTGAAGGAGAATTTTTTTGGTCTGTAACATTATCAAACATTATGTGTATCATATTTTTCTGCTTATATGTAAGCAAAAATAGAAAATGAAAGACTTATGAATATGCTTATATCTCGTACTTTGTGGCATACAAGAGATAGTTTTAAAAATTTAATACAACCATTTACTCCTGCCTCTATAATAAAGCTGAACAGTGCAACAAGGTCAGAATGGCAGCTGGTGTCCAAAACAATCTCCAGTCCATTGTTAACTGGGGCAAAAGATGGCTTGTTTATTTTAACATCTTCAAAACTAAACTTCATTAATCATGTGAGAGAATACTCTCTGCTTTCCATCAGGAAAGTATCTTGTTGCACCGTCTCAGGCTAACATTCTCAGCTGACATGAAGTGGAAAGACTATATTGAATCCATTGCTTGGTCAGCTGTCAAGAAAATTGGTTCACTGTGTCATGTGAGAGAAATTTTCTCTCCAGAATCAATCTTACATATTGATAAGTCTGCCATTTGCCCATGCTTAGAATATTGATGCTACATATGACCTGGTGCCCCTGCTGCTTACCTTGAACTCCTTGATAAGATCCAAAGAAAAATCAGCAATATTACTAACCCTGGTCTGGCAGCTCAGCTTCAGTCACTTTCCCACCACTTTAAGGTTGCTTCTCTGTACCTTTTCTGTAAGTACTTTATGGTAATTGTTCAGATGAGCTCTTCCCTATAGTACCCTGATTTCATGAATTTAAGTGTAGTACTAGACTGGTGTTGAGATCTCATCAATTTACAGCTCTATGCTTTTCCAACCAACTTTAATTTGCTAAAATTTAAATGCAATGTCAATCACTATCTACCCTCCTCCTGATTACTCTTTCCACTCATTATTAATGTTTCTGTTCCTAATTCTTCCATACCCAGTGCTCTAGTGGCTTTACTGCCTTACATGATTTAAAATAAAAAAAAAAAAGTGTTATATGTGTATTTCTAGATATTTATATACTCTAGTAATATGTAAATGACTCTCTAATTAACAAAGTCTATATAAATGTCCAAGCAGTGAGGGTAGAGCAGTTCTTGGTATGCACAATAAATGACTATCACTGGACTGATAAAATATGAAGGAAATTCCACTTTATAATAGTACTCTATTCAAACAGCAATCAAATACCCAAATCTGTTTAATAAGTAACCATGAGGCTCTGTTGTAGGTTCTAGAGAGTTTTCATTTTTGCAGCATGTTCCATATGTAGAGTATGCAGATTTTATTCATATATTTTTGCTACCAATCAGGAAAATAATGTTATTAAGTGATTTAGGCTAAGTTTTATAATTAAAAATAATGTTAGTAAATTTTCAATCTATCAATCACCAATTGGTAGTGAGTCTTATCAATCTTCCAGAAACATCAGAAGAGGTGATCAGTAGACTGACCATCCTAGATTTGAGATACTAAAACTTTGAAGAATTTCAGGACTTCTTGAAATGATTTGATATTCTGTGAAATATGTCATGAAAATGCGTTATATGGTCGGAATATGAAAGTGGATTTCTTGCCATCAACATGCACACACACTTCCATTTTCGGGAGGAAACATCAGAAAATTTGATTCCCTTATTCTGTCTAACACTTTTTATGTTTTTAAGTAACATATAACTCACTACATTTTTTATCACTAGAAGTAAAAACCTGAAAGGGAAATGCTAAAATTCTTTGTCTCTTAGTTTTTGAAATTCTCATATATGTATTCTACTGTATATTTTTTTTAACCATTGTTGTTTTTGGCACTGATTGGGGTAATCATTTTTGTTACCTCTTTCAGGTAGCTATAAGCCATATCCATTCCTTAGAATTTGCTTAGTACAAAGTAAATTTTAAAGACTGGATATAATACTTGCCAGAAGAAGGTTGAAGAATGTATCTGGCAAAATACTGTATTTTAAGAATGAAACAGAATTTCAGTAGATTTTCTTGAAAAAAATAGTATTTACTTTTAAATCTATCAACAATTGTGCATATATGGAGAGGAATAGTTGTCTTCTGTAATTTTTCTCTGTTAGAGTATTTCCAGAAGTACTTATGCAGTTTAATTTTTATTCTTGCAGAGTTTTAGTGTGTGTGTATGTACATATATGTAACTATATGATAGCTATTAATAAAATCACAAATTGTAAACAGATTTTTTATATCTTATAGAATTGTGCTTCCATTGATTTTCTCGGAGTTTAAAAAGAAAAGAATAAAAACAAACTTCATTCATTTTTCTGAAAACTATAAAAGTGCTACTTTTCAACCTGGCCAGCAAAAATTGAAGAGATGAAGTTTAATCCAACATCATGTAACTGAGTGACCTGTTGATTCTTGACTATTAGAGGTTGGATATAGAATTAATGAATTCATTTTCTTCAGACTGACATTATTATTTTTCTCACCTTTTAAGGGTCAATAATGGCACACTGGAAGGACTTCTTTTTTATAAACCCTCCACAACATCTCAATCATTTTCATAGTTATTTACCTAATAGTTTTTACGACATATTTTGATAAGCAGTCATTTATTCACATTGTTATGTGTCTCCTTGTAAATCTACATTTATTGGATACTTTATATTTGCGATTGATGCAACTTCAGTTAGATCATTGCAACCATGAAATGGGAGATTTTCTTCTCGTTGCCTTTCAATTGGTTGCACATAAAATCCGGCTTTGTACCCAGAGGCAGAGGCCCTGTCCACTTTACCAGATACAATGCAAGATTTTACTATGAATCTTGGTGTTTATTCTTAGTAATCATGTTTCTGTGTTTATTTACTTTGCCCTGGTATGTGTCTTTTGTAACATATTCTGGCAAAAATCCATATTTTGCTTCATAGACTGATGGCAGAAAGCACTTTTGCCAGTTTTTCCTTCTGTTTCAATCAGCACAATGATTCTTAGCACAGAAAACAGAATCAGCAAGCTGAGTTCAAATTTTACTACCTAGACTGTTGCATTCACTTTTGTACAGATGCCCTTGAGAAAGGCAAGAATTCACTCTTCTACCACTTTCTAGCTATGGATTAAATTTCAAGCTAGACTAGCCTCTTTAGCCTTGTTTGGCAGCCACTCTAGGTGAAAGAGTACTTTGAATTTCAAACCATAGAGAAGGCAATGGAAAATGATACCATTATCTTTCCCAAAAAGTCATGGCAGTTCACAGTTAATAAACAGAATCTGTGGAGAACCTATATCTGGAAGAGACATGGCATTTAAAAAAAAAATCAATTAGGTAATCATTTATGGGTTTTAAATTCAGTATCATTATGATTTGTATATTGATATCCCAAAGCAGGAGAAAGACTTTTGTTTTATTTATCATGTTTCTTTTCTCTTCAAAGGAGCTGAGTCTCTCTCTCTTCTCTCTCTCTCTCTCTCTCTCACACACACACACACACACACACACACACACACACACACACATCTAAATAGTGTGTGTGTGATATATATATATATATATATTGTCTTTGTATGGTTGGGTGTACCATGTATATATGTCTTAAATTAGAGTTTACTACTCATCTATGAAATTGTGTGTCTGTTATGAAACATTTTTATTGGTTCATTCACAAACACATACATACATACATACATACATACATATATATATATATATATATATATATATATATATATATATACACACACACACACACGCACACATTTCCTTAACTATTTACATCCACATCGAATGTTTGCTTGCTTAGTATTTATATCAGTCTCTGTGTGCATGATATCACACCCACACACGTGGGATGTAATGTGCAGTTCATTGCTACATGCCAAAATAAAATACAATTTTGTCCATTTGAAGTAACAATAATTGAAAATGATTTTTATAATTTTTTTTATGCCTGAAGAGTGAATTATGTTAAATGAAACTGTCATTTTTTGTTTCTTCTTTTATGGAAAATAAACACATTTTACTTCATAATCATTTATAAAAAGATTCATCATAAAATTTTAATTTCTTATTTTCTTTTACACTAGTCTCTCATCTGAATCAGTGAATCTTCTTATGGTTTTTAATGTCATAGATCACTGGTGCCAAATAGTCTTTAATGAAACACTAAGCAATTGACTATTATCACTACCTTTGTTTATTTTTTAATGAGATAAATAATAAAATAGTGACTCAAGATGCTGACTTTCTAAGCATAACTTAGGTGTGGCACAAGGTCGAAAGTATAGAGCACCAAGTGGGGATCGAACTCACTACTCAGTTGTAATTGTTCTAGCTTGTTATCCATTACACCATGTTGAGGTTCCCAAATGATGACTGAAGATGATGTTACTAATATCAGTACTGAAAATGAATTCTCAGACATGAGTTCAGATCTGAGCTATGGTTGTCTTTGATAAAATGGCATGAACTCCATCTATCTGCAATCATTCTCATCTCTAGGTATCTTGATAAAGATGTTGACACTAATATGTCACATCTTTGAAGAGCTTCTGGGCTATAGTACAGGGATCTGGCATAAGGAGTGGCATATGCTGCACTCCAGTTTAAAATTTTACTTTCTAAAGCCTGTGGGCTAGTCTATCTCTCTTACAACCAAGGTGGAAGAGCCCTGGAGCAATCGTATAAAATCCTCCAAAAGTCAGTCATGACACAGTTCCATGTCACATGAACTTTGTATGGACTCTACAAAATAACTCCATTTGACCTCTTAGATGCCATGAAAGATAAAAGTCTTGAATAGCACCCCAATGACCTGGTGAGATCAACAAATAAAATTTAATGTTTATCATCATAACCCCCAAATCACTCTTTCTGCTAATCTGACTGCTTCATTTGAATAATCTTAAATGATTATCTTTTGGAATTACCGAGATATGGTTGAGGTTTCTGGTTTGACTTGTTATAGCAACACATTTTTTTATAGAATGTTTTGTATTTATTACAAATAAATTGGATTTTATTGTTATGTGTTGAGCAGATCAGATGCTTTACAGATACCGAAAAGAAATGCAAGAAGTCATTAAGTGACTGTTTTTATAGTTTCTGGAGCCACTGCTTTGCATCATTAAATTAGTATTGGCCACTGAACATTGGGGAAATAGGAGTAAAAATCTATCTGGCCTTTTTCTGTTTTGTTTATGAGTTCTTTTCTTTCTTTCTTTTTTTTTTTTTTTTTTTTTTTTTAACCTGACCCATATACATGACAATTTGCCTGAAAATGTAAAACTGAATGTATCAAAACTCTTTTGGCAATAATAGCAATAATAATAATATTGTTGGATTCTCATTCAGCAATGATGAGTTACCAAAGATAATTCCGTGGTAGGCAATGGATTTGTTAACAATAACCCCCCCCCCCACTCCCACTCTCTTCAAAAACACTGAAAACAAAATAAGGCTCAGCTAGTAGTCATTTGGTTGTAAACAATGTTAAGTCACTGATAAAATGAGGGTGGGAAAAGCACATGTTAAAAAGCCCATTTTTAAGAGGATAATTGTTATATAATAATAAACTCTGGAAATATTTCTTTATGATTATAAAAAGCATCTGACATGTCATTAAGGATATTCCCTGGTGACTGATTAGTTTAAAAGACTAAAAGACCTAATCTGCTATGATTGGATTTAGAGATATGCTTGATTAATGTGCAAAATATTTTTACATTAACTCAGAAGCTTTGCACTTAAATCACACTGAACCTTAAACAGATGGGGAAAATGAGCCACATTTTGCTTTCAGGTCAAATTCTCTTTTTTTCTGTTGTTTACTAGTCTTTTAAAATAAAATTAGAATCAAGGTGTATATACTTTGAGCTGGAAATTTTCTTTTCTGTTACATTGATCGTAATTTTGACTACCATCCCCTAAAATCTAATGCTGTCATTTTCTTTAATATTTTATAGAGTTTTATTCAATGACTCTCTTTTTTTTTTTTTTTTTCTTTTCACTATTTGCATATCTTTACACTTTCAAAATATATCAGTCTCGTTTGATTGTAGTTGAAATTTTTTTTTTTTTTTTTTTTTTTTTGTGTTACTTATGAGATAACCAGCCTCACTATGATTTCAGTATTTGACCTATGATCTAGATTTGAGAAATTTAACTTCTGAGCCATTATTTTAAGATATCAACATGTTCACTTGTTTTACTGATATAAGCAAATGCTTAAATACATCTTTTATTATTTAGGGACTTAATGTACCTGGTTGTTAAAGTTGTTATTGTGCAGATGTTAAGCAAATCATTCAATCAGAGTTGGTCAGCCACTTTTCAATTAGCAAACAATTCATAAGACCCTGCCATGTCTATTGTTTTCTTTTGATACAGGTTTGTATAAATTTTTTTTAAATTTTCTATAATTATAAAATTAAAAAAGATTACAGATTTTCTTTCTTTTCAGCAAAATTGATTATCTGAGTACTTACAAT
>OZ010587.1:102682850-102757850 GCA_963932145.1 Acanthosepion lycidas | reverse complement strand
ATTAGAAAATATTTCTTTCTTATGATAGAAAAATATTAATATTTGTTCTGTTGATGAGCAAATATTTCTTACTTGAAAGAACACACCACCCCAAAAAACATAAAAATTGATCACCCATTTTTACTGTTACATCAAAGAATCCATTTTACATAATGTTGGGTGTATAGTGTACCCAGCAACAGTCTACAAAACAAATCCCAAACTCTGTGGCTGTTCACTGTGTCATGTAAATATTTCCTCATGGGCGATGAAAATGTTACTTAAATAAAAATGCTGGAAATGATACTTGAAAGAAACTCTCATATTTACAGGTATATCTCAGGAGATATATATATATATATATATATATATATATATATATATATATATAGTTTTAAGATATGGTATATTTGTGGGTAAAAGTGGTCAATATCAATCATAGTGCATGTAAATATAAAAGTGGATACTGTGGTCAGCACCAACAGTCTTTTTCATGCTTCAACACAATCTGAATAATAACAACATATATATATATATAAGCTTGATTCTTAATTCATTGGAATGTATAAGAAAAGTGCCTTTTAATTTTTGTTCATCATCTTTTAAACTTAATTAAAATATTTTGTCACTTACCTGCTTAATAAGATCCTTTATGAATTAAATTTCCTTAATTAAGTAAAAAAAATTGTTACTTATAGGTTTGAAAAACAAAACTCCAATTGTTATCCGTATCAGGTCAGTGAAAAGTTGTTAAAGTTGTAAGAAATAGTGTTATACTCTTTTTTTTTTCTATCCAGGCATTTCTTCAAAATGTAACAAGTGTGTGTGTTCAGGTTTTTCTTTTTACTTGTTTCTTTTCGTTTTGTCTTAATTTCTGTTATTATCCTGTTAGTCTTTTTTATTTTTATTTTTCCTTGCTGTATTTCACTTAAAAAAAATATAAGAGAAGCTACATATTTCTTTTTTTTATATTAAAAATAAGTGCAAAGGTCAAAATCTTCAATCAATATTTGCCAAACTCATAACTGGTGACTGCTAAAATATTTACCATAGGTTGTTGTGTTTTTGTGTATTTTCTCTAAATATTGTTGTTTTTTGGGTTTTTTAAATTAAATAAACAAAAACTTATAACAAAGACAAGAAAAGTGGTTGTTGATGCATTTTTGTTTTTGTCTCCTTTCTTGCCCATTCAATCTATCTTTCTCTCTCTCTCTATCTCACACACACACACGCGCACACACATGCGCACACACGTGCACGCACTCCTTTTTTAGCCAGCCTGAACTATTATAACCCTGCCCTTGTGTGGAACTAGCAGCACACACACCTGCCTTCTTCCGAACTAGAAATCTTTGTAAGGATGAAGAGTACCTCGGTTAGAGCTGCAGTAATGTTGGCAGCAGTAGCAGTAGGAACTTCTTTGGTAACACTTGGAGGCAGTGCCAGTGTCAGCACAGTGATTGGTTGCCAATGTTGTCATCACTGGAAGTAGCCCCACCTACTTCTGCTGCACACAGGCAGATGCTATGAATCCATTCACCATTTGCACATCAGTGCCTTTCTACATTTGTTCATTTTTTTGTGGCCTCTCTCTCTCACTCTCTCTCTCTCTATATATATATATATAGTTTTAAGGTATGCTATATTTATGGGTTTTTTAGTTCAATATCAGGAATATTGCATATATAAATATAAAAGTGGACTCTCAAGTCTCCTCCTTGCTACTTCCTATAGCTGCAAATTTCATTTCTCGTATTCCTGGCATCACATGGAAACTCACATGTTTCCTCAATGACAAACACAGGAGAATTTTAATAAGGAAAAGATGAGTGAAAAGAAGTCTTTTACAACCATAGTGTTGCAAATATAACTGGTTATTATTAATATTATGACAGATATACTAATCCAATCAAAGATTTGGATTCCTTAAAAAACTTTTTAAAGTGTTGTGAATATTCCTGTTAAAAACATTATTTCAATATTATTGTTGTTATTATTCTTAGTAGTATTACAGTAATTAATGATGTTGGTAACTCTACTAATATACACATGGTTTTTCGTACATTCGAAAGTTGTAGTATTTTGAAGATTAATCATTTTAATGATTGATTGATTCTCTTTTATGGTTTATCAACCCTTTGAAAGTTATTTAAAGCCAGAAAATATTTTTAGATTGTAAGTATTTTTTTGAGATGATAATGGTTTAGTGATACAAGTTTTACTAATTAAACCCTGAATGGTTCGAGAAGAGGTGAATTTATACTTTTCCCCAGGATATTGGCATGTAAGTGAATTAGAACTTTACTCTCTAATTAACAGTTCTAAGCCATTATCCATTATAACAGACATATATACAAGCTTACAGCACCTGGTATTCTCAAGGGGTCACCCATCTAGGTACTGACCTAGCTCAATATTGCTTAAATTTGGTGATCATACAGGAACCTGTGTTTCAACGTGATGTGGCTGTAGGTCTTAAACATTTTAAAATCTTAGACAATATTATGATTGATACACATAAAGAAAGCTTTTTATTAAAAATATAAACAACTTTATAAAATCTCTAAATAACATTTTTAGAAGAATTGTAGTTTTTCAAATTAAGAGAAAGATGAAAAAAGAATGGAAACATAACTTATAGTGATTAAAGAAAAAAATTCTGCATAAACAGATTTTATTCGAAGAATAAGTATTGCATTTTGTATTTGAACCATTTGTTCATTTATATTTTTAAAATATAAAATGATAAAAGAACTGATACCTTTTGGACATCATAGAGACAAGAAATCTATATCGTTTCATTTTCTGATTGATGTTTTTAATTCAATATTAAATCGGCAATTAAAATAAATTATGGTATTTATTCTTGTCAACAGAATCTATTATTTTCCTACGTATCCTAACTTTCTGTCATCAGAATTTTGTCTGCTATCATCTTTTGTTCGCAAGAAAACCTTAAGTTGTAAGCATTTACCAAATGCAATTTAGTCAGTTTTATTCACTGACAATATAGTTGGGTGATAGTATCCATTTATATTTTGTAGGTTCTTATTTTTGTGTCTTTCTTGGAGTTCTTATTGCTCCTTAAATATTTGTATCATCTACGAAATATTTATTTGCCTTTGCCAGTTTAAGTGTTTGTCCAATTTGGCGTTAAAAGGATTTTGATGGGTGCCTAAAACTGAAATGGGTGGGATACTCACTTTCAAGGTGCAGGAAATGAACATATAATAAAAGTGTCCAGTTTCTATGGCTTTTGCAAAGCAGAAAAGTACTTGCTGTAGACCCCCCCCCTCTGATAAATTCTTGTAGTTGCTGTTAAAAGGGACGAGATTAAGGAGAATCCAACATATTAGTTGATGGTAATGTTAAAGGGGGAATTGTATGCTATTTCGAAAAGTAGAAATGAGGCAGAATGATTCACTGTAATATCAGTTGCCCAAGTTTCCCAGAATTGGTTTTAGATGCATCCTGTAGTGTTCTATGAATTGTGTAGCCACCAGTTTACCTGACATGAACCCAAAATAAGAACTTACAGGATGTGATATGTTTACACACATGACTCTGCCCCTAAAAATATCACTGCATATTATGAATAATTACTGAAACGATAATGCTCAAGTATCTCTCCAGAGATCCTCTGATCAATTCTGAAAATGCCACATTGAGCTACTGCATTCTACTAACCTAGTGGAGATCCTACATGATACAGGGCACATTCTTCATGACTTTTGGCATGAAAATGTATGCAAATATATATTTGTTTATTTTGCTGAATGACATAGAGCATTGTCATGCATAAAAATATTTCTAAAAGCATTTGGCTTCTACTTGAACTATGTTTCTGTGTACTTTAAAAAAATTAATCTGGCACTTACCATAGACACCTCTCTTCACCACCAATAATCCCATAATCATAAAACATCGCACCACTGCTGCCTTGTTGAAATCTGTAAGAGCTGTCAACCCCAGAAGGCACCCTGTCTTTGCTCCATCTGTCTGGTACAATTAGAGTAGAATAGCATTCATCAGTAAAAAGGACAGTTGAAAAATCAGTTGTTATGTCTTAAATTCTCCATTCCATTTGATAGAGACCTAAAGTAGGTATTGTCTATGGTCACACATTTTAGGATCCAAAAATTTATACTTTTCATCAATTCCTCTCTATCAAAATGCTTAAAAATTTCATAATTTGAAAAAGATAGCATTTTTATTTTAATTATTTCACTGAAAGCAAGGCAATAAAACCACTAAGATTCAAGGTGTTACTGAGTGTTAGAGAATATGAGAAAGAAAAAAGCAACTCTATTAAGGAAAGAAAATAAAAGAACAAGAATTAAGAAGGCAGAAGATAATGATTAACATTAAATTTTTGAAGATTAAAGTTGATTGGGAAGCAAGAAGCTGGAAGAGAATTTCATAAGTGAGAAGAAACTTTTAGCATAGAACTTAGTCACATCTAGCCATCTCAAATGCAAGATGATGAGACCTTGCCACCGATCTAATACTGTACTTTAATTCGTAAAATCAAAGTTCATCAGACCAATTATCATGAAAGCACTTATAGAAAAGGCAGAGGGAAGCTACATTATGGCAATGAGAAAGTGACTGATGCCAAGATACCAGGTATTTCACAGAGTGACAAAATAAAGTTGCCAAATTACTTTTATATAATTTTCCAGGATTTTCAATTAACTTCACAGTTCGAGCATACATGCCAATCAAACTTACAATTTCCTGCATTGTTTTACTCTGCAAGCTCTGAATTTACCAAACATTTCTTTTTACCTCTCAACCTTATAACACATTTTAAATCTTCACTCTTAAGATGGCTATTGATTTGAAACTTCAAAATCAAGCCATTTGTTTATATCTGCACAGAATAAACTGGCTCTCATCCTAACTGCACAGATGTTGCTATCATTCAACATATACACCTTTAGATTCTATTTTATGTATTGATAAAACATGAAGTGGCTAACAATGAAAGATATGGTGGACATATGAGATTAATTCCCAAAATAATTCTTCTTATTTTATGATGTTCACTGATAGCATCAGTGGCAGATTTGGGCAGTATTGCCTTAGAGGTTGAACCTTCCCATCATTAACCTATAATGTTTTGTTATAGCAGTCTGACAAAATTACATCTGATATAAAAACATAAAAGTGCATATGAATCAGAGCTGTATCCTTGAATTTCTCTCATGAAGAAAAATCACACCCACTGACATATATTAACACTTGTTGAACATTTATGGAGACTAAATAGTGGTAACGTGTACAGCTTGATGTTGGTTAATACATTTTGACAGCAACAGTATTGTTGTGCTTGACAAGTTATGTTTTGGCCAATGAAAGATAGGCTACATCAACATGGGAATATTTTGGTAGGGCATGTATGGGATGTGCACCCTTCAGCTTACTATACCAACAGAATGAGATGACAATTCCAGAATCAGTCATTAACAGTGAATTGTTTTCTAGTGAAGTCAAATTTGATTTTGCATTATTATTTCATGATTAAAATGACCAAAGTATAAGAATAAACTTTCATTCAAATATTTTATATTTCTGCCTTTCAGTTTTTTTATTATATGTTTTGAAACTGTATATATTTAACTGTCTTTTTGGGTTTTTTAAAATTTTTGTTTCATGGACACCATGGTCTTTAGAGGCTTGTTTAGAGATCAAGTTAATGGCCTTTTAAGCTTCCTTCATGTTAATTTTGAATATGTAAGAATTAAATATTCCAGGGGTTCCCCAGAATTTTAGAAATACCAAAGTGGAGTATAGCCCAAAATTGGTTGGGAACTACTGGGCTATTTGGGCAACATTTTCCTGATATCATTACTGCTATGAAAAAGAGGAAGACTGTGTTTTGCTGAAAACAGATTCTGTCCAATGATGCAGCTGGGTGTCATGTATCTGTTGTAATTTCTATGCAAATAAATAGGTGACATTATTTTTGGAGTAATCATGGCGTGTGTCTGCATGTGTGTCTGTACTTACTCATGATATCTTTGTATAAATCCCTTTTGTTTATGTATTTGAAATAGTCAGAAATTATACATACACATTTTTATTCACTTCCATTTCTGTGTTAATCTGTATTGAGTTGAATCATTATGTTTGCATTGTGTACAAGTGTAAAATGCACTCTTAAATAATGGTGTGTACATGAGTTTGCCTGCTGATACTGAATGCTGCATTCTGTCCATTTTGATCTCTCAAACAGTTCAACTCCATTGAATGAAAGATTGGTCTCTTATGCAAGCCAACTTCATTATCAGGTTTGTCAATCCAGCAAAAAAGGGTGGCTGCAATTAATTTTCAGTCCCTGGTGAGTGCGTCTCCATTATTTGTGCTCCCTATAGAGTTGGAACTATGACATGCCATATTGCTTTCAGGGTGGGTAAGATGAGTTCTAAAGTTGGCGCTTTAAACTTATAATTACAATTTTATTGATTAGTTTGACTTTGTTGTTAACATTGTCTCTTTTTCAGTTGGTCAAACCATTTTGCTTCTCTGAGAATTCATCTCAACCAAAGAAATTAACTGTGTGTGACTAAATGTATGTTTCTGTATATTTAATAAACTATTGTGCAAGGATTGATTTTATATAACATATCATGCACTGTCGTTCATTTCTTGTATTTCCCTTATTCCTTTTGAACACATAGATGTGTGGGTGCTGGCTTGGAATGAGAAATTGGAGAGCTGAGTTCAAATTTCAGTTGGGTTAGTTACATTCACTTACACACAAATACACTTGGGAAATGTATGAATCTGTCTCCTCTCCCCCACCCCAGCTATGTGTTAAGTAGTAGCTGGAAAAAATCATTGTTATTTTCAAAGAATTGTTAATGCAATATTCAGTCATATGAAAAGAATTATTCTTACAATTCAAATTGTTTTGACTTTAAATATCCTACAAAGGGTTGATAAGCCATGAAAAACAAATTGATCCTTTCACTCACAAGTCTTGTACTGCAACTTTAGCAACAGTAGATGCGTCTAGCGCAAGATAACCTTATCCATTAGATTGGTTACTACCTCAGGCTATAGAATCCAGTCTGTCCTGCTATTTAATCCATAGATGGGAGAAGATTTGGGTTCGTGCCATTCCTAAGTGTATTTGTGCAAAAGTGAATGCAACTGACTATTCTGCAATTTGAACTCTGCTCACCGATTTGACTTTCAGTGCTGATAACCATTGCACTACATGCATATCAGTGTCACATATTAACAGAGAAACTACAACAAGTGTAAGTCATTTGACCAAATGCTGTCAGATTTGATACTGTGGTCTTTTATGAGATAATGAGATCAACAAGAAAGTGTGTGGGATATCTGCCAGTTGGTTTTCTTCAAAAGCATCCTGGGATATAAGAAATGTTTTTACCTCATGTGAAACAAAAAGAACATTGAACATTTCTAATCATCCAATTTGTTTGGTGTCCTGGGTACATCCAATTTGTTTGGTGTCTTGGGTACATCAATAAACTCCTGGGTAATATGATAAAATACATCCGACTGCAAGGCCTCTGATCAGGAGGTTTTGAGGAGTGTGGAACCACCTCTTAATTGCTGGTGTTCCCAGATCCACCCGGGGTGGTAGCACCTGTTAGGGTCCCAGCTATGGGAAAATAGTTAACCCCCAAACTGGTGTCAAAACCTGTAAAAATAGATTTTATTACCAGAAATACTTTTTGAAAAAAATATTACCAGCAATAAAAATCTTGTGGGCATTAAATAACCTATTGGGGTTGATATGCCATAAAACAAACTAAACCAATTTGTTTGTTCTCATGTAAAACATTATTTTGAATTGCTATAGACTTTAGAAAGTGCCAGATTTACTAATAAAATATTTTTGTTAATCATTTCATCCCAAGTAAGGCAATAGAGCCACTAAAACATAAGGGGTTACTGGGTGTGAAAGAATGAGAAAAAGAAAACATTATTAAGGAGAGGTAACAATAAAAGAACTGGAAGGCAGAAGATAACGATTGACATTCCATTTAAATTTTTTAAGATGAAAGTTATCTGAGAAGCAAGAAACCAGTAGAGAGTTCCACAAGCGAGAAGTGTAAGAGAATTGATGTATTGGAGGAACAGAAGTATTGACTATATAAGACATGCACATCGATACATATGGAGAGGCTGGATAGTGTAATGACTGTCAACATGGAAAATGAAATTGAATTTCAATTGAGGCTCCTCATGTATACCTCACTTGGGAGAGGCATAAATCGTCTTCTACCTGTGTTCTATCCTACCACTAGATACAATGTTAGATTGTCTCACCTATAGCATATCATGATGGTTGAGGATGAAAACAAATCACTCATTCGTAGCTACCTCACCTGCCTAAGCAGTAGCAGCAAAATAATTCCCCCTCCCTGCCTCTAAACAGTTAATTGTGCCAGGAGTAATAAGACAAAGATGTTCAAACTGTAATTCAGTCCTGAAGATTTGATTTTTCTCAGGATTTGAATAGACTGACCCCAGCACACACGAGATGTGAGCTATTTGCAATTCACTTGACCAACCATGATTACGTTCTTTTCTAAATCACTTGTATCTTTTTTTTTTTTAAATTTTCTCATTCTTACTTTTCTCTTTCTGCTTTTTATTTCCAACAGGTGATTGCTGCTGAGCCTGCCCAACTCTTGATGAAGTTACGTGTATACATGGCTAACATCTGGAACATTTGGGACACCTGCGCAATTCTTTTCTTCTTTCTTGGTGTCGGCTTGAGGTTCAACGCAAGCACCTTGCAGGCATCACGCATCATATACATCGTGGATGTTGTACTCTGGTACATACGCATCTTGGAGGTGCTCAGTGTCAACAAATACCTGGGACCCTACTTGAAGATCATCGGGAAACTGGTAAGTCTTTAATATATCCTGTCAATCAGTCTTGCATTTCCTGTGATCTCTGTTTGTACTTATCTCGTTTGTACAATTTTTATTCAATCACTGAATAACATTATTATAATATAACATAGAGGGAAAAAAACATTCCATAATGGATCATTTTTCCACATTCTAATCAATGCTCAGCACATTGTCAACTGTTTTGCATTTAAAAGCATAATAAAAAAACTTATGGTAATGGATAACAACGCACAACTTTGTATAAATACTTATATTAATGAACAACATATAGTTTTGTATTACTTGCATCCCTGATGATGATCTTGGAAAAAGATCGAAACTACTTGGGGAAATGAAAATAAAAGAAACTGAAACAGCTATAACGCATTTCTCTCTTCGTTTAACATCAATGCACAGAAGGTCATTTGTGAGTATTAACGGATTTTATTAAAAATTAGCAGACATAATGACTGTAATTTATTCAACCAGACATGCCTAATATATATATATATATATATATATATATATATATAATAAAGGTAATAAATCCGTTGCTATATAATCCAAGTGGATCCTAGTTATATAAAATATTAAAACTGATTCACAAAAAGAGCTCAATGTATTATTACAGAGCAATATAATTAATAAACAATAAGATCTAGAATCACATCATATAGGAAATAGCCTGTGTGGACTGAGTTTGTGTCAGACATAAACTCAGTCTACACTGGGATTGATAAGACAGACAACTGATATTTTCATCTGCCAGAATACGGTATTTCCCATATGAGGTGATTTTGGATTTTATTGTTTATCATATATAATTTATTATATATACTATTTATATATTATATATGTGTGGTACTTATTGGATAGTGCTCAATATCAATGATAGAGCTAATATATTTAGTTGGGTTGATGTGAGTTTGTGACCGTGGGTTTCATGCTTTTGCAATCGGCAGACAAACTTTGTCTGACAATCAGTACCGTTCATATATAATATATAAATAATATATACCCAGGGTCACAAACTCACATCAACCCAACTAAATATATATATATATATATATATATATATATATATATATATATATATATATATATATATATATATACACACACACACACACATTGGCGGCAGTCAATTGTGAAATGTTGATTCCCTAATGTTTGTGTTAGAAACTAACTAGTACTTAATACTATTTCCAAAGTAGCTGTTTTGTGGACTATTTTCATTATATCGGGGGTGGTGGGTTGGGTTAGTTCTGTACTGCAAAGTATCCAGTTGAAACAGAAATCACTGTCATTATCTAGGTGCTCAGTAAATAGAACAAATGTTTTTTTTCCTATTTTTACAAAAATGGGCCAGCACTGCCAGGCAACAATGTTATAACAATGCAGTAATGAAAGTATTAGTAAACGGAATTTAATTTTATAGAACTGAATTTCAATAAGAAAATACTAAAGAATGGCATCATTTAAATCATCTTGTTCTTTCCCACTGACACCTTTCTGCTATTTTCACAGGTTGGTAATACCTAGATTCAAATTTCACTGATAAATGAAAACGAGTAAAAGCAATAAATTCACATGTTCACGACCAGAATTAAAGCTGGGTTGGAAACTAGCCACACAGCAGTTATTATGCTGGATAATTGAAAAATTGCTGAGACATTAGCTTATAGGGTTTTGCTTGCTCTAAGGACACTATTCTGAAAGTGAATACCACAGACTGAACCAGAAATTGAACTTGGTCTGTGTTGTGGTAAACCCTCCTACAGTATAATGAACTCTTCCTCCTCTCATAAATACAAACTGCGAGAGTCGGATGAGAAGAGAGTGGAGTGGAGTAGTAGACACAGTGCTAATCTACTTATTACTAACACTATTGTTTTGTATATATCTTCAATATACTTTTTCAACCTACCTTCGTTTTCCATGTCTTTCTTTCTGGACCCTAAAAAGAGCAACAACAGTCTACTAATTTCAGTTTCAATGTTGGTAACCTTTAGACTAATGATTTATGTGATAAGAGTTCCTATACTGTTCCCCACTTGTCCTTGAACGTCTATTAATTCTTTTGAGATTTCACAATCCCACGGGGGGGGGTGCTATACATATATTGAGAATGTGTGATTTAAACACTGGATTTATAAGATCAATTTATATTCCAAACTAAGTGAAATTTACTTAATGTTATAAAACACTATTTTTATAGTAGAAATATTGAAAGAATAAAAATAGAAATTCATTCATTCAATAAGAAAAAGTAAAGGTTTTTTTTTTTTCTTTTCTATTATTACTTCACAGTCACTTGCAAAATATTAATATTTATTTTCTTATGTAATTAGATGCATTTATGCATATCTTGTTTCGCTCACGCATGAACCCACACTCTCCCTCTGTCTCTCTCTCATTGGTATACCTATAGACACAAGCATTTGAAGGTACATGCATATAGATATTTGTACACTAAGGTAGATCTAAAAGTTGTTGGCCTTCAGTGTCAGATACAGATTTTGATAGGATGACAGTAATGGTTGAATTCTTATATTGAATTCTTATATATTTTTTTCCTTATTACTGGGTAAGATGATAAACTACGTCCAACAGCAAGGCCTCTGATCAGGAGGTTTTGAGGATTGTGGAACCATCTCTTAATTGTTGGCATTCCCAGGTCCACCCTGACCTGGGGTGGTTGTACCTGTTAGGGTCCCAACTATGGGCAAATAGCTAACACCTAAGCTTGTGTAAAAATAGGTTTTAATACCAGTAATACTTAGTAATAAAAAAAAAATATTACCAGCAATAATTTTTGAAGGAAAAATTATTATCAGCAATACTTTAAATATTTAAAAGCAATACAAACAGCTATACATTCTTTAAAAAAAAAATATTACCAGCTATAGATTTCTTCAAGGAAAAATATTTCCAGAAATAGATTTTTGAAGAAAAACATTACCAGCAATAAAAATTTTGTCGGCATTAAATAACCCATTAAGGTTGATATGCCATAAAACAAACCAAACCAAACCTTATTACAGAAAGAAACTGACTAATAATCTAGTGAAATGGTATCTGATATGAAAGTGTGTAAAAAAAAAAAAAAAAAAAAAAAAAAAAAAAAAAAACTATTTCCTCAATACAAAAAATTCACCCATTGACGTACATTGATGCTTGCCGAAGATTTTAAAGAGAACATTGGTTAATGCATTTCAGCAGTGGTGACAAGCTATGTTAAAACCAATGAAAGATAGATTACATGGCTAATATTCTCCTGACGTCATCATTACTACTGAGAAAATTTTAAAATTTTGCATCCGAATACTTCTTCTCTCCCTCCTCTCTCTCTCTCTCTCTCTCTCTCTATTGTGCTTTCCATCTATTTTTTCACTCTTTCTCATCTTCAGAGCATCACTTATCATTCTCTTGTCCTGTCCTTCATTTTTCTCATCCTACCTCTATTGTCTCTCTCTCCCTCTTGTCCTCTCTCTCCCTCTCCCTCTTGTCCTCTCTCTCCCTCTCCCTCTTGTCCCTTCTCTCCCTCTTGTCCCTTCTCTCCCTCTTGTCCCTTCTTTCCCTCTTGTCCTTTCTCTCCCTCCCCCTTTTGTCCTTTCCTTCTGTCTATCTCTCTCTCTTGTCCTTTCCCTCTCTCTCTCTCTCTTGTCCTTTCCCTCTCTCTCTCTCTCTTGTCCTTTCCCTCTCTCTCTCTTGTCCTTTCCCTCTCTCTCTCTCTCTTGTCCTTTCCCTCTCTCTCTCTCTTGTCCTTTCCCTCTCTCTCTCTCTCTTGTCCTTTCCCTCTCTCTCTCTTGTCCTTTCCCTCTCTCTCTCTTGTCCTTTCCCTCTCTCTCTCTCTCTCTTGTCCTTTCCCTCTCTCTCTCTCTTGTCCTTTCCCTCCCTCTCTCTCTCTCTCTTGTCTTTTCCCTCTATCTCTCTCTTTCTCTTGTCCCAGTGACCCACTGTCTGCATTTTATCACTCACCCCAACCCCTACTTCCAGACCTAAATCCATTACATCACCTCTGTTTAAATCATTTTGTTTCCGACTTTCAGCTGAGGGACATGTCATATTTCATCATTATCCTCTTCATCGTACTGATCAGTTTTGGAATCGTCCGTCAAGCTATTCACTTTCAACATGAAAATCCTTCCTGGCTCATTGCACGCAACGTTGTCTTCTATCCCTACTGGATGATCTACGGGGAGCTGTTTGCAGAGGAAATTGACCGTGAGTTCATTACAAACTTTATTTGACACCCAATCACAATATTCTTCCATACTCTTTCTCTATTGAACATTTAGATAAATTTCTTCTTTTTTTTTCTTCCTGCTTTTTGACAAAAAGGGGCCTTCTCTTGAGAAAGAATAAGTTAATGGCAATAAAGCAATGACTTCTTCAAGATAAATGACTTCATAATCGTTTTCAATTGGACCACTTTCACTTTAAATTCTGAAAGGTGTCTTTATATTCTATCATTTTAGTTTTTATCTAAAATATTACAACTAATAATTGCCTTGGTTTCTATATAATAGAGAGCTTTGGACTGGTAATATTTTTGTCCTTACTTGTAATCATTAGAGATATTTCTTTTGTTTTTTAGAAAAGAAAATATGACAAATGTCATTTTTGAAATGAACTAATGTTTTCACCATAAATTATGCTACACTATAATCCATGGGTCTTCCAGCAACAGCCAACAACTGCATTTTGCCCATTACAAAACATTTCTCTTGTCCACCACATCATGCTGATTGCCAAAAAGATCCCATTAAAACCCATTCATTTAAATTTTATTCATTCATTTATAAAAACTGATTATTTTCTTTGGTCTACAAAAATATGTTACTATAAAAGTGTAAAAATAGGTTTTAATACTACCAGTACATTTTTATAAAAAAATATTACCTGCAATAGAAAAAAAAAATATTACCAGCAACATATTTTTGAAAAACAAAAAAAATGTTACCAGCAATAAAGATCTTGTGGGCATTAAATAACCCATTGAGGTTGACATGCTGTAAAACAAACCAAACCAAAAATATGTAAAATATATATTTTGACCTTTTAATTAAAAAACAAAACAAAAGAGAAACAAATAGTGATTGATGTTATATTATTTATAGAATAAGGAATTTATTACTTGAAAATATCACTCAGTCTATTTTTACTGAATGATTTTAACAAAATCAATGGCTCTATATCAATATGCCAGAATTTATGATTTCTGTTGAAAAATTCTAAAACGCTAGATTCACGGAAAGAAGTGGATTGATTTTGTTTTAGTCTCATGCATTTAATAAATTGATTTTGTTTTAGTCTCATGCATTTAATAAATTGATTTTGTTTTAGTCTCATGCATTTAATAAATTGATTTTGTTTTAGTCTCATGCATTTAATAAATTGATTTTGTTTTAGTCTCATGCATTTAATAAATTGATTTTGTTTTAGTCTCATGCATTTAATAAATTGATTTTGTTTTAGTCTCATGCATTTAAAATAAGCATTGAATTTTGTATTACAATCAATTTATGAAGTGTTCCCCTAGCTGAATAAGAATCACTGAATTAAGCAAATGAATTCAATTTACTTGTTTTCTTGGATTCTTTACTGCTGCTTGGGAAGCACAGTTTGGAATTTTACAAGAAAAACAAAAACAATTATGGCCATGTTTGAAACCATGGTAACAATGTTGTAGAGAAACTGATGTTGTTAAATTGGGCTGACCAAAGAGTTTGCAGTTTTTGTAAAGATCCCAGAACAATTGGATGTAAAAGATATATTTTGAAGCTGAGAATAGATTTATAAAATGGCCTAATTTGATTTTCAAAAATTCAATTGCTCTGAGTTTAAAGAGGCTCTTACATTAGACAACTTTTACCATTTTTAAAAGTAGAGAATTCATCACGAGTTGCCTGGAGTAAATTATTTCAAAATAATGTTTAATAAAATTCTTTTTTCTGGCTTTTTCTTTAGATGCAAATTTTATATATATATATGTATGTATGTATGTTCTTCGACATAAGCCAAAAATCTGAATCTCCTAACATTTTGAGTGAACTTTGTTGGGTTTTTCCCCTTCTGAAACTTTCTTTTCTACTTTCAGCCTGCATGAACCCCAACAGCGAATGTTCCTATGGTGCGTGGGTGGCTCCTGCACTGATGTGCATCTACCTGCTGATTGCTAACATTCTACTTGTCAACCTTTTAATTGCAAGATTCAAGTAAGTCTCTCCACACAAATTCTATCTCAAAGAAGCAGAGATGATTAGATTAAGAAAACAATATTGAGACAGTTAATTAAATTAGACAAAATCAGAAAAGCTAAGTAAGTTTTGCTTTTATTTATTTATTATATATATGGTTGGTTACTTTGAAGTGCAAGGCGAGTAAAACAAAATTAGTAAATGTCAGCAATTTTACCCATTTGAATGAGATATATATATATATATATATATTTGTGTATTTAGGCAGCAATCCTTTCATGCACATTTCATTGAATACGACAGACAAGGTGCTTTTATTTAGTTTTTTATACAATTTCTCAATATGATCTAATTTTTTTCTTTGCAGATGATAAATTATATAAAAACTGTCTGCATGTTCTTTTTATCTGAGCACTTTCGGCTATACATTTAGCCATTTTCAAGGTTGAAATATATTCACTGTTAAGAAGAAATAGATTGTTGTATGTATGTATTTATATAATGTTTTCATTTTCAAAACACTGTCAAGGTCTTGTGTCCATGTTCATAGTTGATATTATCGAGTGTTGTTTTTTTTTTTTTTTTATTAATAAGGCTTCCATTATTTTTAGCCTTTTTTTTTTTTTTTTTTTTTTTTTTTTTTTTTTTTTTGCATGTAGATGATGCTATTATATTTGTGTTGTTAACAAGTATGTTACGAATAGTGTCTGGTAGGTCTCCATGGGTATTTATAAATTGTATAAAAAAACTAAATCAAAGCACCTTGTCTCTCGTATTCAATGAAATATATATATATATATATATATATATATATATATAAATAATTGAATAATATAGACATATTATGTCTGTTTCTTTTTGTAATAATCCTTTCTATTACAATAAATTTGTCTTTGTAATTCACCCCTGAAGATGATCTTGGAGAACATTTAAAGTACATTTAAACTATGGTGTCTTCCTTAATGAATTTCGTTTTGACATCAAGAGACTGGTTAAGGAAAGGATTATTATAAAAATAAATAGACATAATATGTCTATATTATTCAATGAAATATGTTTGAATGAAGATATGCTCTCTAAATATACATATTCTCACACACACACACACACACACACACACATATATATTATAAACAGTAGTAATTAGGATTACTCCATGATATTGATGATCATCATTTCACCTTGTAAATTAAAATTATATTAATAGGATTCACTTGGATTATATATCAATTGGATTTCCTCTGTGTGTGCGTGTGTACACATGCACACACACACACACACACACACACACACACACACACACACACACACACACACACACACACACACAGTGCGATGGGTAAATTGTCGCCATTATATATTTTTTATTTCACACATGCACATTGTTTTAGATTTTGCCGACTGCATAGTATAGTAGTATCAGTTTGGTACTGTCTGTGAGAAAAAGAGCACCATGATACAATTCACTCCTACAGAAATTTGGAAATGACATGCTGTACTACTTGGAATTCACATCAGAAGCTCCAATACAAACATTTTAGAATGTTTTGGTGTCAATCTGAGGAGAGTGCAGTCTTCAGAAAGACATTGCCTCAGACTCAGCACGGAGGCCTTGAGGATGCAGTGTTGCCCTGGGTCAAGAGTGTGGCTGCTGGAAGACACTATGTTTGGCAACAGGACTCTGCACCAAGCTTCACAAGCATGAAAACCCAGTCATGGCTGTCAGAAAATTTGTGACCACATCACCCATTATATCTGGCCAATTTACTCCCCAGAATCCAAACCCCTTGATTATTATGTGTGATGTGTAGTTGAGCAAGAGACCAACAAACCTCCTTGTAACACCAAAGATGAACTGAAGTTAAGGATTATGCCAGCATTCACCAACTTAAACAAGGAGACCATCCAGAAGAATTGCAGGAGATTTGATACCATACTTGAAAACAATGGCAATTTTATTAAATAAATTTAGTCTTTAGTATTTCAAGATATTTTCGTGTAATTTTGGTAAATATAATATCTGTTAAAATGAGATATCAGTGTTATTTTCATATTTGCATAATTTAGACAACACTTTATCCATCACACCCTCTCTCTCTCTCTCTCTATATATATATATATATTATATATATTGTTACGTGTTGATAATTGTAACAAAGGAAAAAAAATGATTTACCACAACACAGAGCTAAATCACAAACAAATATATAATTTATTAAAACACAACATAAAATATATACAAGATAAACAATTGTGGCCTACAAAACAGAAAACAGAGTTACTGGCGAAGTGTTACGAGGGAGAAGGAAAGGGAATCAAATATCTTTATCACTTTAGGGCTAGTGAAGTAATCTAAGTGCTATATTTGGAAATCCACAAAGGTGTGTAAATAAATATTAATTTTTAGTTTGGTCAATGAAAATTAGTCAAAATTCTATTTACCAAATTTGTTCCATGAAATTCTCTTTTGGGTTTTAGTTGGTCGGCAACTTTTTATAGAGATTCTTTTGGCTGGATATAATAGTCCTCGAATCAAAAGCCGGAGTTGATAACAGCAGAAATTCTCCTTCATCAACTGACAACCCTTTTCCAAAATCCCATTTTTATAGGGGCTAACACCTAATTTGCATATTTGTAGATATTTCTCGAATATACTAGAATGATCTAGAATCTTCCAAACATTCTATTTCTAATTTCTCTATTTTACAACTACTCCATCAATGAAAACTTTTTTGTAATAACAAGTAGGACTCAGTAGAATCCCTTATTATAAAAATGCATCCTCGTAACAATATATATATATATATATATATATATATATATATATATATATATGAATAGGAGAAATACTTTTAAGCTTCTCCAATACCCTAATTGATTCATATTCAATGTGAAACAAAAGGCTAGTAAAATATTTCAAAATAGGAGAGTGGACCATCAGATAAACTAACTGAACCAATATATATATATATTATATATATATATATATATATATATATATATATATATATATATACACACATGTGTGTGTGTGTTTGTGATAAGTCACACTTCAAAGTTAAGCTGAGCAGCCATGTGGCCACAGATGACTTTGCAAGCCAGCCTTGTTCCTCCATACCTTGTTAAATATGTGAAACACAAAAGGCTGATGGAGAGTTTTGAAAGTAATTTTCTGCTCATGCACTTTAATGTGCCGCTTCAGCCTAGGAGCAGACCTGCAAATCACAAAACTGACATCATAAGTACCCTGCAGGCCTGTCAGAATGGACCTCCATATAGTCAGCATTAGGCAATATACTTTTGTGTGTGTGTGTGTATATATATATATATATATACATATATATATATGTATGTGTATATATATATATATATGACTGCCCATTAGAAAATAAGTGCTGCATCAAATCTGTGGTATACCAATGCACTATATCATCCACGGAGAACCCTAACAATAATATGATATACATTGGGTCCACGAAAAATGCCTTTAAAACCAGATGGAGGCAGCATAAATGCTCCTTCAACAACATAAACTTTAGACATCAGACCTCTCTATCTAAATATTTTTGGCACCTGAAAGAAAAAAATAGGACACCTAAAGTAAAATGGAAAATCATTAACAGGACTAGAACTTGCAAAACTTGGGGATGACCCATGCCCTTTGTGCCTCCATGAGAAACTACACATTATTAAGCTTCTAAACAATAAAAACCTATTAAACAACCGGCAAGAATTAACGGTTTTCTGCCGACACAACCGAACTTATGCTCTGAATAACTAGCTAAAAACTCGCATACAAAAAAATAAATTTTAAAATCCATAGCACATATACATAGTTTTAATAACCTACAAAAATTGATAACCCTTTATGAAGTCGTCAAATAACAAACGTTACGGCCTTTTCATATACACAAATCCCTTTCATAAAGAGATATAATAAAAGAATAAAATAATAATAAATAAATAAATCTCCGTAGACGCTCAAGCCAGACTATGCGAAAACTTCCTCCGTCGTAAATTTAGCCACCCCCACCTTACCGTGACCCGGCATCTATGAAAGTAACTCTATACTGATACAAATTATTAACACCCCACCCCTGCCGATTCTAAACAATCCGCCCTTGATGTTACCATGGAAATTTTTGATTTCAATTCTGACCATACTATTAAAACTCGTAAATTTCAGAAATAAGTCATTCCCAAAAAATTTCGCTTGAAGATGGAACAGAGCCTACTTTAACTCAAGTTAATTCAAATATTATTTTGAAGTTTTTGGCTCTTGTTTTGAAACATGAGACCTCTTATGTAGCGAGTTGGAATCATATTTTTAAATAAATAATTATATTTATGCTCTACTTTCGTATCGAGCACTATTTTTTTAAAAATAATTACAAAAATACTAAGGAACTTTGGATTATTTACCAAACCAGTTTCTTTCCTATTTTCTACAATATTTTCACATATATATATATATATATATATATATATATATATATATATATATATATATATATATATATGGTGTCCGAAAATAATGTATACACTCTTTGAATCATTATAACTTATTCACTTTATGTATTTTGACTTGTAAATAAGATTAAATACAAAAGAAAGAATACACATTTAAAGAATTTGAGAGTAAAATATACAAAAAACATAGAAAATTAACTTTAATAAGATAAAAGGTACTCGAGGCAATAGCAGAATGTTCATATAATGATGAGTTCACATCAAGTGTTCAAACTGGTTGCCGTTCTGTTCAATACATTATTCATATCTTGAAAAAATAGACCTACAAATGTTCCAGTATCATTCCCAGCACATTCTTCTTCAATTGCTACTCTCATTTCAGCAATTGTTTCAGGTTTCCTGCTGTAAACTTTTATCTTTTAGAAACCCCCACAAAAAGAAATCCAAGGGTGTCAAATCTGGTGATCTAGGTGGGTATTCAATTGTCCCTCTTCTTCCAATCCATCTGTTTTGCATATTTTCATCTATATAAGTTCTCACATCACGGTAATGTATTATTAACTATTAATATTTAAAGAGTGTATACATTATTTTGGGACACCCTGTGTGTATATATATATATATATATATATATATATATATATTACAGCAAACAAACAAAAATTACCTCAACATGAGTGTCTGTCTTGGAGCATTGTTTTAAATTTATTTTCAATATCAGTCCTCCTCTGGTAGACACCTTGTTAATGAGAATGGGTTTGTGTTAGCAACTGGTCGAGGTGTAAGGTATCTTATCTGGGAGAGCAATCTGGGTTTGGAGTTTATTTGTGCTAGAACATTTCATTGTTTGTAGTTTAATATCAGTTCCTATTATGTGGCATTTCTTATATGAGCCCCAGGTGTGTTTTTCTGGGATTCACAGTAAATAGTTTTTGTACTACAAAAGATGTACAATATTATTAGTAATATATATATATATATATATATATATATATATATATATATATATATATATATATATATATATATACACACACACACACACAAATGAAGAGAAAGAACAGATTTAGAATCAACAGTTCTCTAGAATTTTTTAAAAAAATGCTCAATACAAACGTAGATCATAATATCTTTATTATATTTTTATTGAAAAATATGTTACATTGCAACGCAGAAATGGTTAGAGACTTTTTATCTCATCATCTGGAAATGTTCGGTAACTTTTTGATGAAAATGATTTACATTTGAAAATAAAAACAATATGTTTTCTTCTTAAAGAGTTAAGATGGAGGGAGCATCCAGATTTTATGGGTATGTCTCATTTAACTAATCAAAAGAAAAGTTAAAAATATAGGTTAGGTGTTGTGGGGTGTATGGTATTCATACATGTCTTGGGGATCTGTCATATTATGACTTGATAACATACTGCAGGTTAAGAGTATACATTTAAGTTACAAAGAAATATTCTAACAATAGGTTAATTGTTATCTTTTAAAAATTATTTTTTCATATACTTTAGAACTATCTTAAAGGGGCCTCTGGTATGCTTTAATCATTTTTATATAATTTTGAACTTTATTATTTGGACTATTGTCCTCATCTTTGTCACCATATTTATTACAACATTTTGGTCGTTGTATGCTCAGGCCTTCTTCAGGTGGTTGGAATGTCGAACTGAACCCTTTATTTCGCTCACTGGGGTAGACTGTTCTAGTTCCACGTGCTATGTTTAATGGATGTCAGTTATCTCCTGTTAATTCCCCTCTCCAAGTTCATCACTACCTTAACTGTATATTGAACTCACACTCTTTGTTTCCTGTCACTGGATCAGTTATCTCCTGTTAATTCCCCTCTCCAAGTTCATCACTACCTTAACTGTGTATTGAACTCACACTCTTTGTTTCCTGTCACTGGATCTAATCAACACCTTTATCCACTGTGCCATGTGCCCTCAAGTTCAAAGAGTGTGAGTCAGCTACTGCCAGAAACCTTGCACCTTTATAAGTCTACCATTTGTCCATATGAATAATACATTTAAGTCATTTTTTTCTGTTTTAATTCTTAATACATATTTTCCTTTCATTTTCTTTGTTTAGTGCAACATTCATTCGAAACAACGCCAACTCTCGTGAAATTTGGAAGTTTCAACGCTACCAGCTGATCATTGTTTATGAATTACGGCCTCTGTTGCCCCCACCCCTCATCATACTCAGCCACGTCTTCCTCACCTTGAAGTTCATTAAACGCAGATGTCAAGGCAAGAGGGATTATTTTGATAATGGACTCAGTAAGTTTCACACACCACCCATCACATTTCACTTTTCTTTGTTGCTGTTTTTCTTCTATTTGTATTTGTTTTTTTATTTTTTTTTTTTTTTGTTTACTTCTAAAATAGAATTATTACATTCTTGCCTGTTGGTTACTAATATTTACTAAGCTTCTTTTGTTTGTTTGTTTTTTGTTTACTTTTAAAATAGAATTATTACATTCTTGCCTGTTGGTTACTAATATTTACTAAGCTTCTTTTGTTTGTTTGTTTTTTGTTTACTTTTAAAATAGAATTATTACATTCTTGCCTGTTGGTTACTAATATTTACTAAGCTTCTTTGTTTTTGTTGTTTTTTTTTTTTGTCCTTTCATCATATAAGTGATTATAGCTCTCCACAGATTGCTTTTTCTTCATTATCTGCAGATTGCCAATATTTTTGGGAAAGATAGTGGAGTGGTCTCCTGCTGCCTTTTCCATGGTTTTGAATTCACAGTATTATTTCTCCTACACCACTGCCACCTAAGGCCACTCTACCCTGCTATTTAACCCATAGCTAGGAGAAGACATGAGATGGATGCATCCTTTTTTTTTCAAAGGTTTTTTGTGCCAAAGTAAATGCAACTGACCAGGCTAGAATTTGAACTTGACAATTTCATTCTCTGCACGAATAACCATTATACTACTAACAACTTAGCTTTGTATGGCGCAAAACTCACAAATATAAAGCACCCAATGAGGAACAAATTCACTACAGTAGTAATGGTATTCCAGGTTAGCTTACTAATAACTATTCACCTGTGTGGAAACATTTACTAAACTTAGTCTGGCACAAGACCACAAGAGTGTGTCAGCCAGTGGGGATCAAATTCATGAAAGTCATAATAATGTGTAAGACTCTTAGCTATTAATTCCATGACAGAGTGACCTCTAGAAGTTGGTTATTGACTTGAAATGTTTGGTATTGTTGCCTAATGTCTCTCTTGACTTGACTTCTTTCTAGGTGTCCTGGGTAAGACGATAAACTGCATCCAACAGCAAGGCCTCTGATCAGGGGATTTTGAGGAAGATGGAACCACCTCTTAATTGCTGGTGTTCCCAGGTCCACCCTCACTTGGGGTGGTAGCACCTGTTAGGGTCCCAGCTATGAGCAAATAATTAACCCCAAAACACTATGAAAGTGTAAAAATAGGTTTTAATACCAGCAATAAATTCTTTGAGGAAAAATCATTACCAGCAATACATTTTTGAAGGAAAAAAAAATATTACAAGCAATAAAAATCTTGTTGACATTAAATAATCCATTGAGGTTGATATGCCATAAACCAAACCAAACCAAACCAAACCAAACCTTCTTTCTAGTCTGTAGAAATGGTAATGGTGAGATTGGCTGTTTCCATACAAGAAACTTTTGGCATTCATTGTCCTAACTGTTAGCATTTCTATTGGTTGAAATTTATCAGTTTTTTTTTTTTTCTCTTAAAACATTTCTACATGAAAACAGACTCCTCAGGTTCACTAATTGTTATTTGCTCTTTCTAATATTGATGGGAGTTTCCTTCCTAACCTTTTGTTTTTAGTTGTGTAAAATGTCAAAATCTTGATTATATCATTATTTTGCCTTCTAGTTACAAGTGTTATCCGATGAAGGGTTGTCTTCTTTAAGACCCAGAGGATTCATTCACTCAAAGCCATTTTTAATCATTGATTTTAGAAAATGGTTGTATACAACTGACAATTTATCCATTTCGAAATGATTTAGATGTCATGCATGACATTCATACAAGAGTCTCGAACTGACGATGCTATTTAAGAATGTGATCATGTCTTCAGGCTAATATTTGGGTTTTATAGTATCTTGGGGTTTTGATCAAAGCTATCCTTAAAAGTATTTAATTTTATTATTTCTACCTTCTGAATGCTGATGATGAATTTATGCTATGTCATGGGGGGGCAGTTGATTTGATTAGAGTTACTGATGCTCTTGACTATAAGTAATGTTTTTAATTCTTGTTCTTTTCTCAGTAGGAACGGGTATCCAGATATAAAAACTTCTGGTGTGAAATGCTCTCATTTATGAATGTTATGTAAAAGTAGGTTGGGTGGGTGGGTGTTGTTAGCAGAATGAGGTTGGGATGGAGAATAAAAATAAATCTGGAAATGATGAGTGCCAAAACAAAAAAAAGAAAAGTTAATTATGATAGACATTATATTATCCATCTGATTTTTTTAAAAAAATAATTTTAATTTTTTTTTTCTTCTTTAAGATAGAAATGTTTCCAATTTTCTTATATTGTTTGGATATTTCAAGTAGGATTTTTTTTTTTTAATATTACTTTTGCTTTCTCTCCCCACCTCTCCTCTCAGAATTGTTTCTCTCCAGTGAAGATACAGAGAAGCTACATGACTTTGAGGAAGAGAACGTTGAAGATTATTTCAGAGAGAAAGAGCAAAAGTTCCAATCAAGTACAGATGAGCGAATACGTTTGATATGTGACAGGTAAGTATCATCTTCTACCTCCATTTTTTTTTTTTTTCTTTTCTTTTCTTGCTTCTTACCTCAGCATCCCTGTCATTCAGTTTCTTAACTTATATTTTATAAACTCTTTCAGACAACACAAATAATATATATATATATATATATATATATATATATATATATTAGTTTTCCTTTTCTTTTTTTTACCCATTTCCTGTCAACTTTTTTTAAAACTCTTATTGAAGATTTTCCCTGTTTTTCTTTTGTTTTTTAAATAAGTTTTAGTTTTCCATGTTCAGAATAAAAACATGGTCATTAATAATCATAAAAAAGGTTCTGAAGGTTTTTTTTTTTTTTTTGGTTTTTTTTAATTCCCTGTTTAATATTTGAATTGGTTGCTAACACAAAAATAAGATTTTCTTTTTTTTCTTGGCCAATTTAATTCACAGATAAACGGGCTTGTAAAAAAAGACACGTAGCAGTGTAATATAAAGAATTGGTGAAACATTTTTTCCTTGCTCAATGTTCATTAATATTTCTTAAGTCAACGCAAAATTGTTTTGTGATATTTTTTTTAAGTCATCCTAAATTGCTAATGCAAAATACAGTGAGGAAGCAGTTAGGTCCCAAGCTAATAATTTTAACTGAATTCCACCAAAATATCTCAAAATACCACCTCTCTCTCACACACACATATATATATTTATATATATATATATTTACATATATATATATTTATAGATATATATTTATATATATATATATTTATATATATATATTTTATAAATATATGGTGGTAGTTGAAAAGTTCTCAGCCTGACTGATTTCTCAAGATCAATATTCCAATGTTTGGTCATTAAATCTTTTTTAGTTAATTTGGCTAAGAACTTTTCATCAACCCTATTAAATATATGGCCTCTAGGTGTATCTTCTATAAAAATTGACCAGCTGCTTTTTACTTTGAGTTTATAAATAGGTTGGGACAATTCTTCTTATTCTGTATGCCATGTCTCTTTGGGCCATTGGTGATCATAGCTCTCCACAATTCCCTGCCCTTGGTAGCCTTTAGTAAATTGTGTCTTTTTGCTATCTAATCCGAAAACTCTGTTTAACCATTTATACAATCTTGTTAGTTTACATATTGTTTTCCTCTGTCCAGATGCCCTGTGAGTGTCAAATTTTCTGAACCCTCTTTCTTCATTATGCATCCTAAAAATTTCAAATGTCTCTTCCTCATGTTAAGCATACCATTCCTTTTTGTTTCCATTTTCTCTAAAACTCACATGTTCAATTCATGGTACACCTAGCATCCTTCTATAGAACCATATTTCTGTTACTTCAAGTCTTCTCTTCACCTGTAAAAGAAGAAATTGTCAATCATTCATTGCCATATAGATGGACTTATATTACATAACAGTCCCGTACTCTTTTCTTTGTTTCTAATTAAATTTTCCTGTTTCTTAATACTCTGCTTAGCTTTTCAAAAGCATTTTTGCTATCCCAATGTGTCTTAGGATTTCAGTGTCCCACTTCCTCTCCTTTGAGAAAATGCTTCCCAGATATTTAAATTTATGTACTTCTTTCATTTTGGTATCCGCTCCAATTTTTAATTTGCATTTTGGTCTGTTCCTTTTCCTAACAACCATACATTCTATCTTCTTGTAATTTTTGATGCTTAGTCTTTTCTTCTCACTTTCCTTTACTATCTTCTGTGGGAGTTCCTCTAGTTTCTTTTCTATGTCTGCTATCAACACTGTGCCATCTTCATATCTTATGTTAAGATTGTGGCTACCAATAATTAATCCTGGTAGGACTTCTCATAATCACCTGACTGTATCGATGGAATTTCTGATGAGAAAACACATCCTTGTCTTATACCTGTTTCTATTTTACTGAATTCATTTTCTAACCATATGCAGGTGGTTTACTCCCAGTATAAGTTATGGATTAATTATTATTATTATTATTATTATTATTGACTAGTCTATATTATTATTCTAAAAAGGACATTCTTATTCCAACTACCACTTTTAATTGGATTGGTGCATAATTATCAGGCGTTTTTTTTTAAATAATATTTATTATGACAGAAGAAACTTAACAATTCAGCAATAATATTTTTAAATTAATTTTGACTAATGAGTATTCTAAGACAAAGCATTTCATTAGCAAAAATCATTTTTAAAAATTCCAACCATTTGGAACTTAGATGTAGGCAATAAAGAACCTTTTACCCAGTTGCACTTGTGTCTCTCTATCTTTGAATTGACAGTATAGATCATTGGGAAAGTTCAGAGTTCATGCCTTTCACAAGAGCTTTTACTACTCGATAATATTAGTTATAACCAGAATTTCTTTTACTGACATTTTAGTTTCTTGATAGCCTCATTGGCACTGGATTTCCCTGTTGCCTCCAAAGTACAATGTCTACATTCAAAGGACCCATTCCCTGAGGCTGCATCTCAAGGCAGGTAGGGTCATGATTATTCCCTGATGCTTGTAACCTGCCCAAAAGCAAGACTAAAGAAACCCCAACATTTTTTTGTCTCTACCCCTGCATACATAACATGGGTGACTATCACATTAAATCTGTTGAATTTGCTTTCTCTGAAAATGAAATATGTTTTTCATCGCAACTTTTGAATTTAAAACCTACATTTTTATTTATCTTTTCAGAGTGGAGAATATGACAATGCGTATGGATGATATGTATGTAAAAGAAAATGCAATCAGAATTTCTCATCAGGCCATAGACTTTAGATTGTCCAAATTGGAAGAAGTTGCTACTCAGATGGGTGACTCATTGTCCCTCATTGAAAATGTTCTGGCTAATAACCCAAATGCTGTTTTCTCTGACCCTGAACCCCCAATGGACTACACTAGTGAAGAATCCCTTCACCATACTGATGGAAGCAGCCAGGCTAAATCAGCCACCAGCAGTCAACATCGAGAGCATCCCTTGATTAGCCAGAGTTCAATGTCAAACCCAGCAAAAAGGTCTAGCGTCCAAGATCGTATGCGCAGGTTTACGGAGTACTCCCGCCCGTCGTTATCGAATCGCAGAAGTCCGTCGTTTGGCCTGAAACGATCATGGAGTCTTCGCAGTCGCAGTCCCAAGTTTTCTTGCACCAGTCCACTGCAACTTAAACGGCATTCATTGTTTCAGTTTTATGAAGCATTGCAACGGAGCTCACCTCGACCTGGAACTGAACCTCCTACTGCAGCCTCAGTGGCTGGCGAAGTGGAGGAAGAAGGAACGAGCAAGGAGAACCGGAGTGTTTCTGGTTTACGCAAACTACAGCAACGACGCAATGGTAACTCCAATTTGCATGTCGATATTACAAAACCGGATGACGTCCAGGATGTCTTTAATTCTGCTGAATCTTCGTCGGACACATCAAATTCTTCAACCATATCATCTAATCGTCCTCCCGTCAAATTTTCTATCGAACCCTTGCCAGAGAAGGGTGTCTACAGTACTGCAAGCATTGAATCGGACACACGCACGGCGACATTGGTTCCAGGAAAAACCATGACATTGGACCTTTTGAAACCTAAAGATTCTCAATTCAGCCTTGTGTCTGAGGCTAGTACATCTGGGGTTGTTGGTCACACCCCAGTTTCGCCACTAGATACACCTAACTCTCCCAGCCACAACCTCCATTTTGGTTCGTCTTTATATGTAGCTGACAAGTCTCACTCAGGGAGTCCTGCCAGCCAGATGGCATCTCTTTTCACTTCGTTGAATCCAGAATATACAACCATCACAGACGAAATTGACACGTCGTGTCTGATGGAGAGTCCTAGCCCATCAACAGCTGCTATATATTTTGACCCTGAGGAGAAATACACTTTGAACTCTGAAGAGAAGGCCTTAAAGCAAGCTGAGGAGATTGAACACAGACGCATGGAAAGAGTGATTCGTAACAGACTTCGGCAGATCTCCTTGGATGATTCCGACAGTATCAGTGATATTGCCAAGATGGTTGTTTCAGACATGGACGTCAGTCAGGATAAACATGCCGTTGTAGACACAGATGATGTTGATGATGATGACATTATTGTTATCAATAGGGCTGGCTCAACGAATCAGCCAAGTACTTCCACGGATCCTTCATCATCCACCGAGAGATCCATGCGCAATATTGAAATCAAAGTGATTCGAGCCTCCATTGACAAGGGGACAAGTCATGAAAGCGATCCCCAATGTTGATTCTTTCACTGTTTTAGGTGATGGCTGTCATTAACGGGCTTTTTTTTCTTTTCTTTTTTTTCTTTTTTTTTTTATTGAAATTATTTTTCGTTGTCTTTTTTTAAAGACAAAACAAATAAAAGAATGATATTTCATTAAGTTTGTAATCTGGATTTAAAAAAAAATAACAAACAAATAAAAACCTCACTGTGAGAACATTTTTTTTGTCTTTTGGTAAATTTTAGAAGCTCAGGTAATGTTTCTGTCTTCATTTTGTTGGCAAGTTATTCAAGGTGTTTGTGCATGTGTGCATGTATGTGCACTCTTATAAAATGTCCTATTTTAAATAATGGTATATATTTTTAGTGTTGCATATAATGCAGTAACATGGAATAGCCTAATGTATATACTATCATAAGTAATACTGTATACCATAAGACATACAATATTATATATATATCATAACACATTAGATATTTGTTTTTATTCAAAGATAAAAAATTTGTATTAATTTTTTTTTCCTTAGTGGCAATCCACACATGAGTTCTATCTTTTTAATTTTTTTATTAGACGAAGTATTTTTAGATTTTTGTCTAGTATTTTCTTTCCTTTATATTTTTTTATCAGAGCTCTATTCTGGCAGTCAGTCTACGGCAATGAGTAAATAGTGTTTGTCTGAACCAAAGGATGAACACTCCATGATAGATTTGATCTCCTGCCAAGTCTGTGAGTTCTTGTAGCTCATTTGGTAAAAGCAGTTGGTGTGTTTAGTCAGGCTTTCCTGAGACAAAAGAGATACAAGTTCAAGTCTTGCCAGGAGCTCGTCGTCTTTCGAATCCACACTGTCGGCTCACTGTTGTAGAGTGACAACCCAGGGAAAGTTGCAGAAGCAAATTAAGATGAAATAAAATACTAGTCAAAATTGATCGTAAAGCATGCATATTTATTTTTAAAAATTTAAACAAGAAAACAAATTCCATGTTCAATGTTTTATAAATTATAAATCATCATTCTAAAACAAATATTCTTGAACACGATATAAGTCCATGGTAAAGAGGTACCTTGTCTTAAATATAAGACAAAAAGAGTAATTTTTTTTTTTCCAACATGTGCTCATCTTTTTTTGTAAAGTTACCAAAAAAGTATCTTTACAAAAACTAGTATTAACTGTCTCACACACGGTATAATGATAGAAAACATCATTCCTTTGGAACAAGTGAAGAATAAAATCATCACTTGTTCCAAAATATGCAAAATATTTGAAAAGTAACAAATCATAATAATTTTCTTTTTGCTATAATGCCTGCAAGTTTTATAAATAAATTTGCAAGTTTATAAGTACAGTGTTGAAGTATTTTGGAGCATACAAAAGTTTAGGTTCCCCTCTGTACAGAGAGAAAGAAATTATATCTGAGTGTATGCATGTTCATCTGTTTTATGACTCTTGCCTGGTTAACAAGTTATTATGAAAAATATAAAATTGAAGTAATGTTTTCAAGTCATTTTTATTCCATATTTCAATGTGATAAACTTTTTTCTTGTTGTATATAGACTAGAAGTTCAGGTAACAATGTCTCCAAAGGTTGTTGATTTATCAGAAAGCTCCTACACTCCTGTTTTGTTGACACATTTTACAAAAAGTTTTAAAAAGCTTGAATATTCTCCTAAAGTAACTTGAATTCTTGGAAGTCTTCTGATATTTAATCAATAAAATTTCATAATTATTTTTCTTTTGTCTCTTGTTGTAGCTCTTCAAAGAAAATATTATGGCTAAACGATCTTATGAAAAACATGTTAGAGAATTTTTCGTCCTTTCTCTCATAACATAAGTTTTTAAATCTGTTTTAATTCAATCATTTTTTTCAAATCTGTGTCTCAATTTAAAGTCAATGAAAAGAAGGTAAAAAATAAATGCACATTGTCACACACAAAAATAAGAGTTATATATATATATATATATATATATATATATATATATATATATGAAGAATATCAAACACTTTGATATTCTTTAATTAATAATAATTTTGCTCTGTCTTTTGACATAGATCTCTCCCTGGATCTATATCCTCCTGGAAATTCCATATGGATTACCATATTGTATCATTAAAATATATATATATATATATATATATTTGATAATAGAGAAACATATCCGAAAATTCAGATTTTTACTATCTTTTCTCATCAAGCTTTTATTTGGGCTAAAGGCCTAATAATATACAATAAATATTATTTTTATTATTTTTTGTCTATAATTTCTTTTGTTGACCTTATATATCTCCATACATACATACACACACACACACACACACACACACACACATATCTGTGGCGAAAAGTGATTTGGATCCAGTGCATGTTGTTGCAAATATTTTGTCACTTAATGTTTGTCTGTCAACAAGCTACTTGCTACTTCAATGGCTGCATAAGTAAATGAGAACCCCCACTCAACAAGAGTTGTTCTTTATTACTGTTTAGCAAAAAAAAGTAAGCAATTTTGGTTTAATCTTGTTCACAATTAATCAAATTAACAGTTTGTGTTTTAATGAGATGTAGACATTTTATTTTAATTTTTTTAAAAAAATGTTTAAATAAGATTTTTGATGTTTCAATAAATTTTGACATAAAAAAATTACGTCAAAATTACGAATTTTCACTCTTCCTGTCATTGGTCAGCACCATTTTCTGACACTTGTCATCAAGTAATAAAAAAACTTATTTAGACATTTTTCCAAAATTAAAATAAAAATGTCTACAGTTTTTTTTTCATTAAAAAGCAGTGTCAAACAACTTTTTTTTTGTGAAGGAGGGGGTTTCATTTTCTTACACAGCCATTGAAGTAAGTTGTGGAGTTGTTGACAGACAAACAGTAAGTGATGAAATATTACGATAGGCCATATATGACAAAATATTCTTGACTACATGCCCTTGACCCAGGTCACCCATCACCACATACATACATACACATATATATATATATATATATATATATATATATATATAATCACACACATTGAAGAGAACAAGCAATTTGTGTATTTTTTAATAAGTTCTTCGTTAATGTTCAGTTTTCATATTTTGGTGTTGAAGGTTTTAATAAAATATCTGTAGTTCATGTTACTTCTTGTGAAAGTTGTAATTATTTTGGTTGGCTTAAAATTCTTATCAAGAAAGAAAGAAATGAAATGAAATCCAAATTCTGGAATCCATACTGTTTATGGTCGTGTCATATAAGAATTGAAAAAATATTGTTGGTATGACAACATTCAAAATCATTCCAAAGATGCAACATACTGCACAGACTTGTGATTTTGTCCAATTTCTTTCTTGATAATGACAAAAAGCTGATTGAAGGCTTGGAACTAACAAAATCTATAGACAGTTTTGTTACTCCTTCTGTAATATTATACAAAATACTAATCTGGCAACAAGATATATTTATTAAAAAATACAATTAATATAACTTGTCTTTTTTTCTTCTTTTTTTTTTTTAATGACTTACCGCACTTAACCTACTGACACATACACATCACAATTTGGATCATAGTCATTGTAAACTTCATGAACCTTTCATTAGCTGCATAGTATGTGCTTTGCCAGGGCTACATAATGGTTTTGAAAATCATAGTTGTATTTCTCCGAGACTGATTGCCCCCCAAGTCTATAGGGCCCACTCTGTCCTTCTATTTAGCCATAGCTGGGGGAATAAGAGGTGGATTCATACTTTTCCCAAGAAAATTTGCACATAATTGAATGTGATGAACTTGGCTGAAATTCGAACTTGGATCTCCAATTCAAGCCTCTATCCATTACTTGGTGTGTGTGTGTGTGTATATATATATATATATATATATATATATATATATATATATATATATATATATATATATATATATATATATATATATATATATATATATATATATATATATAAAATATAGCTTTAAGATAAACTAAGTGCTCAATATCAGGGATAGTGTAAATAGAAGAGTGGAAACTGTAGTCAACACTAAGTGGCGACACATTGTTTCATGCTTAAACACAATCTGCTGAATGTGTGGACATCCATGACCACACACACAAACACATATTTATATATATTTATATATATATATATATATATATATACATATATATACATATATATATCATACATACATACATATATACTTATAATGAGAGAACAGCAAGATTTATAATCCAGTGTTCTTATTAATTATTTTTATTTTTTAAAAGCAATTGTTTCAAAAACAGAAACTAAAACTTTAAATTTAATTATAGAATTAAATTAAAATCCCTAGTAGTTTCATTTTCAAGCGATTTTTTTTTCTTCTAAATATATATATATATATATATATAATGTAGTGTATATTTGCACACTGAATCCATGACTTTTAGCTTAATTTCAAGTTTTATACTTATCTCTTTATCATTACTGATTACTCTTGAACAATGTTGTCATTGTTGTTATTTTTTTAACTTCTTTTCATTAATAATATCAATTATTGCAAAGGACACAGTTCTTTATTGTGTATATTATTTTTTGTTTGTTTCATATAATAAATGCTTTTTTTATTGTATCAAAAAATAGTTTTACTTTTGGTAAAATTTGTGCAAAACAAAAACAAATTCTAATTTGAACAGATTTCAAAGCATTCACTGGCAGATGAATGGTTCTTCATACTAGCAGACTCATGTTTTTATCTCAAGCCCATCCCCCCACCTCCACCCCTTCAATGACTTCTCCAGGTACTTACGGCTTTCGGTTTCGCTTGACCCCCTCACTGCAGTAATTCCATTTTCTCTTTTGTTAAATTAGAAACAGCTTCTCTACGGACATCCATTCTATTAAACCATTTCCCTAGTAATGAGTTCAATCCTCACAGGAGGCCTGTACATTTGTGACCTTGTGCCAAACTCAGACATGCTTAGTACATACCAAAACAAATTCTCTGACCAACAGAAACTTTGATCTCTCCCTTACCCCATTTTTTCTTGATCATGCCTTTATTTTTATTTTTTTACCTTCGATATTTTGAAAGTGTTACTTTTATTTATATTTGGTTATTTTAAAATCTTAGATCAATGTTAAGTCATATGAAGAATCATGACTATTTTAAAGTTTATGTTCACAGATTGCAAAAGAAGCAATACAATATGCAAATTTATGTATATCATATCTTGTGATATAGAGTCAGACAGTATTTTTCATATAGCATTATATATAATATTGTAAATAATGCATAAGATGGTGTTTGATATTATATATAATATTGTATGTGTTTCATGGTGTGCTGTATAGTGCCTCATATACTAACCTGTATTATGATATTAGGATATATGATTAGATTCATAAATGTAATATTGAATTTTTGGAATATTTTAAAATTCTGTCTAAAATATTGTAATATTTTAGACATTAGTATATAAAATGGTGCTCTTTGTATATTTAAACTCTCCTTTGAAATAAATGAATTGTGCTTCTTTTTTTTTTTTTATCTCTGTGATGAGAAATTATTTTGTTATGCTTTGGAAATGCAATGAATGTTCAGAAAAAAAAATACAAGGAAAACTGTTATTATTTTTAATAACTTAATTTTTCTAAAGTTATTTCTGATCCCACATAGAAAATAACTTTAAAAAGTGTTGAACGACGACTGTACCTCATAAAATGGTTCTCTTATTTTGAAAGAAAAGAAAGACATGCTCCAGAAAATGGTTTCTTTTTTTTTCCTTATGAAGGCCTGAAGAAAAATGAAATTGACAGAATGAAGCAAATATTTATTTGTTTTCTTTTCTTTTCTTTTTTTTTTTTTTTTTGGTTAATTGTTTGTTTTTCTGAAACACGGTTTTTAAAATCATTTGTTTATTAAACAAGTCATTAAAACAAAGTAATGCAACTATTTACAAAATTACTTAGTCAGAAATTGTATTCTCTCTGATAATAAATCCTTGGGATTCTTCCTAATAAGGGATTGATTTCTTAAACCCTGACTCCATTTTCTTTTTCTTATGTGTGTGTGTTTCTTTTATTTTGTTATTAATACGTCAATAACTCTGTCTTTCTGCATTGGTGAAGGTGATAATAACTAAATTATATAAATGAAAACTTGTGTGCATTGCAGAGCAGGTGTCAGCAATTCCCTTTCCCACTTTTTGACCTCTGCAGGTGAAAACTGCTTATTAACGAGCTGAAATTGGGTCAAATAAATGTCATAAAAAGCTTGAAATATGATAATTATCCATATGTATGTTTACCATAAAGTTCAATAAAGACAAGGCTCGAGAACAACTCAAGTTGGAGCATTACTATTAAGATGCTTAAAATGAATGAGGTGTGTATGAGGAATGAAAGAGGAGGTGATAAAAAGTGAAGATTTTGAGAATAATTGTTTTGGGGAGCATCCATGTGGGAGTCTATTCCACAAAGTGTTAGTTCTTGGTGATAAAAAGTTACCTACATGGAATTCCCTCTTTACAGTTGGAATATGGAAGAAATAAGATTGATTCATTAACGTTGACTGAAATCAATGAATAACACATGCCAGAAAATCATTTCTGCTTAATCAAGGATGACAGTTGTATTTTTTTTTTTCATTGGTTGTGGGGTGGGGGATCTTTTCCACTTAGATGTAAGGTTGTTACTAAGAGTGAAAGAAACAGGAAGTACAATAAAAGAAGAGGATTCAAGGAGAGAGACGATGATGATGGTTGTATTTACATTTTTGAAGATCATAGTTGATAGGATAGCAGGAAGCTGGAAGAGAGTTCCACAAGTGAGAAAAAACAATTAGCATAGAACTTATGATTAAAACTAGCAATTTTAACAGGGAAATTATGAGACCTAACTGCCAATGTAGTACTCTGCTTAAATTCATAAAGGGGAGTTATATTATGACAGTGGGAAAGTGACTGGTGCCAGGTCACAGATTCTTCTTTGGATTTTTCCAACAATCTCTAGATATAAAACAAAAACAGCAGACCAGATGTAGCAGCAGTATTTGATACATGGACGAATGGTTGAGTTATAAATATGCAAGATAAATTCTAGTGAGTAAAATTGCCTCGCACTGCAGAGTGAATGAAATGTCTGAGCAACTGACTTATCAATTGGTTCAATATCATGTTTCAACTTTGTCACTGGAAAATCAAACGACTTAATTTAGTCCCAATTTCTGTAAATCACGATACTTTTTAAGTGAATCTTTTAATATATATATATATATATATATATATATATTATACACTGAATAGTGGCAGATTAAATCAAAATAATTTACTTTTAATGCAAACAATGTAGAACCCGTTGTTTAGTTTGGAAGAAAATCTAACAATATACCATGTATGATCCATCCAGGTTGAATATTCGTTGTATTCCAATATTTACATTTAAATTAGTTAAAATCTCTTCATGGACAAAATTTGTTTCCACAGTTCATTGGTTGCTTACCTCTGTTAACCCCTTTCTCGGCATAGACGTGTACATACGTTTTTACCGAAAGTGTCTTTTTCAGACACTGACAAATAAACATATCGAAGACATAATGTTCAAAAGCCAGCTCTTGATTCTTTTTATGCCCTTCTGATCTTGAAGCGAGTCTAATTGTCAACTCGTATGTCTGGTGTAAGTGTTAGCCACCGTTCTGGTACTTGAAAGTGACGCAGCTTCTTAGTTACTATATTAAATCAAATAAAACATTTATTTGAAAATGAAAAGTTTTTTCCAAAATAATTGACAGAGGTGGTGTTAAAATATTTTGAATCATATTAAACCTTTTTCATAAAACCTAATACTTACAAAGCTTTTTTTTTTTTTAAAAAAAAAGGAAAATGTTTATATTTATTCCAATGCTGTATAATTCATTCAAAATGCCATGCCCTTTTCACAACATGTCTCCCCATAGATTCCTTTTCATATTTGTGACCTGTCATGCCTTTTTGGAGAAGAGAGTGGAGTGGTTTCTGGTTATTTTCTCCACCTTTTGGAATTCATGGTTTTTCTTTTCTTGCTTGCTTGCCACCCAAGGCTACAGCACCCAGTCTACTCTACTATTTAATCAATAACTGGAAGGGAGAGAATATGGGTCATACCTTTCCCGAGGATGTTTTCATGAAAGGGAATACAACTAACTAGACCAGAATTTGAACTCAGCTTGCAGATTTCACACACACACACACACACATACATATATATATATATATACATACATACACACATAGTGTATTTAGACAGAAAACTTCTTTTAAGCCAAATATTGTGAAAAACAACATATTTTGTGTCAATTAATTTTATTGATTGACTTTTCCAAATTACAAATAATCTTCCTTCTCAGACAAGGAGGAAATTCCATCAGAAATTGAAGTTCATTTCCAAAGAAAAGTAATATAGTCCATGCTTTCAACTTAAGTTATCATCAGGATAGAGACAATAGTTACTTTCCTAGATATAATATGATTTTTATTATTCAAACATTATTATAGTGGATACAGGTATTTGGAATAGATGCCCTCATCTTTATTTTTGTTTTAAACTGTGTATTTCATTTGAGAAATCTTAAAGAAAATGTGCTCCAGTAGATGCAGAAAGAATTTGTATTTGTATATGTACAAAATGGAAATGTTTACACACATTAAGGATAGACAATATTGGGGGAAAATGTATGACAAAATGGAAAAATCTTTCTGGTGGCGTGTTTCATCCTTTAGGACCTTCATCAGGACTAAATTTAGTCCTGATGAAGTCCTAAAGAACAAAAAGAAAATTTTTCCCACTTTGTCATACATTTTCCTCTCTCTCTCTCTCTCTCTCTATATATATATATATATATATATATATATATATATATTATATAAAAGCCTATATTGTTAAATATAACAGACAATGAACGTCCATTTATGTCTGATCATGAACTGTTTGAATGTTTTCTTTAATTTCTGGTGAAAATAACTTTAAAAAAATATCCAAATGTTGGACAATTTTTGTCTTTATTTTCACCAGAAATTAAAGCAAACATTAGAACGGCTTATGATCAGACATAACAGATATTCATTGCCTGTTATATCTAACAATGTATGCTTAAATAATGATCTGCTGCCCCAATGCACTATATATATATATATATATATATATATATATATATATATATATATATTCTAAAGGGAAAAATGTAAGAATGCTGGAAATACTAAATAAAAAATTAATTGAATTTTCCTTGTCTGCCATATTCAACAAAACATGTTTAAAAGAAAGGTTGACCATTTTATATATATATATATATATATATATATATATATATATATATATATATATATACATACACACGCACACACACACACACATGCACAATAAATAATATAATGTCTTTAGATATATAAAATCTTTTTGCTGTATATAATATTTATAAATAATATATGATTATATGTTTATTGTATTACACACGCACACAAATATACCAATGTATAAAATATTATAATGACCCTTTTTTAGAATATTAATAATAATAATAATAATAATAATGATGATGGAAAGGAGTATCCTCCATACTGGAGATAACCTGTGCCTCTGTTTGTCTATCTCCCTCAATTTTTTTTCTAAAATGTTTACCATTGTTTCAACTTCTTTATATACCTACACACATGCACTTGTCTTGAAATTGTTCTTTTTTTTTTTTTTTTTTTTTTACTTCTGTTAAAAAGGAAGAAAGAAAAAAAACTGTATTTTATGAAGAAAAGACTGAACTCTTTTTCTTCCTGATGTTCATTTGTGAAGATTTTGCCATAGAAATTTTCTTTTCAGATAATTGTCAAAGATTTTTATCTTTAATAATTACAAAAGAAATTTTTGTTTTACTTCCCTTTTGAAAATTGTTTTTTTTTTTCCCTATAAACTTTTTTGTTCATGTTTTGATTTTTATGTAGTTTTTTTTTTTTGTTTTTTTAAGTCTCATTCCTCCCCACCACACACATATACCCCTAACCTTTATTAAGGAAGAACTTTTTCTTTCATCTTTGCCTGAACCTCTAATATGTTGTTACTATATAATCCAATGCTTCTTTCACACCTGTTTCTCATATATCGCAGCACACATCAGCCACTATAAATGGTGCCACTCTCCCTCAGGTGTCTGTCATAGAACTTTCTAGAAACTTGAAATTAAACACCTTATTTAATGCAGGTGTTCTCAATTCCTCTTCCCCACCTCTCTTTGGAACCAGAATAGATATGACAGATAAAGGAATGAGAATAAAATGTAACCCTGTTCGACTTCCCGAGGAGGTTATGAATTCAAATCACCTGAAGAAGAATGGAGACTGAAGTGATCAAACACTTGTGATAGAAACAATAAAAATAATGAAACTATTTTCCTTCATCTTTTATTGAAACAATAAAATTCAGATCTATAGATCCGTGCAGCATTTCTTTTCTTTTTTTTTCTTTTTTTCTTTTTTTTTTTTTTTAATAAATTTTCCAAATTAGATTGATATATTTAAATTAACGCCAAAAAGTTTTTGAAATATTGGACTACTCCTTTTTATTTTCTGTTTGTTCTTTTTTAAGAAAAAATTTAAACTCAATGTTAAAATTTATTTTAATTAATTAACTTTCCAAATACTTTTATTTTAATTTAATTTTTTTTAATAAGTTTTTGAAATTCTGCCCCCCACCCACGATTTTTAAGGCCCCCCCCCCAATTTCACTTCATGCAACGAAACTAGTCTTTCACCATTTTTTTGTTTTTATTTTTTTCTTAAATTTCCTGGGAAGATCCTATAAATGTTTTGTCTCTTGTAATAAATTCATAGCAAATACAGTCACTTTGAATTTTTTTTTTCTCTTGTGAATTTATCCTTTTGTTTTTTGGGAGTTGGTTGTTCAGATATCAACCAGAATCGACGATGATCCTAAAATGATAAAAGTAAATCCAAAAGGCACAAACGGAAGTTATTTTCACAATTTCTTTGTTTAGCTGAGGAGAGGACCTTACCCGAACTCTAAACTTCACATCTACTGTTCTATAAAAACGTATGAACTTATTGTAATATTTAATTTAATCTTCCTGAATATGGCCTTTGCTTTTAATATTCGTCTAGTAATTTGACCTAAGCCAAATCTTCTTTTTTTTTCTTTTTTTTTTTTTTTTGTAAGGGAAACTGAAATCTCTTTAACTGATTTGTAAAATAGACATCAAACCAGATTTCAGATTCTAAATATCGCAATTCCTGGCAAAAATCCCAATCCAGCTGACAAGCAAATATCATTTAAAATAACGTTTTTATATTTAATATGAAGTACTTGTGTTTCTAGATGAGAAATTAAAAAAAAAAAAAACTTCAGACAATACTCGAAGTCACATCCCTTTTACCTTTCGGTAATGATTGGCAATGTATCATTTAATAAGTTTATGTAAACGAAAATGGCAGTGTACCAGGTAAAAGAGAATAATTCTGTGGTTCTGCAACTGGCGACCCCGTTGCTTAATCAATAAAGCAGCTGCTCTGGGTAGGCGGATTTTCCGAGTAATAAGGATGCCAGTTTGCCTCTTGCCAGAGTGTTTATTCTTTATTTCCGAAATTAAAATTAATATTAGTATATAAAAAAAAATATGCAGTGTTTTCTAATTAAGATAAAGGTCAAATAACACTTCAAAGAAATTTGATCATATGTTTTAATTCAGTTTAACAAAATTATTGAATCGCGTCTGAAAAAAAGTAAGCTTTTAAATTTGGATAATGAATATTACATTATGTGGGGATTGTATTATTTAATGAGGTACATATGTCTTCCCATTTTCTTTGTTGCTTGTTTTAATTTCCCACTTGACTAAAAAGTAATAAATAAAATCTGAAGATATCACAACTCTGTTGATTTCATTGCAGTTTTTCGAAATCTGATATCGAAAACCTCAAAATCATTTTTCACGGCCCGGAAGCAGAGATGTTGCAAAACAAAAAACGTTAATTAATAAAAATCAAAATTAGACAACTTCTTAGGAAGGAAATAGTGTAGTTCATAAAGGGAATTATGGAGGTTTTTTTTGGGGGGGGTATTTTAAGAATTACCCTATTTCGCTTTACTTCTGTGTGGAAGATTATAAATTTAAAAGAACTTGGTTTATTACCCAATAAAATTAAGATAAAATAAGGGACCTTTTAAAAAGAAAATATTTCTATACTATTTGTTATTAGGACGATAATCTTCACCTCTGTTCCTTTTGATATGTTGAATATTTGAAATGAATCACGATCACGAGTCCCGCTGCAGTAGAAGTGGGGAATCTTTGGCGAGATAGTTTGAATTCAGAGTTTTTTCTTCTAAACTGGTTGCCAACACTGTCTGTCCTGCTAATTACCCATAGCTGGGGGAGAAGAGATGGATTCATATCTTTCCCAAGGGTATTAGTACGTAAGTTAATGTAATGGATTCGACTGGAATTTGAACTCGGCTCTCCGATTCCGCTATCCATTACTCTACTGTGCCTCCTATATATTAGAATAAGTACTTAGCTGTAAAAACATGGAAATTAATAATTTAGAGTTTTCTTTTATAGGCAGACGCTGTTTGTATAAACTCTTTCTTGGAACCATTAACGCCATAACTATAGAAGAAAATACAAGTGTTTTAGCAAAGTATTGACAAATTTGGCTTTAAAATAAGCTTGTCTAATACCCAAATATTTGGAAATATTTTGGCAATAATTCTGTTCAGAATTCTAAATAAATGTTGAGTGAGTGAGAAAGATCGAGAAAAACGCGATCATGTCTAATAAAGTTTATATATCATATGCAGAGAGCTGCTTGACTCGCTAGATCAATTTAAAAAAAAAATCATAAGCAAGGCGATAAGGCCACTGCTGTGCTCGGTATGACAAAGTGAGAAAAAAGACTGAGTATAAGGAGGATTGAAGAAAAGACAAAAGATGAACGGGATTCAAGAAGACAGAAAATGGCGATTGGCGTTCTATTTTAATTTTCTATTAGAAACGAAACTGTTGGAGTCTTAAGTAGTGGTAGTGTGTTTAGCTATTCAACAGTAAAAGGGTGGGACCTATATGCCAATCTTTGGTCAGGTTCGATTACATTACAGATCCTTTTTTTGGATTTTGTCAAGAATCTCGAGATGTACAGCAGGAGCATTACGACTAAATAGTGAGTTCGATTCTCACTGGATTTCGACCTTGTGCCACATCTAAGCATATGCAGAAACCTGTGAGGTAATACTGAAGTAATCTTCTTGAACTTGTAAACTACCCCGTGGGGCATCAGGTCACACTGCTACCATGCAAGTGGATACTGCTGTGGATTTGGTAGAAAGTACGTTTTCTAGATGGCGTTGCTACCCTCATGATTAGCCGATTTAAATTCAAAGTTGTCCTACAGTGATTGCCGACTAAGGTTAGAGAACTCAGCCTTGTCTAACAGATTATTTCTCCTGTGTAATAAACTCGGTGCTTAAAAGGGAAGGGACTCACAAGTATGGTCTTTTACCAGACTCTAGCTAATCTTAAATGCCTATATCAGGACTGTTGTCAACATCCTGAAAATAACACCCCCCCACCCGTAAAAATGATGTGAACTAATTTTAGCGTTTAATTTTTTACTTGCGACCCCAACTCCCCGCCGACTTAACACTGGCAATTGGACTGACCTGTATTTAAGTAAGAAGGGGAGAATGAACAATTTATGGCGCATATAACGATTATGTGCCACGGTGTCAAAATGTTAACTACAACTTGGTCGTACCTAAGTTCTTGGCCTGAGCTTTTTATAACCTTTGATTTTTGTAAATATTTTTGGTATCGGAAGAAAAATAAAAGCAAGAATTTACCAATATCAGTAAAAAAAAAAAAAAAATAATAATGTAGTTGAATGCAATTAAAAGAATAACGAATAAACATTTTTTTGTCCCATGAAGCTGTCGTCGTGACGACTTTTGATAAAAGAATCCATTTTTAGTTCAGGCAGAATTCATAATAGCTCACACGAGTTAACGAGAATTTTCTCTTCGGTCAGCATATATTTTTAATGCAACTTTGAGCTCGGAGTTGTCTTTTTAGTACGTTAAAATATATCGTTCAGCGCAGCGAAAACTGATTGGTCAGAAAATACATTTTACCTTTGTCGAACTCTGTTTGGCCAGAGCGATTATGTACTAGGATCCAAGTAATAAAAAAAAATATTTAGGGATTGTCACTTTGTTCAGTGAAGAGTACACCTAGCAAAATTGATTATAAATCTCTTTTTTTAAAAAAATAAAAATTTATTTGCAGGATTTATCATATGCAATCCGAGCTGCTACTTTTAGAGCCGACAGACTTGCAAAAAAAGGGAGTTTAGAATATTAAACAGTTGGCAATGCTCCTCTCCTCAGAATTTGGCAATAATTATTAAAGAAAGAAAATATTTGCTGTCTGAAATGTTTCATGTATTGGAATTAACAATTGGAATTTATTTTGTCATATTTTGAAATTTTCACACAAGGAAGGAAAAATTGTTTGTTACTGTTGTTTTTATTGTGTTTTTGTTTTTTAATTTTAAAGGAAACTGCCTTTTGCTTGGGCATAATTTAAAAAGAAAACAAAGGGGGGGCAGAGATTATCCTTTCATCCATGTTTCATTGGGATCTCTCGCCTTTCCCACCACACCTTTTTGGTTTCATCCCTTAAAAAAAAAAAAAAAAGTACCTTCATCGGAATTTTATCTTGAAATAACAGAGACGATTTGATTAAAATCCAATGCCCAAAAGAGCATGATTTTTTTTTTTTTTTCTCTTATTTTTGCTTTCACTCAAAATTCCGATCGTAAGCTGAAAAGTCAGAAGTTTTCTTCTCGGTGTTACCCTCATGAAAAAAACATCTTGATTTATTCACGTGGGAGAAGGAACATTTTGGTCCGGAGTTAGAGCCAAAAGCCCTTTTAAACAAAAATAAGAACACTTAAAAACACAACATATAGAGGGCACCAAGGCATGGACTAACAGTTAACAACCTAGCCTGATAGATTTTCATTAGGTGCCCCGTATTTTTGGCCTTGTGTCAAACTAGGCTAAAACATATCGTTTTCTCTGATTCACATGCTTTTGGGCGCCTCGCCATCAGGTAAAAATTACTGAGCAAGTCTTTTAATATGTAGTGAGTTTACTGGATGCCAGACACTTGTGCCAGACTTAGCTGCTCGGTAAATACCTTTAAATATGCTTTGCCGTCGGGTAATGACTTGCTCGATACTCACTGGGTGCTCCATATTTGTGGCCCTGAGCCAAGATTCTTTAATATCTTATCAGTAGTATAATGTTTTGATGATATAGTTTTAGTTCACTCGCTCGATCTTAATGTTGTACATTCAACGTGTCATCTTCAAAAAGCAACGCCTAGAATTTTTTTATTTTTCAAGGGCGAGCATTTTTCTTTTCTTGAATTTTTATTTCGTTGATGTTGGCTTCTGCCATCTTGGCTGTTTTCGATCTTAAACAATGTTCCAAAACCAATGCACGAACAAATAGTCCTGCCCTTTGTTCTCCTTGGGTGCTAACAATAATGGTCGTTTCGAGTGCTTTCTCGTGTATTTTTCTAACTCTTCATACTGTATAATGTGACTTGGTATCTATCTATCTATCTATCTATCTATCTCTCTCTCTCAAATAGTTGTTCTTTTTCTCTTCTTTATAACCTCTTTCTCTCACTCACTCTTTCTGGTTATCTTTCTTTTCTTCACTTCAAAATCTCTCTCTTTCTCTCCTATTATATTTCTTTGACCCTTTTCTTCACTTCAAAATTCTCCCAATCTATTTAACTCTAATCTTTCACCCACTCTGAGTCTTATACTCTCCCTCTCATATTTTTCTATCGTAGTTTGAAAGCTAAAATTAGACCAAACCAAATAAAAAAAAATTAAAAAAAGAAGCAAGATAATTCCAACATTGTCATCTGGAAAATCTTCATACTCAACGTCATGTTGCCTTCATTTGCTACAAACGCTGTCGTCTGTCCAGTAGAAGGTTTGCTTGAAATCTGCTCAATTACTTTTCTGGTCTCCATTTTTTTTTTTTTTTTTTTTTTTTTTTTTTAGATGAACTGTTTTGATTATGGTACATCGTTTAGTTTAGATTAATTTCCCCTTCTTTGTTTTATCTCAACGTTGAAGAAACGTGACCGAGACGAGAAAACCATTTAGTCTGAACAATTCGATAGATAATCGATTATTTTTCTTCTTTCTCTCTACGGACTCGTTCTAAATGTCTGTCAAATAAGAACCCGTTATTCCCCCCTCCCTAGCTATTGTCTATCACGTGACAATGTTGATGATGATGCACAGCAGCCGTAGTTAATTTCAATTGCTTCTCTGTCTGGCTTTCACTTGAAGAAGATCCCCCCCCCAGTTAAGAACCTCCTTTTAATAGGCAAAGTGGCTTTGGTTTCACTTCCTTATACAGCCACCATTTTTTTTAATAATGTCAAATTTCATGAGTTCAGTATAAACTCTAATCTAACCCTTTTCACTTCTGACCCTTCCGATCTTGTAGATGGGGTCTGCCTCAGAGTACGTGCAACGTTTCGGGTTATTTCAGTGCCGTTTCATTAAAGAAAGAACAGACGGCCTGTTTTCCTCCTCCAAGAACTTGCAAACACTTAAATAATTACTGTAAAGTTTTTACTTTTTATTATCGAAGTTATACAATGAAGACCAGTTGACCAGATTTCTTTCTTACGAGCACTCGAATAAGTCAAGATAATTTTGCTGTAAATTTTGGATTATTCGTAATTTATTAAAAATGAGTGGGAAGTATCGTACGGCATGTAATGCAATGTAACAATTTGATTATAAGTTGAATCGAATGTCACTTTATCATTATTTTATTAACTCTGTTATATTTCAATTCAGTAAAGTGCTCAAGGCCGTGGAAGGGTTGTTTGTAAATGATTTTTTAAATTCATTTTTACTTTTTTTTCCTGATGGTAACCAGTTTTCGATAAGAAAAATTCTGTCTTAAAACAAATCAACTTGTAAGAGTTTTCATCATATATTGTCAACTGGAAAATAATTAAAAAGTAAATTAATAAAAAAAAAACACGGTAATGTAACTTTGTACACCACAAACATACATACATACACACACACACACACACACACACACACACACACATATATATATATATATATATATATATAAGGATGTTAGACTGAAAACATGTCAAAATCGATACACAATTGCAATGATGTTTCGATGCGTAACAATGCATCTCATCAGGCGATTGTAAATTACTGGCGAATGAACGATTTATTTAGATTTAAAAGGCTTTTAAATCGCAATAAATGGTTCACTCGCCAGTAATTTACAATTGCCTGATGAGATGCCTCAATATGACTGCATCGAAACACGACTGTAACCGTGTACCAAATTTTGACATATTTTTGATGTAATATCCTAAAATAAAGTATATATATATATATATATATATATATATATATATAAGGATATTAAACCGAAAACATGTCAAAATCTCTACACAATTGCAATCGTGTTTCGATGCGCATCCAACGCTTCTTATCGGGCGATTGTAAATTACTGGCGAATGAACGATTTATTTAGATTTCTTAGATTTTAAATATAAATAAATCGTTCATTCGCCAGTAATTTACAATCGCCTGATGAGAAACGTTGGATGCGCAACGAAACACGATTGCACTTGTGTAGAGATTTTGACAGGTTTTCGATGTAAAATCCTAAAATAAATAATATTGCTCTACTTTGTATTGAGCACTCTTTCAAATTAAATGTTACGAACGTTGGAATTGTACTCATCTTGCCTGAATATATATATATATATATATATATATATATATATATATATATATATATATATATATATATAAGAGAGAGAGGCAGTAATCTTACTCTTTATACATGTTTGGTTGAGTATGACGGGCAAGGAAAATTTTGTAATTTTTTTGCATTTTTTCTTTGATAGGGGCTTCCGGTAGCACAATCAGTTAGCCTGTTGTACTTCTAAATAGTATGCGTCTTTTATGAGGACTATGAGTGTCTAGAAAATGTCTGTGGTGGTGATTGTTCCAGGCACTTTTGACTGATCCTTTTTAGCCATTTTCAAAAGTGAGGGTAATTTCGGAACGCTTGACACGGCACCTCGACAAACAATTACTACTACTACTACTACTTCTATACAACACAGCACTGTGTACGTTTTTTATTCTAACAAAAAATACCACCACGCTGAAAATAGTCAAAGTAGTCGAAAGGTTTTATGACAATAATCACTAAAGACAGATCTTAAAAAGACTTAGTCATCATAAAAGACAAATTATAAGTACAATCTTCCTTGTTCGTCACATTCAATGAAACTTTCATGAAAGAAGCATTGTTGCCGATATATATATATATATATATATATATATATATATATATATATAGCAACAATAATCGGCTTTATTCCTGCAAGTATTTGAATGTTAAATTAATCCTTAAATCATTTCTCAGTTTTCCGTTTTTCTTTCTCTCGTCATTATTTTTTGAAAATAAAAATAATAACCAATGGTTATTATTTTTCGTGGCTAACATGACTGGCTTGGCCGTAATTTTTTTTTTTAATTCTTCATTTTCAACACTACGCTTGGAAAACAAAACAAATTAAACTCGACGTGACTACCATGTTAAAGATGAAAGAAAATAAAGAAAAAGAAATAAATCGGGCGTCTTGTTGATGCTCATTCAAGGATGTTTGTAAAATCCTTGTCTTATTTAATAAATATCTTAAAAGATTTAAAAAATAAACTTTCTTATTTACAATTTTGAATATTGGTTTGGGATTTCACAAAAACAGCCTATAAATCTGTTACTGTGGAATCCCATTATGTTTTTGTTTGTTTTTTTTGTTTGTTTTTTTTTTTTTTTTGGCTAGAAGAGATACAAGAATTCAACCTTGTGTCTAATTAAGAGAACGATGAGGTGGATGGATGGTTGCAGAATCGGACGGAAGGGTGTGTGTTTGTATGACTGCTGTTTTCACTAAACTTGGAGGAAATTAAAAAATATTAGTTCCAAACTGTCTTTTGTTCTTTTTAAAAAAAAAAAACCTGACGGGGTTCTGTATTAGAAGGCATGTAAGACCTATATAAAAAGAAATAAATTTGTAATGTTTCTTTTTAAATGCGATCATGTCCCTTCAGGCTGTAGACGATCATGTCTCTCCACAGCTTCCTCTTCACGGCAGTAAAAGTTTATGGTTTCCAGTCGGTTATCTTTTGCACAGTTTCGAAGAAAAGAGAAGTGATGCACTTTTCCGTGATCATTAGTATGAGAGTGAACGCCACAATATAGACTGGAATTTGAACTTGGCTCTCTGATTCCGTTTTTCGGGTCAATAGCCGTTAAGCTGCACATTTTATAAATTTGTAATAGAAGCACGAAAGGAGCCTCGTTTTGAACAGGGTCCAATCGAGAGGACGGCTGAAGTTCCAATAACATTCGATGTACCATTCAGTAATATTTCTTTATTCCTTTTGAATTGCGGATAGTCTTGTATGCTGTCGGAGAGGGTCATCTTGTTAACCTCGTTGAGATTTTGGACATTTACACTCTACACCTAAGTCATATATTCCTAAAGATTTACAAAACTGTGAATATATGTCTGAGAACGGACAGAGTACGAAAACCTTTAGAAGTGCCAGACACAGGCCCATTCCAGGTAATAAGCCGACATGACAAATATTTTACGATCAAAATATCTGAAAATGTGTATAATAATGTCTCCATTAACAGACTAAAACCAGCATATATTTCTAAAAATACAAAGAGATCTTGTCGAAAGAAATCCGGAATTGAATGATTCCCAATCTCATATCGATGGAGCTCTTGATGAAAATCAAATAACTAAAACAAAAACCGGTAGAACCATTAAATGAATAAAAAACACAACACATATTTTTACTACTGAAAAAAACAAAATAATGTACAGAATTAGACACCGTTATTTAAACGGGGACTTACATATGTAGTGAACAAAACAATATCTAGATTTAAAATTCAAATGCTAAGCACTGACACATTGATTTTGTTAGAAATTAAAAAGACTCAAATTTACAAACTTTGCTTAACACACATGCAAAAGCGAATCCAAAACAAAACTCATGAAATTTCACACCTTGATGCGAAATGTTTTTCGGTTAATAGAAAAGTAGGAAACATTTAAAAACAAAATTCAAATAATCTTCAATTCTCAGAAACAAATTCTTTTACGGACCTTTTCGCGAGCCGACGCGAAGTTTTTTCGTCGTCCAGTGGAAAGACCCGAATCATATCCGGGAGTGAATGCCCAAATGAATTTTCAAGCCTCACAAACAAAATAAAAAGACGGGCAAGTTCGCCTGTCACCAAAGAGAAGGAGACGAGCGTATTAACACGTCCCTTGACAAATGTCATGCGATCGTTATTATTATCCCTACCTTTCTCCCTCACCTCTTTTATACTTGATAAACGAACGGAACATTTTACGACTGAGCAATTACTTCAAAGAAATTCCTACTCTACGATAACGCTCATACATACACACATACGTTCCTGCCCACGTACACATAAACTCATTCTTGCAAGGACTACTACGAGCATTTTGACGACCTTGTATCAACCAAAATACATTAATTTTATTTGTAAAGACCTTAATTGATTTATATGTATATAAATTTGTTGTTTCACTTTACAATTTGATTTTCATGTTTTATACCCCTCTTATGGGAGCTATTTAACTAACAAGGTCAAATCAAACTAATCTATTTCAACACTCATACACTTCACTATAACTAATAACCCACTATAAATGAAGCAACCGAACGTAGTGATGAAACGAAAATATAAGTTTAAAACAATGGTAAAATATTCCCACAGAGGACGGAAAGTGCAACGCTAAGATTCGAAGACGCCTTGGGAATGACCAAAGATGCCTTCCAAAAGCTAAGCAGAGTATTAAGCTAGAGAAAAATTTCGTTAGCAACAAAGAAGTGTACTGGACTGATACGTGATATCTGTCCTCCTATATGGCAATGAATGCTGGACGATCTTCTCAAAGATGAAGAAGAGATTTGAAGCAACAGAAATGTGGTTTTATAGAAGGATGCTGAGAATATCATGGACCGAATATATGAGCAATGACGAAGTTTTAGACAAAAAATAGGAAACTTATTCTTAACATCAGGCAGAGACAGTTGAAGTTTCTGGGGCACGTAATGAGGAAGGAGAGCTTGAAGAATCTGATACTCACAGGACAGGAAAACAGCGTATAGCATACATGATGAGCTTGAGTAAATGGGTGGTAGAACAGGGTTAAGGAGAATAACATTTATTAAGACCTACAAAGGACAGGAAGTTGTGGAGAGCAATGATCGTCTTCGTCCTGAGGGGACACAGCACATAAAGAAGAAAATATTATCTCGGATTATTACTATTATAGTGAGTTCAAGCCTCACTAGATGCTCCACATTTCTGACCTTATGCCAGACTAATAGTAGTTTTGCAGAACACGATTGTAGTAAGTTCAAACCTCATTGGGGACCCCATACTTGCATTAATATCGATCAAACCAACAAGGATATTAATGGTAATATATTCTTGATAAGGAAACATTCAGCATTCATTGACCGTGTTGACAGTCCTATTGTCGGTTGAAATTTATAAACATTTTATATTTAAAAAAAAAATCAGGAAAATAAGTTTTTAAAATTCAGTAACTGTTTATTGTGCTTTCCAGTATTGATGGGCTTTTCTTCCTAACTTTTTTTGAAGTTATGGGGAACGTTAACGTCTTGATGACGTCATTTTCTTCTCAAGTTACATGTGCTATCCATTTTAATTGTTGAGCCTGTTGAAAGTCCTCAAGTGATGTGGTTTCTGTTATTTGGTACAGGTTTTGTTTGTTTGTGATTCTGTAGCACCAGTTCACAAGGTTCGAAGAAGGATTGTCCTCGCTAAAACCCACAGGCTTCATTCGATTGAAGCAATTATTAACCATTGATCGACTGAAGTAAAATGGAATATAGTCTCGTCAAAAATGAATAATAATAATAACAATGCTTCATTTAAAAAAATTGAACAACTGATTAGTATGAGAAAAACAAAAAGCTGGTGAAACTTTCAACTGGATTGATAAGCTGTATAACGCAGAAAAGAATATATGATCCAGGTATTTTGTGGGGAAAGATGTATGCCAAAGTGGAAAAAAGGTTTCCGTGTGACACGTTTTGTCCTCTACGACTTCCTCGGACTAAGTTTACATTGATGCAACTACACATGCGCACGAACGAGAGACGCTGGGAATTTTAATTGAAATATGATATTTATGTTTTCGGGGTCTATAATCCAGTCGATTTCTTTAAAATTCTTTTTGTTTCCATCACTTTCGTTATTAAATATCCCACGTTGTAATAGTAGAAGATCTGTCAAAAATGGTAAAACATTGTAAGAACCTGGATGCAAATTTACTATGGATGATCTAGCAATTAAGGCACTTTCTATAACATTTATGTCTTAGTGAATTGTTTTCTCTTTTAATTTGAGTAGAAATTTTTATATCAAAATTGTCGTCAGTCTCGTTAATATTTATTTACTATTTGAATTTCTGGGACGAGGAGTTATTATTATTTATATTTTTGGATTATTGTCTCATCTTTGTATATGGACAGGGAATTCTGAACTGAGCCTTTTATTTAATCTAAGGGTGTAGACTGTTCTCATTCCACTGCCCATGTCCAGGGACATCGTCTAGTTCTTATTTTTAATACTACTCAGTTATTGCTTGCTTTGTTTCCACTGAGCCCAAGTGTACGCTGCCCAGCTCAAGGATTGAACTCATAATTACTATGTCACCAAATTCGCGAACCAATGCTTTAATCGCCTTGGCCATTGCAGTGAACTTGGAGCCTTAAACCTAAACTACCTGCTGATTAGTGCTGCAACTGCACACACACACACACAGACACACACACAGGCGGGGGGTTGCTCTACATCGACTTCAGCTCGGTGTACAACATTTTCTATCCTTCAAAAGGCAATTATCACTTTTTTATATTATTCGCGGGTTCAATCCTCAGCACTTTCATGTTATACCCCTAAACCCTAGAACACTAACCATGGGTATATAGTACCCAGCGTGAATTTTCTTATTTTTATTACAATTTTCATAGCTAAATAATGTTTTTCAGTTCCTATTAATATTAACTCAAAGTACAAAGTTTGAAGTACCTGCATGTAAAATATTTCAAATAAAGATTTATATTTAATATTTTTCAAAATCGGGTATGATATACCCATGGTTAGTAGTGGTGTAACTTTAATTGATGGTTACTGTTCTAGGGTTAATGATCTCCATATTGGTCATCGTAATATAAACTGATTTTTTTAAATAATATTCTTGCTAAAGATTTTATAGAATGCAATATGCACCGGAAAGTGCTTGTTCGATACGGTAAAGAATTTCTGACTAATTTTGGTTTTCACTTGCAAATTGAAAGAAGGATTACTCGAAACTGCAACGTGGACTGATAAACGGGTTTTATCTTGTCGAAAATACACAAAAAATATTAGCCATCTACCTGGCTTTCACTCGAGGAAAAATATTAGGCATCGGCTGAGCTTCTATTCGAGGTAAAAAAAAAATATTAAACAACGGCGTAGCTTCCATTCCAGACCAAAAAAAAATGTAGCCATAATTCCGGCTCCCACTCGTATAAAATAATAAAAAACGTCAAGCTTATATCCAAATCTGTAAGCATTTTTACGGGTGTTGACTACTTTGGGGTGGAGGGGTCTTACTCATCTGCAGGTGATATAGTCGACTTATTCAAATTCCCGCCAATAGAAGATGCCAAATTGCGATCTTTATTAAATGAGATGCGGGTAAGTAGCATAAGTAAAATGGCAATAAACGATACTAGTCTCTAAAGTGACTGGACATCATCATTTTTCATGACTAAAAAAAAGTCTTTATTTTTGAAAACCTGACAAACTCTCTCTCTTTTCTTTCTTTTCTTTTTTTTTTAACTAATGTTTATCCAATCAGTTTTTATCTGTACCTGATTAGCGACACCAGTTGAACATCATTTTACGTAACATAAAAACATAAATGTGGTGGGGAATGTGCCTTTAATCGACGAGACGAGTTCAATTTTCAAACAAGTCTCTTGCGTTCAATTTCACACAGACGTCATTGGGAAAGTCATGAATCCCCTCTCTTTTCCACCAGCTATGGAGTAAATAGCAGGGTAGACTGGGATCTCTAGCATTGAATGTCAACCAATCTAAGCGACGGAAAAAAAATTCCAAAACTGGAGAAGGCAACGAGTATCCGCGCTATTTTATTATCTTTTCTCTAAAATGTACGTCAATTGATAGATGAAAGAAAAAGGATACGTGGAGAGCCGTGATCGCCAACGTCTTGAAGAGACAAGATTAAAAAAAAATATAAGCGGCTATTCCAAATTTCTATTGAATGTTTCGTAAGAACAGTAATTCAAAGAGTGGAAATTTTAACCTTCTGAAATTTTGCGAAATATTAACTTTAAAGACTTGTCCAGAAATTATACATTGTCTCTCAACCAAGGCGATCCTTACACCAGGCCTGGAAACCATGCAACTGGGGCCGACTATATGTAACCTAAATTACATAAATAAATAACAATTACTTAGAACATTTTTAGCAAGAAACTTGTTAGTAATATCCAGTATCAGCAACTATATATAATATTACGAAGAACCTTATAGTTATTGACTTATTTCTAGAAATGCAAATGTACAAAAAAAGAACAAAAATACCTTAAAAATAACTAAATGCACAAAAATCACTTTATTCAACATAAATTAGAGACATTTTTAGATGATATTGGAAGAATAATGAGTTAATTTGTTTATGCCAAATGAGTACAGAAAATATAATTGTACAATTATTATAAAGCAATTAAAGTATTTTACAAAACTGTGTATCGACAAAGTCGGAAAATACATTACAAAAAATGTGAATTTCAGAGAAAATAATTTTGATAATCTTTACAAAATTTCTTGTGATTTTTGTTACATGTACAATTTGTTTCACTGAAGAAGTAGAAAATATTTATTTCGCTATGTTACAATAATAGATATTACCATATATATATATATATATATATATATATATATATATATATATATATATATATATATAGCCTGAGTTTATTATGCAAATCTCAATAACTCAAAAAGTTCTGAACCAATATTTGTCAAATTTAAACTCGTTTATTTCCAACCTTAGTATTTTTTTTAAATTAATTTTTTTGCCATTTTTAATGGTTAATTTTTGAGATAGTTAGAATTTACAAAACTGGGCTGACTTAAGTTAATATGCAGATTAAACCAATATTAGCTTAAGACCTATGAAATGTTATAAAAACTATTTTTTCTTTTTCGTCCATAATATGTGTTAAAACAAGGCTAAAGCGAAGGATCTAACAAATGCTGAAAAACAAAAAATAACAAAGTTATTGGGTGAAGGAATGTCCACTTTGGAGATATCAAAGGAAGTTTGCAGATAGTATGGAGCGATAAAAAGGCTGTTGAAAATATAAATAAGTTGAGAACTCCAAGCAAAGGAGAAGTTTTTAAGAACTTGCTTTCTTGAGATAAACGCAAATTAAAGCGCGTTATAGCGAAACAACCACTTTTGACATATGCTTTTCTAATTTCCCAAAAAAAGAGATAAAGCCGTTCCACAATTTGCTTTACTCGCATGCCAGATTTTTGATAGATAAAAAGGTAAACCCTCGGAGTATCTTTCCAATTCGTAGGAGTGAGACAACCCTGACGGCCCTTTCTTCACTTTCAAATAACCAGGGAAAATGTCTTCCATTCGCTTTGTCTTCCTGTTTATATTTCATTTTGGGCTTAACTCCTTTTTGCTGCTTAGAATTAATATTTAACCAACTCACAGCCTCAGTGTCACAATATAATTAAATATTTCCGATTCTATGAGACACTCTTTTACTGTAACATAGCCTGCTATATACAAAAGTGACATTTTAATATCTTTATGAATCTTAGTTTGAAGGTTTGGCAAGTTATCAAATATATGATATCCCATTGCATCCAGCAAATGTCCACATTTTAAACAATTATGGCCTTGATCAAAGTTGTATTCTTTGACGCCAACATTTATGAAGTAGTTTACCCTTTTTAATATGAAATTTTTTAATAACATTTTGAACTGTTATAAAATATGCACCTCCAGAACTTTGTCTTAATTTTCCAAATTCTAAGTAGTCTGTGGGAAATTCATCACTCATAACAAACATCAATTAAGTCATTGCATTTATGTTCAGTGGTTAAACTCGGAGTATCTCTTGTTAAATGTTTCATTCTTTTTCCTTGCTTTCCTTCCATTCTTTTTGCCATTTCCCCAGAATTAGAAAGAAATAACAGATGTTCATCCTCTAAATCTGATATCACCTTTTTCAGTGGATCATCTTTCTTAGTGACAGTAGATTTTTTTTACACAGACAATTTAAATTCCCAAAATTTTAAAACTTTTTTTTAAATGAAGTGAATTATTTCTGCAGTATCCTCTCCATTTAATAACGGTTGTGTTTTAATGGCAGTTTGAACACACAGAAAAAAAAAAAACTTTAAAAAACTGGGAGACATTTTGTCGCTCAACAAATTTTATGTAAACCATTAAGTTGGTGCAAAAATAATGTCGTTTCCTAACACATGTTACTATGTGAGAAAACGACATTATTTTTTGCACCAACCTAATAGCACATCAGTTAGTATCGACACCTTAAAAAATTGAGTTGTTCTTTCAAACTCAAAAAGACTTTTTACAATTTCTTATTTTGCTGCCATCTTTTTACCTTCAAAATAAAACAATAATTCAAAAGTAGGTTTAGTAATCCAATCATTCCGAATATTTTTAAAAAGGTGGACATAATCAAAAATTTTTAGTTATCCAAGGCTTATTAAAAACGATGTCATTTTTTTGGAAAAAAAGATAGATGGGTCTTGTTATTGTCACATACAATTGCAATTACTTGACCGTTTGACTGCATCAACAAATATATAAACAAAATTCATACTTTCATAATCATTTTGCACATTTCGCAAAGAAGCAAACGTTTTATTTGTTGCATTTGGTTGAGGACAAAGTAACCGATGGCAAATGATCAAAATATTGATGGTGGATTTCTGGGTGACACTTTTCTCGTAATTAACCACTTTTTCATAACCAGATGAGAAATGCTTTTCACAAATAAATACTTTTTGCTTTGTTAGGGGTTTTGACTTGAGCTATTGCCTTTAACATCTTTTTCACTCATTCTGATCTTGGGGTAAATGAAATACGCAGATATTATTTTTTTTAATCATAGCTACCACGACAATCTATTACACAGCAGTTTTTTGAGTTTTTGACCATTTGGAGAAAGTTTTTGGGGTGCTGAAATTTAAAAATAATAAATCATAAATGGTGATTCTAAAATCGGAATGAACCATAAGCTCTGGAGGATTTAGAATTCAGAATGATAAATTTAAAGTTTGTATGAATGTAGGAATTTGTCATCTTTTTCTCGTGCGATTTTCCGTTTTCTTTAAAGAATTACGTGGTTCCAAAGAATTTCCAAATCATTTCGCTGATCAGCGTCCGTTTTATGCTGAAGTTACATAGTGAACTGAACCTCCCTCATTAAAACTTTTGGATGATCGTATTTTATACGGGGGTGCGGATCGACCACCCATATAATATAATTATCTAAACAAAATTAACCAGTTTAATATTTTTACAGTATATTTAAAAAATATTACATTGGTTAATTTTGTTTTACATTTTTAACAAGAACAATTCTATTAAAATTCAACATCATTTTTTAAAATACCCGTAAATAATAATTTAAAAAAAAAAATTCTTATGAAGAATAATATCATAGAAAAAATATTAAATTTTTTATTGAACTTTTTTGAAATGCACAAATTTCTGTATATTAATTTTGGAAAATTAGTAGTGCAAAAAAGTTACATTAATTTTTTTTTATTTTCTTACAAAGACGGTATCAACGTACTTCACCTGTTATAAAGAAAACACAAAAATTATTCTTTAAAAATGAAATTTATAATCAAAATATTCGTTATTATGAAGAATAATAGGATAAAGAAAACATTCAATTAACTTCCTGTGACAAAATTCTTAATAATGATATTTTTCTATGAATTTCGCTTTTTAAAATAACCGAAAAAAATGTAAAAAAGAGAAAGACGATATTAACAAGGCAATAAATAATTTCTATTTTACATTTTTTTTTTAGTATATTTTTAAGAATAGTTGTAAAATATTAATAAATTTATTCAATCTATCTCTTTTCCCTTTATGCTCCCTCTCTTCCCAGGACTACAGCACATTAGACATAATAGCTGACAGTATAGAAAAAGCACTTTCTCTCCATCCACCTGCGAACATCTTAGTCTTCGGTGACTAATGTTCACTATAACACGTGGCTTAAACATTCTAAAAAGGTACTGATGTTGCCGGTATTCAGACAATAAATTTTTCCATTGTCCAATCCCTTACTCAAATCATGGACTTCCTTACAAACCGAGCATCAGGCTTCTCTACTTGATTTATTTCTCACCTCCTCTCCTCGATCTTGCCGAGCTTCGCAACGCTGCTCTCTTGGGAATTCAGACCACTTTCTGATATCCATTGATATTTCATTTCAATCATTCGTTAAACAGAAATCCCTTATCCATAAGACCTCTTTCCGTTAGCAGCATGCTAATTGGTACTCACTTCTTGATTTTCTTCATAACTATCCTTGGACTGACATCTTTAACCTCCCAATTGAAAATTACGTCACTGAGATTTCTTCCTGGGTCAAATCCGGCATGAACACTTTCATCCCTTCTCAAAAATACCAGGTGAAACCTCAATCCTCTCCATGGTTTACACCAGCATGCTCGGCCGCTATTGCACACAAGAGCTACTATTTTCGACTATACTCTCGTCATAACAGGTGCCTATTCGTTACTGCTCGTAATAAATGTAAGAGAGCCCTCAAAAGAGCTAAATTGCTGTTTGCTGAGAGAATGAGGCACTGCATAGCCTCTAAAAACTTTGGCTATCGTGATTACTAGCGGCTCTGTAATAGGGTACTAAATAATTGCAAAGTCTCTATTCTCCCCCTCTTTAATCGATGTGAGGTGTTATCATCCTCTGCTGATGAAGCTGAATGCTTTGCCCGTAAATTTCCCTCAAACTCGACTCTTGACTCATCTTGAATATCCCTGCCTAACTTTCCACTGTTGAGTAATATGCATACAACACCTTCCATGGTCTCTGCTATCATCTCTAACCTAGATCCCCTCAAAGTATGTGGACCCGATAGTATCCTTGTAATAGTTATTAAGAAGTGTGCTTCCTAACTGGCTCCTGTTCTCTCTCAACTGTATAATAAATGTCTCACTGCCTCATGCTTTCCTGCCTGCTCGAAGTCATCGTCTGTGGTTCCTGTCTTTAAGAACTCTGGTAAACCGTCTGACCCTTCCAACTATCGGCCTATTAGCCTTTTACCTCTTTTTGGGAAACTCTTGGAAGACCTTATCATTGCTGAATTGGTTTATCATCTCTCATTGCAAGGCCTTTTCTCAGACAAGCTTTCATTGACAAGCTTTCATTTCTCCAGATCAACTGCTGATGTACTGACGATAATTGCAGAAAGAGTCTACCATTCTCTAGATAAATCAGTAAAACCCGGGCATTAGACATCTCGAAAGCCTTTGACAGTGTCTGGCAATCAGTTCTTCTCCATAAGCTGAAAAGTTACGGTGTCACCTAACAAATTTTTGAGCTGATCCAATCCTTGCTATCAAATCGTGAAATGGAAGTTGTCCTGAACGGCTACTCGTCTGCATCCTTTCTTATTAACTCAAGTGTGTCTCCCCCAGGGCTCCATCCTTGGTCCGACGCTGTTTTTAATTTTCAGTAACGACCTTCCCAATGACACCAGCTCTCAACCTCGCATTTACTCTGCCGACACATTTTCTCCTGCCTCGATAGTAATGCTGATTAATCAGACAAGATCAAAATGGCAGCTGATGTACAAAACGACCTCAGGACCCTCGTTAACTGGAGCAAAAGATGGCTTGTTAGTTTTAACACCTCCAAAACTAAACTTCTCTCTATTAATCATTTGAGAGCCTTGGTGCTAACCTCCAGGAAAGTGACTTCTCGGGCCCACGTTCTCAGCTGATAGGAGATAAGTGGAAAAATTACATTGAATCCATCACTAGATCAGCTGCTAAGAAATTCGGACGAGACAAATTTTTCTTTCCGGTATCTATCTTGCATATCTATAAGTCTATCATTCGTCCATGCTTAGAATATTGATGCCACATGTGGTCCGGCGCCCCTGCTATTTTCATTGAGCTCAGCGATAAGATCCAAAGAAGAATCAGCAATATTATTGGCCCTGATCTGGCGGCTCGGCTTCAGTCACTTTCCCACCGCCGTAAGGTTGCATTTTTGTGCCTTTTTTTTATAAATACTTTCATGTTTGTTGTTCAGATGAGCTATGGTACCTAGACTTTATGAATTTAAACGTAATGCTCGACTGGCGTGAAGATCTCATCAATTTACAGTTGAGCTGGCTATAGGTAGCTGTAAGTTCTACGCTGTTTCTTTTCTCGCACTTCTCTCTCGTGGAACTCTCTTCCAGCTCCATGCTTTCCAGCCAACTTAAAAAAATTAAATGCAATGCCAATCGCTATCTACTGTCCTCCTAATTACTCTTTTCTCTTCCATGCTCATTAATGTTTCTGCTGCTAATTCTTCCATACTCAGTAATCTTAGTGGCTTTACTGCCTTGCCTGGGGTGATACCGATTAAAAAAAAAATTGGCATTCTTTAATAATTGTCATTTTTCATTAATTTCGCAGACATTTTTAATGTCTTCTAATTATTTACGAAGGGCAGAAAAATTCAATATACTTTTAAAAAAATACATCTTTGTTCTTAAATTATTCATAAAAATAATTTTATATGTAATATGTTCATCGTTGAAGATCAATAGCATAGAGAAAAATATTGAATTTAATTATCTTTTTATTAATTCTCAATGAGACTTGTGAATTTCGCACCGAAAAAGTTTGTTTAAAGATAAAATATGTAAGCTCAAATAAGATAAATAAATATTATACTTACTCCAATATCTTAAATAATCCATGTAAATTTAATCCAAAGGTAAAAAGTAAAAAATTCTTTAAAAACATTAATTTCTTAATCCAGTTCCTGCAACGAGATAGCCCCCAGTCGCTCACAGGCCTCAACATGGTGTAGAGGCCTATTGTAAGGATCGCTTTGCTCTCAACCAAATAACAGAAGAATTTGTATTAGCCCACTCTTGCGTGCTGGTCTTGGCTTTAAGGCCATTCACAGGACGAATATAAATCTCCATAATAACATCATTGTTTTAAAATGTGTTGATGTATGTAACTTTCAATTTGTTTGATCGATTTTTAACAATCAGTCTGTATGATGCGTACTGAAAATAATAAAGAAACAAAAAAGATAAATCATCAAAGTTCTTGTATGAATTGGAACGATTTTATTGGGTTTATTGCTAAACTCTACTGATAAGAAAGTTGGTTCACAATGTCGTGCTAGACATTTTTTGTCACCAGCATTCATCATACACATTTATAAATCTAGCATTCGGCCGTTTATCGAATATTGCTGTCACATCTGGTCTGGTACTTTTTCTATGTATTTAGAGATTCTTGATAGAATACAAAGAAGAATCTGCAATGTTATTGATCCTGGGATGGCATCTCAATTTCACTCACTTTCCCATTTTTTCGCCGTAACGTAGCTTCCTTGTGATTTTCTTTCTTAAAATAAACGATTTAAGCGTTGTACTTGACTAGCAGCCAAATCGCATCATTTTACTATTAAAATGGCTAGTTGTACCCGTAAGTTCTATGTTAATAGTTTCTTCATCTACATTTCTCGATCGTGAAACTGTTTCCTCGCTTTTAAAATTTAAATACAACGTCAATTGTCATCTTCTGTCACCTTAAATCCTGATCTTCTATTGTCTTCTCTGTTTCTTTTACTCTCAGCACACCCGCCTTTGCATCCGAGTGGTTTTGGAGTGAAATGATAAAAAAAAGGCTTTAATGCGACTATTACTAATAATAGAGTACTATTATAACTATAATATAATTGTGAATTTTTTTACTATAGAAATGCATTTAAAATGAGTTCCAATTATTTTTATGGGACGTTTTGCTGTAGAAATTCATTGCTAATGGTTTTTGCGATTGAAATACATGAAAATAAGGAAGAAATGGATTGTCACTTGTCAGGAATTAATGTAAGCCTTTGTGCCAGAATAGAAACATTATATGTGTAAGGTAAATACATTGCGAATGATTTTACTTTTCCATTATCTCAAATAAGGTAAAAACGGGATTTCAATGAGCATGAACGAAGGCGAGCATTATTAACAAATGAACATAGCTATCTATATTCAGTATTAGCAAAACATTATAATGACCACGATGTCTAAAGAGAATCTGCCTGGAAGCCAACGTCTCTGTGTTTTAAAGCAACTGTTAGACCGTCTGGGGTAAGACGATAAACAGCAAGACCTCTGATCAGGAAGTTTTGAGGAGCGTGGGACCACCCCTTAATTGCTGGTGTTCTCAGTTTCACCATAACCTGGGGTGGTAGCACCTGTTAGGGTCCCAGCTATGGGCAAATAGTTACCTCTCCACAAAAAAGGGGGTCAAAACACTATGAAAGTATAAAAAAGGTTTTAATACCAGCAATACTTTTTTGGGAAAATTTTTACCAGCAATACATTTTTGAAAAAAAAAATATTACAAGCAATAAAACTTTTGTCTGCATTAAATAACCCATTGAGGTTGATATGCCGTAAACGAAACGAAACGAAACGAAGCCAAACCAAGCAACCTCTAGAAAGTAAAGACAAATTGCTTAGACTCGGAAGAAGCGTTTATTAGTATGAGGGTAGTTTAGTTTAGTTTATTACAATAATTGTCCACGCAACGTAATTGTGCCCCCCCCCCAAAAAAAACAAAAAAACAAAAAACAACTCGGGCATACGAATACTTCTTGAAAGAGAAGTGGCAGAGTTCCTATTTTTAGGATGTTTTCCTGAAAAGAAAAGTGAGGGAACGAATTAGTCATGTTTTACACGACGTTTCCATGTGTTATGACTGCTAGTGAGACGGTTTGTGCCACTTCACCGTCAAAAACAAATGTTGTATAGTGATTTTCCAAGCATAGCTTAGATGTGTCACAAGGCCGAAATTATGGGGAACCCAGTGAGGATCGAACTCACTACTCAGTCGTAAATGTTCTAGCGAGACAAGCTTACTAATCTTCTCGATGTGCCCAGAAAAACAAATATAATATGTAAAATAATTCGAAAAACTCTCTTAGAAAATCGGACAAAACCATGCGTGGAAAATACAGCGAGTTAAACACTGACAAAGACACCAAAGATGGTGAAACTAGTTCAAAAATATCTTTGCATAATCCTAAGAAAATCACGTCTTAGAAAATCAGATAAAAAGTGTCTTGTTCTTTTCTTTGATAATTCTTTATGAAAGGAACGTCAGATGATGAACGACATTTTCCCACCAGATTCTCTCTAGTTTGACTTTGGAAGGTTTTAAGTCGCTTGCTTGGGTAATGTGAATTTGGAACGCCTACACGAAGGAATTGACGAAGTCTGCATTGGTCATTTCATTGGCTTCTTTTGAGTCAATCAAGAAGAGCTGGAAGCCAAACAGTAGCCGGCGGCCGTGTATGAACGGATGCCATATGCAAAGTCAATATTAATTGTTCATTGGCCCAAACGTAAGACAAAAGGTAGGATTTATCTGTCTGGACAGGGGTCAGATACTATCCGGTCAAAATGAAACGACATCCATACCCGTTCAATAAGAGATCGTTTATGCATTTGAGTAATGATATATATCTATATCTATAAAACAGAAGATTTATGTCTGTGTGTCTGTCTGTGTGTGTCTGTCTGTATGTGTCTGTGTATGCTATTTATGCACGTCCACATTTCGCGACTTATTTCGATGAAATTGTGCACACATGTTGCAAATTTACCAAAATAGGTCAAGACCAACCTTTCAATCTCCGCCTCCCCACCCCGGCTTTGGCAGGAAAATCGATAAAACTAAAGGTCGATACGACTTTTTGCAAAAACCAAGGCAAAATTATATGCGAACAAAATTTTTACTGGATGAGCTGATGTTCTTTGCACTTAATGCAAAGCATAATTCATGTTACGAGGTTTATGTAAAGTGCTTGATAGTTTTTCTGAGACATTGGCTTCACACAAAAAAATTGCAAAAATCTGTGAACAAATCTGGTTTTTCATATTACTTAAAATAAAAAAAACTTTTTCATTTTTATCTGATTTTCTTCAAACGTGTTGCAAAAACTTTGCCATCATGCAAAAAATAAGATAGTGTGATTCTAGTCCTGCTCGATTCCCTGCGTATAACGAAAAAATTACGAAAAACTGTTCAATATCTCCCTGATTCTTGCCAAATTTGTAAATTACACATGACACAAAAATTGTCTTGCGTGAATGTTTGGTTTAGATTATTTCAGTTAAATGGACGAAATCTGTGACAAACTAGTCCCGAAATCGACTTTTGCCATTTAACCTATCATTTCTTCATGTTTCCATCCTAAATTTGCATTCGAAAAACCTTTGATGCAAAGATTGTTTGAGAAGGATTATTGAAGCGTTAAAAGGGAAAAAAATCTAAAGAACCTCTTATTAACCCCAGCTTTACAGTAAACGTGGAAAGAAGGAGGGGGAGTTCATGCGTTTGCACTTGCATTTGAGTCAAGCTCTGAAGCTTCATCCCTGTTTTTGTTTGATTATTAGATTTGTGAAGAATGCCATACTATTTGAAAATTATTACGACCACAGGAAATTTGTTGAATATCTAAAACACTGAAACAATTTAACCCCGAGCAACGACCATACAACAAAGTTTTATCGACGAAATTCCTTTATTAAGAACAATCAAGCACTTGCGAAGGACATACTGCAAAAAAGATGAGGTGGGGAGTAGCTTAGTATGCCAACGGATGATACATGCAAGCGGAGATGCAGGCAGACATTTCTAGACAGGGAGTGCATGTATGCAGGGGTTGCGGTTATAGAATTGCAACCATGTACACCCGGGCAATGCTGTGTATCTCGACTAGTATATATATATATATATATATATATATATATATATATATATATATATACTCATGAAATCCTAACGGATGAAACGCGTCACAAATACTTTTTTCCAATTTGCCATACTATTTACTAAATACTGTTTTTTGATATATAAAATTCTGTAATCGTTATATCATATATTGTATATAAAAACTAAAGTTAATCTCAAAGTTACACCTATCTTTGAAATGAAGGTATTTGCTTGCGATTAAAATCCAACCCTAACCCCAGACAAGAGTAAATTGTCTATTTCGGCAGTAGTCCCTTTTTTATGCAGGTTTCATTGAAATTGTGCCGAAGCTATTTCTTCCTTTTTTTGTGGGTGGGATTCGTACAACTGATTTTTTGGACATAGTGTAAGAATTGTCGAACGGATCTATGGATGCGAGAGCTTTAAGAAAATCTATTAACAATTAGGAAAAGATTTTTTTAAAGCTCTACATGTTATTTTTACTTTTATTTATATTTTTTCACGCGTGTATTGAGCACTTTTTAATGCTATTGTTTCCTGGTCTGATTCAACCCTGATCATTAACCTTTTATTTATTATCTCTCTCTCTCTCTCTCTCTCTCTCTCTCTCTCTCTCTCTATATATATATATATATATATATATATATATATATATATATATAGTTAAAATATTTAATCCTTGAAAATGGCTAAATGTATAGGCAAAAGTGCTCAGATAAAAAGAACATTTGGACAGTTTTTATATAATTTATCATCTGAAAAGAAAAAATTATTAGATCACATGAAAAATTGTATAAAAAACTAAATAAAAGCACCTTGTCTGTTGTATTAAATGAAATGTGCATGGAAGAGGGATTGCTGCCTAAATACTCATATATATATATATATATATATATATATATATATATATGTGTGTGTGTGTGTGTAGTGTATATATATATGTGTGCGTGTAGTATATATATATATATATATATATATATATATATATATATATATATATATATTTAGTTTATGCAAACTTAGGTAATCCGTATGGGTAGACCATTTTTCATTTTTGGAAGTAAAGTCTGATGATCCAGAGCCCTGTTAAAGGGGTTATGGTGAAATAATTTATTACATGGAATCTTAACGTGGTCTGTTTTTATTCAAATATATATATATATATATATATATATATATATATATATATATATATATAAAACTGTAACACGATGGGAAATGGAAAAATCAGGCGTGGCTGACCATATATGGAGAGAAAATGGAGATCACCGCTCTTTGTGGGATCAGGTTGAAATCATAGACAACGAACATCATTGGAAAATTTGCAAACATATGCTAGGCCACAAAAATCATCTGAGCCGACCAAGCATAGAAATGAATACAATATGGGAACCAGTAATAAAGAGTGCCAGAGAAAAGTGATAATAACAACGAACATTTCAATATGAGCTCTGCTAAAAAACATTATGGATAACAGCAAAAATTACAATATGAGCACTGGTAAAAATGGTTGCTGAAGTTTATAAGTCCCATAAATTCATACACAGATGTCCTTAATGGCACATGGTACAGTGACAAGACCAAAGAGTTGTGAGTTCAATACCTGGTTAAGGCAATGGAGAATTTGGAGAGGGGAATTAACAGGAGATAACTTCTAACTGACATCCATTAGACATGGCACGTGGAACTAGAACAGTCTACCCCAGTGAGCGAAATAAAGGGTTCAGTTCGACATTCCAATCACCTGAAAGGTTGTGATAAATATAGCAACCAAGACGAGAACAATTATCGAATAATGTAAATAGTGTACAATTACATATACACTATATATATATATATACATATAGGTACATATATATATATATATATATATATATATATATATATATATATATATATATATATATATTTAATATTTATATATAGGTGTACATTAAATGCATATACATTAAATATATATATATATATATATATATATATATATAAAATATTTATATACGTATGCATTAAATATATATATAAATATATGAAATATAGATAGATATACATTAAATATATATATTAAATATATATACATTAGTTATACATTAAACAAATACGTATATATATATATATATATATATATATATATATATATATATATATATATATATATATATATATACCGTGGCGGGAAAGATATATTCGTACACCGTGAATTTATTATTTACCCTAATTAGATTCTATAAAAGAATTTCATAATCCATACAATATTTGTATACCATGGCCTAATTTTGCAATATGCAAAAAAAAAAAAAAAAGAAAAAATTAGAAAAATTCGTTCTATTAATGAAATTATATGAAATTAAATCAATTGGAGGCGAAAAAAGTATTCGTACAACATTATATAATACTATCTATTTAATACTTTATGACATATCTCTTACTCAATTCAACACCAGTCCCTCTCTGTAGCATTTAATCAAGGATTTGCATGTTTCCCTTGGCATTTTAATCGATTCTTTTCTCCATATTCTCTTTAGATCCTGAGTTCTTTTATTAACTTGAATTTTAAATAAACATCACAAATTCTTTATGGGATTCAAGTCTGGATGCTGCAAAGACCATTCGAGTATATTGACATTGTTTTCAATAAACCATTTTTTCGTAGATTTAGCCATATTTTTAGGCCCATTATTTGTTAGAATCTAAACTTTACTACTGATCCAAACAAATTAGAGTCCATAACATCTTGGTATATTTTTGAATTCATTCTACCATCTGCTATCTCTAAATTACCCGTACCATTAGCAGAAAAAACATACCCAAACCATATTACCATCACCAAATTTAACCGTTGGGATTATGTTTTTCGGTGCAAAGTCTGTGCCGTAATTTCTCCAAACGTGAGTCCTTGAATTACGTTCAATTTTTGCTTTATCTCTCCATAAAACACTTTCCCAAAATGACTTAGGTTTATTCTTATGCACACGAACAAAGCACGAACAGAGCATCGCTATGTATCTTTAGTGGAGTTTTTCTTGGAGAACGCAATCTTAGTTGACTTCTAGGAAATTCATTGCTTAATGTCCGCTTCGTAACATAGCACCTGGTGCTTTTAATTCTTCCTCTATTTCTCTGCGACTAGTCATTGGATGTTCTTGAATTTTGCGCTGAATTCTTCTCATTGATCTGGAAGAAATCTTGCATGCTGCACCAGACCTCGATTTGTTCTCAACAGTTTTCACCTTTTTATACTTAGCAATACTTAGCAATAACAGAACTAATAGTAGTAAAATTAGGTATGTTCAATACTTCGCTAAAAAAATGCCCCAGACTTGATTAAACAATTTTTTTATCGTTTAAATGTTTACGTTATTATTAAGGGAATTTGCATAAGAGGAAAGATCAAAGTATTTGGAATATTTAAAAAAATTTTTAATCCTTTCTAGCACATCCGAAATTTTAGTTAAAAATCTTGTTTTTTTGAGTCATCAAAATTTACATAAAATCGATCATGTCAGCAATTTTTGACAGTTTTGTAAACAAAAGTGAAATTTTTCGTTTAAAATTCTTGTAAAATTCAATTACACTTTTTTTCATTTTAGGAACATTAGAAAATTTAAAGTATACTTAATGAAATTTGGAACAAAAATTACTTAATTTTTTAGTAGAAAGATATTAGTTGGAAGTAAGAAAAGCATGTCTAACCGCGGTGATTGGTTTTGGAGGTGTGAATTGACGTTTACGTCAATGTATCGACAACTAACGTCAGAGCAATTTATCTGACGGAAGGGCAGAAGCGACAGCATTTTAGAATTTTAAGTGAACCAGATTATTTAACTATAAAGTAATTCTTAAAGATTAAATAATTTCAAAAGTGGAATATTTTATTGATTTTTAGGTGCTTTTTTTAACGAAGATATGTCCAAAGCCTGCACTATTTCTCTCCCTAAAATTTTATCTAAAAAAGAAAAAAAATAATAATTGCAGTATGTCGTTCACTGAAAACGAAAAAAAAATGATTATATTAAAAAAATTAAAAAAAAAAAGGAAAATTAAAAATTTTGAAAATGCAACGATGATGGTCGGTCAGTCAGAGAATTTGATACGAAATCAACGCAATTTATGAGGCCGGATTCCCGCTATCAGGAGAAACAACTCTTAAAACACGGGACATTATTTCTGAATTATGCCTCCGTAGTTTTGCCGGAAACGTTTTTAATACATTTTTTGGCATATTAAAAATATAGAACGCTTCGCAGATTGCAATAAGCTTTTCAAATTTATGATCTGTAAAAATAGATCTTTTAATAAGAGCATTTCCAGAGATGCTCATATCCAAACTTAATCTTAAAATATTTAACAACTTTATCACATTTTGTATTTACAATTGAAAAAAAGAAAACAATTCATGTAAAAATTCATTTTTCATTTAAAAAATATTTTGGCTTCAGACAAAAATGTCCATAATATATATTATTCATAAAAGCCATTAAAAGCTATTTTAATTAAATAATGTCTTAATTTTATTGTATTTGTATTTTAAAATTCAGAGCGAATAGAAACGCTCCTCGATTTACAAAAAAAAAAAAAAAAAATGGATTTATATTCTTGAAAGTCTTCTGCGTTTAATTAAATTTTTTTATCAAGTTTTCATAGAATTAGGTATAGGAGGGTGTAACAGAAGTAAAAAATATTTTTACCATAACTTCTAAAATAATTTAATTCATTTTTGAATAAGTTCTGAAAGTTTCATTAAAACCCGACAATTATTTGATTTTTGCAAGAATTTCCAAATCAATGTGTTTTTTAACTGAAAAAAGCGCTAAAATAACTAATGCTAAATATTACGCGACCACTTTGGCATAGACAAGATGACCGAAATAAAAATGAAATCTATAATAGCAGGCATCTACCGGAAGACCTCAGCTGATCTATCTTCATAGCTTTGCCTAAGAAACCAGGCGCAAACGAATACGAACTCCACCGAAAAATAAACCTAATGAACCACGTGACAAAACTCATCATCCGTATTCTGATGAATAGAGCGCGCAGCAGAATCAGGCCAGCGATTAGGGCGAAAACAGTACGGGTTCGTTAAAGACACCGGAACAAGGAACGTGATATTCATGATCAGAATGTTATCAGAAAGAGCGATACAAATGCAGAAGGACGTGTACATATGTTTCGTAGACTACGCAAATACCTTCGACAAAGTACACCACAAGGATCTGCTGGAACTGCTCAGCAACTCTGATATATTCGGGAAAGATATCAAAATAATCAAGAACCTATACTGACAGCAAACAGCATACAGGCGCATAGAGAACGAGTTCGGCGAATATACAAAAATGGAAAGGGGCATAAGGCAAGGATGTGACTTCTCACCGGACCTGTTCAGCCTATACAGCGAGGCAATTCTTAGAGAGTTGGAAATCCTACTGGGGTTCAGCATTGGCGGCCACAATCTTACCAACATAAGATACGTATATGACACAGTATTAATAGAAATTACAAAGTCTCCTACAGAAGTTAGCGACGGAAAGTGTGAAGAAGGGACTAAGTATAAACTACAAGAAAACAGAATGCATGGTCATCAGTAAGAGGAAGGGTCTGAAATGCGATTTGGAGGTTGGCAACACTAGAATCAAGCAGACGCGGAAGTTTAAATATCTGGGAAGCGTAGAGTATTGAGAGATAGGAGGATTTCCTTGGCAACGAAGGAAAGAATACTGAGCTGTTGCGTGGCATATGTCCTTCTTTACGGCAGCGAATATTGAACGATTTCCTCAAAGATAAAGAAGAGACTCGAGGCGACGGAAATGTGGTTCTACAGAAGGATGCTAAGGACATCATGGACCGAGCGTGTGAGCAACGATGAAGTTTTAGAGAGGATTTAAACAAGAAGGAGGATTATACTTAATATCAGGAAGAGGCAGCTGAATTTCCTGGGGCACATAATGAGGAAGGAGGGTCTTGAGAATATAATACTCACGGGTCGAATAGAGGGAAAGTCAGACAAGAGAAAACAACGCATGACATACCTAGCGGCCTTAAGCAAGTGAATGACAAAACTGGTCTGGGGAAGGTCTTTGGAGGTGGCAGATATTAGTATAGGTGTTTGGTGGGGTGTCTCCGGTATGATTATTGGGATTTTGCTGCGTGTGGGTGTTGTTGGTGGTGACGGCCGTGTTGTTTCTGGACTTGGAGGTGGTTGCGGTGGTGGTGATGTTCCCCGGATCTCTTCAAGTTTCTTTAATTCGTAATCGTCTGACAACAGCCAGTAACAGGCCTCCATTTTACAGGAGTGTGTTTTACAGACTAGATCGGATAGTCCGGATTCAGCCTGCAACTCGGGGAGTCTGGCGGTATGTACGATGCCAACATCTCATCGCTCAGTCGTTTTCTGGGGGTGATACTCCCGCGTTTCTTTTGCGGGGAATGCAAGTCACTACTCTCGAAGAGACATTTTTTGGCCGGAGAAGGTTCGGGGTGTTTATTGTCTCCATCAACGCTACTATGTTCATTGGATATATAGGCGTTGATGTGTCTCTTCCAGATGGTGAGCCTTATTAGAGGATTCAAATCTATTTTCCTCATTCTTTTAACGCGGGCATCGGTCTCCTGGTCTCGTAATAGTGCATGCGATTCAGAAGCGTGTGTTTGTCTCCCAGTACGTGTATCCACGGCTCTTCGTTAGAAGTGCTAATACAGGGAGTGCGACGTAAAATTCTTTCATTTTGGTGCTTCAAGTTAACGTACGTTTCAGTCCCCTCTAATATCCACTTAGACTCCTCGATGTTATTCGGCGTGAGCCACATCTCATCAGTGTATATAAGGGTTTTTGTCAACGCAGCTACCGAAAGTGAAATTGTCGCTCGCCTGGCACCGTATGCGACCACAATTCATTTGACCATTTTGGATAGAGCGAAGGATGTAAGACTTACCGCTGTTGCTTACTCCTGTAATGTGAAGGCTGTTAATTTTTGGCGTGATCTTGTGACAGACATCTTATCTCCAGTCGCCTCGTCCTCGAATACGATCTTGTTAAATTGTTCTCTCTCGATGTTGTGTTCTTAGTTTCCATGACGAACCGGTATTTTCGTACTATCTGGTGTCGCTGAGTAGGCTTGTGAATTTCTTCGTCGTCGGTGCTGCTTTGATTCAAAATCTGACCGTTACTTGCCTTTTATACATTACTTGTTGACGAAGTTCCCACTCTTCACCTCAACTGCAGTCCTAGAATCCACGTCAGCAAATGTCTTATTGGTTCTCCCGTGGACCAATCTCTTTGGTACTTGGCCGTGAAAGTGTCGGTTAGGGGGCACTATCAGCGATTGATCGTAATGTATATCCTTCCCCACTGCCGCAACGGTACATGCTTTATTCGTTACCAGTACCTTTTGTGGGTGTTACAGGCTTTCGTAATAACATTTTATCTCGATCATGTATGTCAATTCAAAAGTGAAATATAGCGTTCCTGATTGGCTGTTCGGTCTTAGAATGGACGGTACGTTAATCAGTACCATATCTGGAGCATCTTTTGATGTGTAAAGAATTTTGTTTATTACCGTTCTGTTTGCGACAACGAAGTTACATATTCGTACATGTCCTCTGCGTCTACGTCTGATGGGAGGTTGTTTTTCTTTAGAATTTCATGATGGTCGAAATTTAGGTCACTAATCTCGTTCATCGTTATGTCCTCTTGTTGATACGACCCCATTCTCTTTCTTGCCTCTCCTCTTTGTATATCGTCCTCAGCGTCCTTCGCTAATGTTCCGAATTTTGGTCCTGTTGCTACGTCGAGTCCACCGTCCCAGGCTGTTGGATATCCGTGCGATATTTGCATACCATCGATCCCATTATTGTGTAGTCGTCTTGTGTGTACACGTTTGTAAGCGGCTTTCTCAATAAACTTGGATTTTTCCATGTGTGTGTATGTGTCACCTTGTCTTAATTTTACGACGTTATCCATTTCTCGCCAGTCGTGCAGGTCTATCATCGGTATTTGTGTTTGGTTTCTGTTTGCATTTATCTTGGCGGTACTGTTTTCTAATGTGTTTAAGTGTACCGGACAACCGTATGAGCATTTATATTTTGGTAATTCTGCGTCAGTACCTCTCATCGGCTGTATTTCTGTGAATTTTTTGTTTGGTACTCCCGTTATTCCTTGTAGGTTACCGTATCCTATGTAACTGCCTTTGTCGACGTATAATTCGAAGTATGGTAGCGGGTTAGGAACGAACACCTCCTCGTTGTTTTTTGTCATCCACTCTCCTGCTATTATGTTGTCTATTTTAAACCCTTGTTTCGTTATTCTATAAGACGTTGCGTTTCTTATCATAACCTCCCATTTCGATGGCGTTTATACATAAATTAAATATATATATATATATGCATATACACTATATAGATACATTAAATATACTTATATATATAAATACATTACATATATATATATATATATATATATATATATATATATAGATTATATATATATATACATTAAATATATTTATATACACTCAATATATATATATACATTAAATATATATATACATCAAATGCTTCAATACTATGGTAGTACTTCCTCAGTCGCTGGTAGATAACTCGTAATAAAAATGATTTATTAGGTAAATTTAAAAACAAATCGTTACCTCTTTTCGGAAGTTAAATGGGGGCATAAGGTTAGTATTAAAAATATACTTGTGGGTTTGTATAGAACCAAAACCAATGTAAAGAGATTATTTACCATCCATTTCTAGGGATCTCCTTACATTGGCTTTGGAATTCGCCACTGAGTACTCTGAACTTTCAAAGAGGAACTGGACATTATTATGAACTCTTGAAAATCTGTCCTTATATATAACAAGGAAAAGTGGATTAAAAATAATTCAGTTGACCAATTTGATATTTCCATGGGATCGTTAGTTGTGTTAGTTTTCCAACCTCGTTGGTTTATTCATTTTATATATCCTTAGTGCCCACCATGACATCAACATTGAAGACATAGGGTTATATAGAGATGACGGCCTTATGGTGGTGAACACTTCTACAAAAATTAAAACTGACAAAATCAGTAAATTAATATATAGGGAATTTAAAAGTCTCAACCTTAAAGTTAAAATCAACACAATTTTTAAAAAAAGTATATTTCCTTGATGTAATACTAGACTTAGTCAATAATAGATACCAACCCTACATGAAAACTAATGCAAATCCATTATATACCCACCCAAATTCAAATCACCCTCCATCTATAATCAAGCACATACGCCCCCCCCTATAGAATATAAAATTAGTAATAACTCTTCCAATGATGATGTATTTTATAAACATAGCAAATTTTACAACAATGCCTTAAAAATAGTGACTATAAATGCCCAGACATTAAAAACAGTAAACATAATAATGATAACAAAAAAAAAAAAAAAAAAATAGGAATAGGAAAATCATTTGGTATACACCCCTATTTAACCAAATGGTTAGCATTGTTAGAGCAGAAGTTTTTCAATTTAATTGAGAAACATTTCCCCAGTATTAATCTTCTAGGCAAGATTTTTTTAATAAAAATACACATAAATTAAGTTGCAGTTGTTCAGATAATCTAAAAAATATTAAAAAACAATAATTAAACAGAATCCGTGGCATCACAAATTATGTATCGAGGAAGACTAAGATCCGATCTTACACCTGACTAAATACACATTCTACATGTTGTAGGAGATGATCTAGGTATCATCATACGTCAAGTGGCCCTAATATAAGATATCATTCATCTCATAGTACCGTATGTAGGGTACTCCAAGAGCAGCTCCTGCATCCGTATCATTTGCAACGTTGTGCAGGGTCTTTCACACTCTGATCACTGACCACAGGAGAACTTTTGCCGATGTTTTTCATTATTTCAATATTTTTATTAAATGTTTCAAAATCAATTCTTTATGTCGCATTATTTCATTTCCATATTTTTTCTTTAATTTTATCATCTGTCATAAGTAGATGTATTCCTGGATACCTTCCATTTCCTCATCCTCTAGTCTTGTCCTCTTAGGATCATTACAATTATACATTGCTTTTTATCTATTTCTCTTTATTTCAAAACTTGCCTAAAATAATTCCTATTCAGATCATTTACTATTTTCAATGATGTTCACTTGTAGACGGTTCAAATATTCTCCGTTTATGTTTACTAATCACTTATTTTCAAGTGCAATTTTCGGAATATACTTCCAAAGAAAGCTGGAAATAATTCATGAAAATTCGTATCTTCTTTACTTTCCTAACTATATCTTACCTGTGTCTCTACGTATTCGAATCATAGTAATTCTTTATTGTATATATTCATTTTCTTATAAACAGGCGAATAGCAGTGTTAATCTTTTTTCAAAAGGTCTGTTGCCATTCCATCTTTGGCTGATATTCTACATCTCACATTCTGAAGTGCAAAATTTAGACCTCCAACCTGAATAGCATTATTATTATTATTATTATTACTATTATTATTATTATTATTATTATTATTATTACTGAGTGGGAAACCTCTACATTAACAAAAAAAATCTTATAAAAACGCTAAGGTCTAAATATACAAAATCCAATAGACTTTTAATGGCACTCAGTGTGATAAGGGCTTACCAAGTATTGGCATTTCAGCCAAATGTGTATGATGTGATGATAGACTTTGTTAAAAGGAGTACATGACTTCGTAGATGAAGCCTAGTTAAAAGAAATGCCTTCAGGTTGAGTAAGCCGTCTTGGCTGCCTCATCTTTTAAAGTAAAAAAAAAAAAAATCAATGTTCAAGACTCCTAGTCCTTATGCTCCTCCACTATTTCTGCTCATGAAAGGGGATGCACAGTACATCAACCCCCCTATCGGACATACCCAACTGGTTATAGTCAGGCAATTGACAATCAAATCAGAGATACGGAACGGATTATTTCTGTAGCCTATAGTAATTCACCAATAACCTCTTAATTGCTGCCGTTCCCAGGTTCATCTTAACCCAGGGGTGGTAGCACCTGTTAGGGTCTCAGCTATGGACAAATAGTGAACTTCCAAACAAAAACAAAATGCCATGAATGTATAAAAATACTTATTTATAGTAAAATTACCAACACTACAATTTTAAAGAAAAATGAACAGCATTACAATTTTTAGTAGAATTACCAACAATAAATCTTATAGCAAAATGACTAACAATACATCTTATCTGTAGGTGAAGTCATACAATTGTTCACGTTAATACCTATTATAGACAGCCCTAC
>OZ010587.1:102622850-102677850 GCA_963932145.1 Acanthosepion lycidas | reverse complement strand
CACAAAAACTTTCATGTTTCAGAACTATAAAGTTCCTTCATCGGACGATGATAAGAACATTATAGTCCCGAAACATTAGAGTGTTTGTGTAGTGATGTAAAATATTTAATTAATATTTAATTTAATTAAGTTAATATTTTACTCTACGGTGTATTGAACACTTTTATAAAAAAAATGTAAATGCTAAGAACTGTGGATTATTATTCTGTTTGTTCTTTTACTTTATTAGTGTGTGTATATATATATATATATATATATATATATATATATATATATATATATATATATAATGAAATGGACTAAGTCCGACAATTATTTTAATATATTTCTGTCTAAACGTTATTTTTTATAGATATACATATTCAAGTAAATGCTCTCTTTATAATAAACAGTATTAATTACTTGTACCGGTCTGAATTTGAGAAATTTGATCGTAGAACACATGTTCTATGAAATTTCTCGTACATTCAGGCCGGTAAATGTTGTTAATATTGTTTATTATAAACAAAGCATTTACTTAAATATTTGTTATTTATAAAAATAAAATATAAAAAGAAATATATATATATATATATATATATATATATATATATATATATATATATATATATACATAAAGCTTAAACTAATATTCCATGGTCATAAGTTATTCCATTGGAATAACTTATGACCATGGAATATTAGTGTTTAACCCTTTTTATTATATCCTTACGCTGTCCTGGACATTGAGTTCTACCTGGATTCTATCCTCCTGGAAGTTTTTCTATACAATATATATATGTCTGTGTATGCATGTATGTATATATATATATATATATATATATATATATATATATATATATATTGCATATGTATGTGTATATTTACCACTAATATTATCTATCTATCTATATATATATATATATATATATATATATATATATATATATATATATATACATATATATATAACTGGGGAAGAATGCACAATATCGTAATGTACATAGGCAAAGTGTGCTTAATATCGACAATATGGACATAAGAATTAAGACTGCACTCTCTACATATCTACTCACAACGTGCCAAACATGCAACTACTACTACTGCCACTACTACTATTACGACCACCACCACCACCACCACCACCACGTCGTAGCTGATGTGAATGGAACTTGAGCGAACGACAATCCAGAGTTGTTCTTACTCTGTTCCCGCTATTTTTATCCAGAACCAAAGTGTCAACGACTTACACCTACGCGTTTATAGGAGCAAGTATCGTACAAAATCATTTCCAAATTGTCAAGTCTTCGGAAGCATACCGTAGAGCACTTAAGCATTGTCAGGTCTTCAGCATGTATCAGCTTTGTCAGCTGTCGTTCCGTTAAGAAGCCGGCACCCCGATCTCTATTCTTCCAGTCTTTGACGTAAACGCTTTCTTGAATGAGCATTTCCGCTTCGGTCAGGACACTCCTTTGCAATATGGATTTTACTAGTATGCTTGTGTACAAACTCTGTCGAATGTCTTTACGAAACTGCTCAACAAATCGCTGTAAGCCAGTGTGAACAGTTTGTGAATTCTTTTGTCATAAGTGACAATGGGTCTATCTGGTCCAGCACAATCGAGACAAGCGATGGGTTCAGAAAGGGCAAGAGACACCGCCGGTTCCAAAACAAGATCGATTCGGCAAGAAAGTCATATTGTGCGTTTGGTGGAACTTTGAGGAATGGTACATTTTGAGTTGGTTCCGAATGGTCGTGCCATCAGTGCCGAACTTTACTGTCAGCAACTGGAGCGGGTCTACGAAAAGTTGAAGCAAAAGTATCCGGCTCTGATAAACCGAAACCGCGGTTTGATGCAGCAGGACAATGCCAAGCCACACACCGCCAGGAAGACCAAAGACAAGTTTGAAGAGCTGGACGGCGTTGAGGTTCTGCCACATCCAGCCTACAGTCCTGACTGTGCTCCATCAGATTACGGCCTTTTCCGCTCAATGCAACACTTTCTGAAGGGCCGCCGATTCGACTCGTTTGATGAAGTCGAGGAAGCGTGTCAAGAATTCTTTGATTCAAAGCCGGCTGAATGGTACTTTCACCAGATCCGAAAGCTTACAGATCGATGGCAGAAAGTCTTGGAAAATGATGGTCTTTATTATGAGGAATAATTTTTGTTGTTTTTGTTATTACTTGGCGAGTAAAATTTCAATTTTTTGCAATTGTTTACGAACTTTTGGGACAACCTAATATTTGATTTAAAAAAAAAAAAAAAAATCATTTCATCCGAAGCCAGGCGATAAAACCATTAAGATACAAGGGTGGGGGTTACTGAGAGTGAAAGGAATTGAGAAAACGTTGCTGAGAAGAAAAGGGAAACAAAATGAACAGGATCCAAAGCGAAAGAAAGTGACGATTTATATTATATTGACATTTCTGAAGATTGTTGTTGACAAGACAACAAGAAGCTGGAAGAGAGTTCCACAGGCGAGAAGTGCAAGAAAAGAAAATATTAGAATAGAACTTACGGCTACATTTAGAAATTTCAATAGTTTAAATGATGAGACCTAGCCGCCAATCTAGTACAACGATTTAATTCATAAAGTCGAGGTACCAAAGAGGAAAGCTGAACAGAACAATTGCCATGGAAATATTTATAGGAAAGGCATAGGGAAGCATCTAGTTATGTTAATTTTTTAAAAATATATTTTGGACTTTGGGTCTAGTGTTGTTTCAACTCATTATGTATTATTAATTACTTAGTGTATTTTGTATTTATTCATTATTTGTTGTTAATTATTAGTAGTAGTACATTGGCTTGTGTGTATGTATTATATATTATTATTTTCATAATAATATAGCGTACATTAGTTGTTTGTTTGTTTTTAAATAAAACGTTAAGAGGTCATTTGATAAGAATCGTCCGAGGATACCGTAAAGTTTAAACCTTGGTAGCGGATTCAACTGACTTCCTGATTATTAAAGTATATATATATATATATATATATATATATATATATATATATATATATATATATATATATATGAAACACGGAATATACAACGGAGATAATGTCATTTACTTTAGACGAAGTCAATGCTTTAAATTAAACAAATAAGATGACCAACTTCCGAAGAGAAACAAAAAAACAAATAAACCCCAAATTAAAGCAAATAAAGAAACAAATTAAAAATTAAATAAATAATAAACAAATTAACAAACAACGAATCCACACATACACACAAGCCAATGTACTACTAATAATAATAATTAACAACAAATAATGAATAAATACAAAATACACTAAGTAATTAATAATACATAATGAGTTGAAACAACACTAGATAATAATACAATATATACACTAATAAATACACTATATAATAACTACAAATAATTCCATTCGGATCTGCAATTATTTCTGCTCATAGCCTTAAAAATAATTTAAAATATAACCGTTACCGCTTAACCAATAACGGTTAGAATAACAGAGTGATGCCGGATATCTGACCTTGTTACTCATAATGTTCCATTGACCAGCATAGACGAGTCACACACATGGCCTAAAGATTGCGCTGTCGCTTCTCGGTGATGACGTTACTTTTATATTTACATACGCAATACACCTGATATTGAGCAGTTTTGCCCATAAATATAGCATTTTTTATCATATATATATATATATGTATGTGTGTGTGTGTGTGTGTGTGTATTTTGGCAGCATGTCATAATTGAGGCATGTGTTGACGGAACTTTTCCGTTTAAATTTTTTTCTGCTTTTCTTGATTTTTCGCAAGATTTTTTATATCTGGATCTAAGTTATTGTGACTAGGCTCTCTTTTCAACAAGTTAGATCCAAATATAAAGAAAAAACTTGCGAGAAAGCAAGAAAAAACAGAAAAAAGATAACTAAACGGAAAAGTTCCATAGTCTTTAATAATACATGCCTCAATATATATATATATATATATATATATATATATATATATATATATATATATATATAAGTCTCCCTTCCCTCTCTAAACTCGACCATGTCTCTCACACCATTCCTCACCACCTTCTATGCCAACTTATAGAAGCCTAATCTTGCCCGTCAGAAGTGTAAATTTTAAATTCATTTTTCGTTTAACCTTTTGAAAGTGAAGTCTGAAGATCCAGAGAAAAATAAAATTCTCTGATGAAATAAATTATTACAAATGGAGCCTTAACGTGGTCTGTTTTTCTTTAAATTAAATTATTCGCTCTGACTTAACATTTAGCTCTTAGGATTTCATCCTCCTTGGGACCATCCATACGAATTATCAAGATTTTCGTTACTTAAATATATATATATATATATATATATATATATATATATATATATATATATATATGTGTGTGTGTGTGTGTGTGTGTGTGTGTGTGTAAAGAAACTCAATACCTAAAGTTTAAAATGAATTTCTAAAAATGTGAAATCTTTCTTGAATCTTTTATTTTAATTTTAATTTCATGCAAATAGGTTGACAGATCTGTTGACAGATTGACAACCAGAAATTTAATTAATTTTTCTACAGGGGACCATATCTGTAAAAATTACTTATAGGATATAACATGATTGCCTTTTTATATATTTTTTTAACTGCCCAGTATTTTTTAAAATTTAGGAGAATATTCTCCGTATTCTGTTCTATTAAATTTTCAGGTACATTGGCTTTAAATTTACTATATTTACCGCGCTCTTATTTACTGATTATGTCGTGTATGGACGTCCGTATTTATATACAGACAAAAAAAATCAAAATTCTTTTTAAAATACTGGAGGTCGCTGAATTTTACTAAGCTTTTCCATTTATGATTATGTTATATAGTTTTTACTTAATAACAACATCATCTAACTGCTACAAACTAATTTTAAAAGATTTAAATTTTCATAAATTATTCAAATTCAAATTTTAAAAAAAAATAATTCTTGTAAAAATTCATCGAAATATTTTTCTTAAGACAATAGCGTCTGTAACATATCTTATTCATAAAAGTAATTAAAAGCACGTGTAATTAAATAAGGTATTAGTCTCATTGCATTATTTTATTTTACCATTCAGAGCAAATCTTCGATAACCGTTGGTCCTGTTTTACAAAAAAATGATGACAAATTTTCTAACGATTTCTGGGCATAACTAATATAAACATTAAGCCGTACAAAAATTAATTTCTCGAATTTTAATAAAATTAAACAAGTTCAATATAATTATTTGAATTAAATTGAATTAAAGTACCAAGCTCTGTTCCGTCTTCAAGCGAAATTTTTTTTTTGAATTTCGCTTGAAGATGGAACAGAGCTTGGTACTTTAATTCAATTTAATTCAATTTAATTCAAATAATTATATTGAAGATTTCGGCTCTTGTTTTGAAACATGAGAACACTTATGTAGCATTGGAATCATATTTTTAAATAAAAAAGTATAATTATGCTCTACTTTTGTATCAAGCATTATTTTTTAAAAATAATAACAAAAATACTAAAGAACTTTGGATTATTTACCTAACGAGTTCTTTCCTATTTTCTATATATTTTTACACACACACACACACACACACACACACACACACATATATATATATATATATATATATATATATATATATATATAATTTGGATGACGATTCGACAGAATGATAAATATATAAGAGAATTTGGAACAGCTTTCTGAATTTGATTTCAATCAAATTTACAGAGACAGACCGTGATTCATATTTAGTCATATGAATGCTGGATTTTTGTTTTTACTTTAACCTTATTGCATTTTCAAATTAGATTTTTCTAATTTCAGCCCCGTTTTTATTCGTTTGTTTTAAGAGTTTTCGCATCCAACATTGTTTCAACATCAATTTAAAAAGAATGGATGATAGGCTTTAGAAGCTCGGTGTTATTAAATTGCTTAAAGCATTCCGATGAGTTATCTATGCTTTGATTTGTGTAAAAAAAGATGCTACCAATCAGCAAGGATCCTGGAAAGTTGATTCATTCAACAGTTTTTTTCTCTATAATTTTTTTTTATGGCGTTCACCCCAAATAAGGCAGTAAAGCAACTACGACACAGGAGGGTACTGGGCGTAGAAGAATTAGAAAATAGAAACATTACTAAGGGGCAAGAACAAAAGAGGAGTAACGAGGAGGACAGTAGATAGACAATGACATTAAATCTAAATTTTAGAAGATCAAAGTTGGCTGGAAAGCATAGAACCGGAAAGAAGTTACACAAGCGAGAAGTGCGAGAAAAAATAACTGTTAGCATAGAATATTCTAACCATGGACTAATGTGTAAAATAGATTCTAGGTAGAAAATCAACTTTGTTTGTCTGATTGGCGTAAAAAAAGATACCACCAGTGGTTCGGGTTGGTTCTTTAAAACAATTTCTTCAAAGCAATGAAGAAAACATTTCTGTTTTAAATTTATAAAAATTCTCAAAAACATAAAGAAATATAATGACGTCAAATGAAATTATATTCTTATAATCGAAAGAAATTCCAATGTGTTACATGATATCTCCACTGAATGGAAATTTCCATGCAGTTAAAGAGCAGACACGAAGTGATCGAATTGTGGTTCTACTGATGGATGAGGATAATAATCTATGTAAGTTTTTACAAAACGGGGACAAAAAGAACAATTATACTTAAAATCAGAAAAAAAAAGTTTGTTTAAGTATCTGCGTGACACGAGATGAAAAAAAAAACCCTAAGCGAACTTAAGATGCAATGGACACAGCGAAGACACAAAGAACAGAAGGGAATATCGAATAAACTGGCCAAATAAGTTTGTATGAATCAATAGTACAGCGGAGACAAGAAGACATGGTAAAGTGTTAAATGTTGCTTAGAGCTACAAGGGACAGGAAGATGTGGAGAGCCATGAGTTTGTGTGAATGGATAGCAGAACAAGGACAAAGAGAAATGCTAAAGAGTCAAACGTTGTTTAGAGCTACAAGGGAGAGGAAGTTGTGGACAGCCATGATTGCACATGAGTTTGTGTGAATGGATAGCAGAACAATGACAAAGAGAGATGCTAAAGACTCAAAAGTTGTTTAGAGCTACAAGGGAGAGGAAGTTGTGGACAGCCATGATTGCACATGAGTTTGTGTGAATGAACAGCAGAACAAGAACAAAGAGAGATGCTAGAGTCAAACGTTGTTTAGAGCTACAACGGACAGGTAGCTGTGAAGAGCCATGATCGCATATGAGTATGTGTGAATGAATAGCCGGACAGGGACAAAGAGGTATAGTAAAGAGTCAAACGTTGTTTAGAGTTACAAGGGACAGGACGTTGTGGAGAGACATGATCGCACATGAGTTTGTGTGAATGGACAGCAGAACAAGAACAAAGAGAGATGCTAAAGAGTCAAACGTTGTTTAGAGCTACAAGGGACAGGACGTTGTGGAGAGACATGATCGCACATGAGTTTGTGTGAATGGACAGCAGAGCAAGAACAAAGAGAGATGCTAAAGAGTCAAACGTTGTTTAGAGCTACAACGGACAGGAAGCTGTGAAGAGCCATGATCGCATATGAGTATGTGTTAATGAATAGCCGGACAGGGACAAAGAGGTATAGTAAAGAGTCAAACGTTGTTTAGAGTTACAAGGGACAGGACGTTGTGGAGAGACATGATCGCACATGAGTTGGTGTGAATGAACAGCAGAACAAGAACAAAGAGAGATGCTAAAGAGTCAAACGTTGTTTAGAGCTACAACGGACAGGATGCTGTGAAGAGCCATGATCGCATATGAGTATGTGTTAATGAATAACCGGACAGGGACAAAGAGGTATAGTAAAGAGTCAAACGTTGTTTAGAGCTACAAGGAACAGGACGTTGGGGAGAGACATGATCGTACATGAGTTTGTGTGAATGGACAGCAGAACAAGAACAAAGAGAGATGCTAAAGAGTCAAACGTTATTTAGAGCTACAACGGACAGGAAGCTGTGAAGAGCCATGATTGCACATGAGTTTGTGTGAATGGATAGCAGACTCGGTACATGTGCGGGTAGCGTAATTGTTATCATCAAGGAAAAGGAAATCGTCGAATCGATTTCAAATTCTTGCCGCGTCCCGTATATTTAATTCGCACTAATAACCTCGGGAAAGGCATGAATCATTCTATTTTTTCAACTTTTTTGATCTTATGTATAAGTGTCCTTTTACATGACATTTTCTTTAAAATTCTTCATTGCTTACATGTTTTCACTATCTATGGATTAAATATGAAAGCAGACTAGACCCTATAGCCTTGGATTGCATTCACTCGAGGAGAAAGACAACTGCGAATTAAACACCGAGGAGAATGCAACGTGAAATATCTTCACTATTTTTTCCAAGAAGTCACGGACTTTCATAGATATTAAGGAAAAGAAAGCTGCGATGTGCCAATACTGTCTATATCTTGAAAAGATATGGTATTTAAAAAATATATACTAATTTAATTATTATATGTGAACTCTTTTTCCAACGTGCACAGCAGTATTTTTTCCTTCTTTTCGGTAAATATACTCTTTCCCATCGTTATGCAGATTTCCTTCCATTCTTGTAGATGGATTCTGTTTCTCATCACTGATATTTCCCAGTGTCGATCGCAAAACAAGCGCCATATTCTTAGTTTTTTTTTCCCCTCTGAAGATAAAAACGAACCAATATTTACTGTTTCGAATTCTGAAATAAGAAGCGAAAAAAAGACAATTAATTTTAGCCGCTGTAAGACTGTCTCCTTTTGCTTTGTTGATGCTTATTGAAAATGAAAGGCGTACTGGAAACTGAAGTCATTTAAATTTGAAAGGCCCATTTAAGAGTTTGTGAGCTGAAAACATCTTCACCTTAGGCATAATCTGTCAAAAATATTGATTCTCTCACGTGGGTAAGCCTTTTTCTACCCCACCGGCAGAGAGTATTACTGTAAACTTTCTGATGAATGATAATTCTTTCTTCAAGATTCTTTTTTTTTTTTATTGCAACTCTCACGTTTTGCTTGTTTCTTTGTAAATTATTATGACATTCTCCTATAGTTGCCAAATGTTTTGTTTCTTTGTACAAAACAACTTTCGGTCCATACGCTTGGTCGTTGAAAGTTTTAACCTTCTGCAACCCACGAGCAAATGTATGGTTTGAAAGTTTTACCTTTTATTTTTAAAACAAATTATAAAGATTTAAACTAATTAAATTTTAATTGTTTTTTTTCTTATCTTTTCACCTTAAGCAAAGCAGTAAAGCCACTAAGACACAAAGTGTTACTGAGTGTGAAAGAATAAGTAAAAGAAAAACTTCATTAAGGAGCGAGAAAAATAAAAGAAGCGGAATCAAGAAGACAGCAGATAACGATTGACATTGTATTAAACTCTTTGAAGATCAAAGTTGTCTAGAAAGAAAGAAGTCGGAAGACAGTTCCACAAGGAGGGAGTGTGATAGAAGAAACTGTTAGCATAGAACTTACTGTTACATCTAGCCAATTATACTGTACTAATCTAGTACGGCGCTTTAATTCATAAAGTCCAGGTACCACAGAGAATTTTTATCAAAACAATTACCATGAAATTATTTATAGAAAAATCCCATGGAAGTTACATTACAGCAGTACAAAGTGACTTAGTCCGAGATACCAGGTCCGGATAGATAACATTGCAGATTCTTCTTTGGATTTTATAAAGAATCTGTTAATATAAAGGAAGAACACTAGAGCTTATGTGGCAGCAATATTCAAAACAACGACGAATGGTAAACTTATAAATATGTAAGATAGATTCTTCTTTGGATTTTATCAAGAATCTCTAAATATATAGCAGAAGCACCGGGCAAGATATGGCAAAAATATTTAAAGCAAGGATGAATGACGACCCCCGAATAAGTCACGATATGATGCTTATATCAAATTAACAAAAATATTTATAGTTCTTTTCTTTTTCTTCTTTTCCAAACCCATTCTGATATTTGTCGACGGAACGAAAATTTCGGGTAACTTCCTTAAGGGTGGCCAGACTTGACAACCGTATTTAACTTAACTGCGATTTGTACTTTCACGGACGGCACAAGGTTTATCGTCGGAGTCTTTCTTCAGCGACAACTGGATTTAACTTCAAGTACTGTTGATTTGTTCTTTCACGGACGGCACAAGGATTTCGTCGGAGTTTTTCTTCTTCAGCAGATAATAATAATTATTATTATTATTATCAGGTTGACAAACAGCGTTATATCAGAAATCTCTTAACTCCCGGTCGCAACCTCACTGCGACTGCAACGGCTACTGCAACGGCTACTGCAACTAGCTGGACCCAACTAACTTTGGCCCCGTGGGTACGTGTATTTATGTGTGCCCCTTCCAACTGGTGTGTTGAGGGCGAAGAGGTGGGTTTTATGCAAATTTCCTAAAATTCAACTAGTTTCTTTCTTTCGTTTTCTATTTCACTCTTCCAATTTTGGAAGATCCCTTCCTCTTTCAGGAGGAGCCATCGTATGACGTCAGCCTTCCTGACGTCATCTCCTGCCTTTATTCTGTTTACAATTATAATTTTCAGGGAAATTTTGGCTGACAATTTTCTCAGCACGTAGTTAAGCCGGACACCTTTCAACAGCCGACCGTAACCTCTGCCCCCCAACCTGCCAACTGTGTTTAGCTGAATCACATTGTGTAACTTTTTCAACAAAATTCATACATCTGTTCCCATATCCTGGGAAAATAAGTCTCTTTCTAACAAAAAAAATTAAAATCGTTTTGTTTAACCCTTTTCGTCCGTACGCCATGTTAAATATTGTTACAGTATTTCTTTTCATTGTATCTGCCATAAGAAGATTTGTTTTAAGAAGAAAAAGGCTAAAATAATTACCACTGCCCATCGTCTATGGCAATACAAAATGGCCAAAACTTGGTTAAGACTAAAGTATAAAATGAACTCTGGGTTGCCTACTTGAAATACATTGAGGGACACCTAACCATGAGCGGCATAGCACTACAAAGACCCCGACATTAAGCGATTTGATCAGAGCAACCTAAGTTCTACCAAAGAGTTGGGGCTTTTTACTACCAGTCGTATGCAGCAAGCAGGAAACTGCTAACGCGTTATCGTCATAATGAAGAGTTGCATCCACTGATTAGTCATCTTAAGAAAAAGTTAAGACACTTAAAACATTATAGCCATGGAAGAAAGAACAGATAAACTATGTCCTAAACAGAAAACAAGGGATAAACGTCTACATCTGTTCAGTAAACATTGATACTACAGTTCATAAGGCCCGAGAGTCACTCAAGATATAGGATTATTGTTATTAGGTTGGTGCAAATATAATATCGTTTTTTGGCGTTAAAAATACGTGAAAAAACGATATTATTTTTGCACCAACCTAATAGAATGGTGATGACGATTATGGTGTGTTATATGAATGAAAAATCGAGTGGTAAAAAGCGAGTGGTAAAAAGCGAGTGGTAAAAACGAAGCTTTCCGTTTTGATGTTCATTCTGTTTTTGTGTTAATTCCAACCGCAACAATAGGAAGTTCAGTTACTACATTCATTTTGACTGCGACAATTTACCAATGACGCTATAACATCATCTTGAAAATGTTTATCTTACTGTTCGTTCTTTTCCGATAAAAATACAGTTATAATGTTCGGATGAATTCCATTCTTTAGTTCCACCAGTTTCAGACTTTTTAGAGCTAGGACACGCCATGCTACTTCCACGGATTCGAATCACCCTCATTTCCTCTATATCCTGAATGTAAGAAGGGAAGTCCACTCAGTTTTTTTTTCCAAGAACTTTTTTTTGTGGAACAGGCTCCCACGTGGGCGTTTCCCTGAACAGATCTGTTGTGACCAAGTAAATGGTTAAAGAAATAACAAAACAAGTGTTCCAGATATATCATATATTAAACAGTAAGTACAACAGAAGAGCATTACATGACTAGTGAATGTGTGTTGGTTGACCCAGCGTTCAATCTATCTGACTGTTCTCCAAGGTCTTCTCTCCTACTAATCTTATAGTAGAAGGAAGAGTCCAACATAGAATCTTTAGAGGGAGGACACCACAACAGCAACAATGTTAAACTCTATGAGTTAAGTGCCAATCTTTATCTATCCTCCTTATCCTCATGATATTCACTTTCTACCATATTCTTTTTCACTCATATGATACCTCATTTATCATAACCTTTTTAATAGCGTTCATTTAAGGGGCTCTCGAGCCTTGTATTAGGTGAACTTTACTATATAAAAAATAATTACCCCACCTTTTAATGGTTGCTAAAACAATATGAGAGAATATTTAAAATATATTTTGACTCCCCTTTTTTAACTAATTTCTTTCGTTTATCATTGTTTTTCTGTGCAGTTAATATTTTCCTTGGGGTGGTGGCCCCATTTTCCTTGGGGTGGCCCCATTTTCCTTCCTCCTCTCTAATGTATTCACCAGTAATATGGCCTTTTAACTTTCTGTCAATGAAGTCCAGTTTGTATCGAGAACGGTTTTCGTGTAGACACCGCAAAGAGATGCTTTACTGGTGTATGGGGAACATTCTGGTAAGATGACCTGCTGGATTTGTGAGTAAAGACAGCATTTGCAACATCTACTAGCTTTCCTTTTCATAATCGGAGAGAAAGTATATAACATATTAATACTCTTCGTCGGAAAATTAAAAAAGAAATTCTAGAAAATAAAAAAAAGTTAATTTATGTTCTTCCAACTGTAGGCGTTCTGAAAGCAAAGGAAATATTTGTCGCAGATTAATTCCACAACGCAGAGAACAAATCACTGTAAGTTCAGACTTGAATATCGGGGGCAGAAAGAAATGCCGAAAACTCGATTTGCAGGTACTATCTCACAAATCCCAATGCACGTAACCGATCAGTAAAATAACCCACTCTCCGACGAATGCGGCAGCCAAATTACATCAATTTTGTCCTCTCGATTCGAGAACACCAACTGCTTTTATCGACCGAGCATTTTTTTTTTATTCGTCGACAACTGGGAGAGGGCGCCCAATTTTTGCATAATAAAATACTTTTATAGCGACTCCTGCGACGAACTTGCTTTTAATTTACATATTCCGTCTTCAGTATGTCATGCAGTATACTTGTCCATTTTTTTGGTAATTTTCTTTTTCGCCACATTTTCCGTCGTAGGATACACGCGACGCGCTGTCGCTTGGTTTGACGAGGTAAGTCGCCGTTTTCTTCGCTATACCAACTTGTTATTTCTTTATTTTAAATGTTTGAGAAAATATCTGTACCGATGGTAGATACTACCAAAATTTATTACATATATTCGGTAAACCAAATACCAACATGGGTTAAGAGTTTCTTTGGGTCATTCATATCGCACACTTCATCCATTATAATCATTAAAATAGTAACCATGAGGGAAAATGATCTTAATCGTATTTTGTCTAGTTTATTGGAAGTGTTCTCTGATTTACAAACAGATATGAAACGTTTTATTTGCTAACCATTGACTTATTATTTGTAGATGCAGACTGATATATTTTGTTTGATGTAAGAAAAAAGTGCGTTGAATTGAATACGTAGCGTAGTAGAAAAACTCAATTCTATGAGAGGCTAGAAGTGCCAAAACCAATTTAATTCTCAGCTTGGTCAATATTTTACAAACGTCAGTGAATTTGATTCTGTCAGGCCATCGTCGTTTGTGCCATTGGTCAGAGTAAAGAAAAGTTTCTCTCATTTTTTTCTTTTGAGGGCTAATTTCATTTAACTGAACAAAGTAGCTGGATTTTTTCTATCTTCTAATAAGTGAAAACACGAAAATGCTTTTAGTCCTTTGCCATTTAGTAACGAACAGTTTTCATATTTCTTTGCTGCAATATACAGGGTGCGATGGATAAATTGTCGCTATTTTATCATTTTAATTTCGCGTATGCGTGTTGTTTGTTTTTGCTTTTGTCGACTGCACAGCATAGTAGGGCCAGTTGGGCACCGTTTGTGATATAAAGAGCACGATGGCGCAATTCACTCCGACAGAAATTTGGAAACGGCATACTGTACTGCTTGGCATTCGCGCCGGAAGCTCCAATACGAACATTTCATTGAGTTTGAATGTCAATGCAGAGGATTCGGAAAGAGTTGGATGAGTCTAATGGTGATTACGATGGTGTTTGGAGTGATCACTAGTGATGGCGACGTTATGCCTCCATTCATCTCCCCACAGGTCCCCAGAGTCAACGCGGAGACCTACATCAAGTACCTCTCCGATTCTGCAACCCGACCCTCTATCCATGCTTCCTTTAATATGTACTTAGGTAAGATAGATTTTATTTGTAAAACCAGAACATAAATTGGTTGACTAAAATCTCGTGCACCAGATCGCTGATTACTTAAAAAAATGAACTTTTTGAATACTAATTTAGTTCTCGCTTCTCTCCGGCCTTTTGAACTAGTGTAGAGGTTTATCTCTTGTTTCCTGTATAGCATTGCGGTTCCGGTTTTATACTTTAAATCTGTACTTCTCACGTTTCCACCTAAACTCTGTTATTTTATTTACTATTCATTTTTTATTTATATTTTTTCCTCAGTAGGAATAGATAAGTTGTCTGATCCACACACCACCTCGGTGTTCTGAACAAGGTTCGGGATTTATCCCTTATTTCCTGTTTAGGGGATGGGTTTCCGGTTCTTTCCAAAGTCTACTTCAACTGCATGTTCCAAACGTCTCCGTCTGAACTCTCAAATTTTATTCACTAATTATTTTTATTTTTTCCTCCCTCAACAGGAGTAGATAGATTCGCCTATTATCCGGTTCATACACCTCCCCGGTCTTTTGAACAGGAATAGCGGTTTATCCATTGTTTTCTGTTTCGGATACGACCAACTTTGAGTCTTTCACCCGATTCTCTGTTACAGCATCTTAAAAATGTGGGAAGTTCAAATTTTTAATTTTTTAGCCACTACTCATTCATATAAAAAGAATACGGAGGTTTTTTGCTTTTAATAATTAGAAATTAAAGCGATTTTAAATTGGGGTAATATTTTCAGATGTTGACAAGAACCATTTTTATGTGTTCTTTAATTTGAATCTCTTGATCTAAGTATAAACTCGTTCAAAAGAATAATTGGAAGATGAATACAATACAATCCCCACAATACCATAATATTAGCCGTTTCCTTATAAGGAAACATCCAAACTTCATTGACGGAGCAGTCAGTGCTACTTTTGGTCGAAATTAATAAAATGCTTCAATTAAAACAATTTTTGCGGGAAAATAGTTATCTCGGGTCCTGTAACTTTTTTTTTGCTCTTTCAAGGATTGATGGGGGTTTCCTTCTTAACCTTTTGTTTTTGGTAGTGTGGAACATCAACATCTTGATTATGTCATTACTGTCATTTTGAGTTTAATCCTTTGTGCTCTGACCCCGCTTGACCGGTGGTAGAGAAAAATGACATAATGCCCAGCTACCGGTTGAACGGTGGTAGAGAAAAATGATTTAATGTCCAGCCACCGGTTAAACGGCAAAAAGATTAAAATTGTTCAGGAACGTAGGACTCAAAGGGTTAAATATGCTATCTATTTCAGTTGTTGCTATTATTGAATTTCCTCAAGGGAGTTGTTTTTTTTTTCTATTTGGTACGCCAAAATAAAAGACAAATTTAAGCCGATTTCTCGAGGTAAACAGCTTAATTTTATTTTTTCCTGTGCATAATAATAAACAAAATGCAATATTTTATTAAAAAATTTCCAGACGGTTAGATTACATTGATTGAATACTAAAACATCTTTATTTAATAAAAACGCTTCAGAAGCGTGCAAAGATGACATTGGATAAGTAAATAAGTAAATAAATAAATGAATTTAAAATATTAAAAATGTTATAAATTAAATTTCTTGAAAATGAGTTCAGGCATTTTTGAGCGAATGTTTTTCATTTTATGTAAAAGGGGTGGAAAAAACGTATTTGAAAGCGTCTGAAAAAATAGACGTTTATAAAATTCGTTATAAATACGCACAAAGAAACTTCTTTCAAAGTCAGCCATATTAAATTCCAATAAAAAATCGATACAATAATTTTTCGTTCCTGCCCGTTGAAACGGTTTTTGATTGTAAGTGCCTTTTAGTTACTATATTTTCATTTTAGAAACGCACGCTTATCATAGAGAACTGACTACCAGGATTGAACTAGTTCGATACTAGTTGCATATCTCGGTGTTGTGGCCTTGTGCCAGATGAAACTACACTTAGAAAATATATATAGCAAGTGAGGCAGTCTATTTCATTAACTTCAATAAAGAAATCAACATTTTTTTTTTTTTTTTTTTCTTCGAATTTCTGGGATGAGGATTTATCATTATTTACACTATTTATATTCGGATATTGTCCTCATCTTTGTTGTTTTCATTACAACGTTTCGGTCATTGTACTCTCCGGCTTTCTTCACGGGTATATCGATCTGGGTAAACTACAGAGAATTCTGAACTGAATCCTTTATTTATTCTCCAGGTGTAGACTCTTCTCGTTCCACTCATGTCATAATATATCGTCTAGTTCTTATTCTTATTTAGTACTGTTCAGTTGCAACCTAATCAGCAGCTAGGTTAAGTTTACTCCAGCAAATTGTCCTATTTGCCTGATGTTGGTTTCTGAATTTGGTGACATCGGTCGGGCAAGTGTGTACTTGCAGTCAGTGAAAACAAGCGAACAATAACTGAACAGTTCTAAATAAAATAAGAACAAGGCATAAGCTGGAGGATAAGAACAGTCTATCCCGGAGATTAAGTAAAGGGTTCAGTTCAGAATTCTCTGTAGGTTACCCAGATTAATATACACCCGAGGAAAGCCGGAGAGCCCAACGACCAAAACGTTGTGATAACAACAAATATAAGGAAAATAGCCCGAATATAAATAGCGTAAATAATTTTTCTACTTGTTGAGAGAAATTTGATCTTTTCAAATGATTCAAAACTGTTGAATTCTGTGCGAATTTTTTAAATTATTGAAAAGTACAGACGGCTTTTCTCGAACATGTGAAAAATAGATGAATATAAAATTGACTTTTTTAAAATATTATTTTTTCAACGTCTTCGTTTTTGAATATTCAGACATTTATGAAATTTTCTATTGACTAAAACAAATGAAAATCCGTAGTTGCTAAATCCAACAAGTATAGAGAATGTGGATGAATTTCCCAATTTAACGATTTCCTTTTTTGCAGAGTTGTCTGCCCTTGAATTGTCATGCTGGATGATAACACCTTTTTCTGCTTACAAAAGCGGGACACATTTCACGTAATGCTTCGTTTACCGGTTCAATCTTCTGACAATAAACGGATGCAGTGACGGTCCTTCTATGCTCTAATAACTTGTAAAGTTCATGGCTAAGATGCAGGTGTATCCGCAAGCGGCAGGATAATATCCAGTAATAATGTTCAACAGCTCCGCAGTGCTGATGTGACATCTCCAGCTTCATCCATGAAGAAATCTGTTCTCTCCCGAACGTTTTCCTCGGGTATGCTATACGTGTTGCTCTTACATACACTGAGAAATCCAAGAGCGTCACGGTTGTGGTCTGCGTCCTCAAGAGACAATGCCGAAAAGTCTATGACTTGGTAGGAATGAGGGAACTTCAGCCAGTGAACCCATGAAGGCTACGCTTCACACGAACTATTAAAATATTGCCACAATTCATATTTTTGTCCAATGTCTTCATCTTGTGTCTTGCATTCGCAAGACTTTCTCTAATATCGCGTTCCATGGATGTTCCCAAATTGATGATTTTTATCAGAAATATTGTAAAAACGAATGTAAGTGAAATCAATTTAAATATTATTTATAAAAAAAAATGTAATCAACTTCATTCACAACTGCTGCAGCCAATCGGGATGACAAATTTCAATCACATATTTAAAGAAATTTCGGTGTTTTCTCCATAAAGTTTGAAACGCTGTTTCCAACTTCTTTTTTTTTTCTGAATGTTTTGCCATTTATGAAATTTTCTATTAGTTGAAACAAATGAAAATCTGTTGAGTATGGAGGTCGTAGAAGTACTTCCTATCCTAACAATCTTGCTTTTTTTTGGTGGTGGTGGGTGGGGGGTTCGTTTTGCAGACTGTGACCTTGTATTGTCATGCTGGAAAATAGCAATTTTTTTGTTTACCCAAGTAGGATACTATCGACTAAGTGCTTCGTTTATCCGATCAAAACGCTGACAAATTTTTTATTAGTTATGCTCCTTCCATATTCCACCAGTTTGTAATGGACGCCATTTATATGTAAGGAAGGAAACATTCACACATTCCGTGTTGGCTGTTTTCAAAATGAAATTCAATCTTTTTATTGGGAGCTCTCAAAATGAAGTCTTTTTATTGGGAGCTCTCAAAATGAAGTCTTTCTGATAGTATCATGAAAAAGCAATAATGAATAATTAATATATAAATTTCATATTCATGCAAGCATAAAATCAATATCTCCATGTAGTGGAATTAGAAGCCATAATAATTTATTCATTTCACCAAAGGAAAATAAAATAAAACAGACTTCCCACCCCACCCACTCCCTAGTGGATTTAGTATTGGTTAGATTCCTAAAAACGTAAATTTTACAGCCGGGACATATTTCATTGTCATGATCACAAGCGAAAATAGAAATATGACCGCATCGTTCTATAAAAAAAAAGCCCCTTCTCTTTATAAAGAGAAAAAACGAAGACAAGTAAAAGCAAAAAAGAAAACCAAGTTCTAAAGATTAAACCGTTTTCTATCAACGGCTTTTTTCGCATGTTTCGAACAACAAAATCCTCGCTGGAAAGTCTGCAAGAATTCTTTTTTTTTTTTATTACTGCTTCTCGGTTATTATTAATTTTAATATCAGATATTAGAGAATACAGATCAAGGGACAGCAAGTGTTCTAATTCTTCTTGGAATATCCAATTCTTCAAACAATTTGGCAACAGTAATGTTAACGTTAATTTAATGCTGAACTGCTTACGGCCATGTTGAAAAACATGTTCTCGTACGATCATCAAAGTTAACTAAAGTCGATGAGTGACCGCTTGTGGATATCAGGTGCAGTAAGATGTGCGTGTGGTGTAATGGATAATAGCTGAGATTTGAAAATCGGAGAGCCGAGTTCCAATTTCAGTCAGGTTCATTATCTTACGCTCAAATACCCCTGCGAAAGGTATGAATCCACCTCTTTCTCTTACAGCTATGGATTAATTAGTAGGATTTATATCAGTAAATTAGGATTATCCGCCGCAATTTCTTACGATCTAAAAATATTTTCTGCTTTTAAATAGGTTGATAAACCGTAAAAAACACAAATTAATCGATCTTCATATTTACAGAGTTGTTAGCGTAACTGTCGGTTGAAATTTATAAAGTTTATAAAATATTTTCCTTAAAACAGTTTTTCTGGAAATTAAACTTCTCAAATCGGCTGTTATCGCTCTTTCTAATACTAATGGAAGTTTCTTTCCTAACCTTCTGTTTAAGGTAGTGTGGAAGGTTAACACCTTGATTAATCATTATTTTGCTCTTCTAAATTTCCCCTGCAACACATTTTTGTTGTTGGTGGTGGAATTCTTCACACAATATGGTTTTTGCTATTTGTAAAAACTTTGTGATTATTTAGAGTCAGATGGGAAAATGTTTGTTTTTCTCAGAAAATTGTTAATACGATATTCATTCGCAAAATAAATTTTTACAATCCAAAATGTTTTGGCTTTAAATAATCCACAAAGTGGTGATAAGCCGTAAAAAAATCAATAAAACACAGTACTTTCTTGGTACATTACAATTTTTTTCCCCAAATAATTTTCTCTGAGGTAAGATTATATTGTTTCAGTCAGAAATTACCGGCGGAACGTTTATTTGAACCGGGACGTATACGAATACCTTTCAAAAAATTATCAGGACTGTTGCTATGCTAATGGAGGTAAAGTATGCAGAAGAACGTCGATTATCATAGATTGACTTTGAACCCTGTCGTGTATACACACTAGGTTATAACGCTCACTACCTTTGTTTATATCAGTACTTTGAAGGAAAGTGTGTAGAGTGTGGTCGTCTCGACAACATTGCCAATGTTCGATAACCATATTCCCAAGATCTCTTGATCTATTTCCTTTGAGAAATTTTCCGTTTCAAGATCAAATCCCACTTGAACAAGATTTCAAGACGTCGAGGAAATCTACAAAAATATGACGAAGCAGTTGCTAACTATCCCAAAATAAGGAGTTCCAGGAATGCTTCCATCAATGGAAACGATGCTGGATAGAGTATGTAGCTTCAGAAGGGGACTAATTCGAAATAGAATTGTTGTGGCCTTGTTAGGGGCCAGAAATAAACACACAAAGAGAGGAATTGGGTTAAACAAATATATTAGCAGAAGCAGTAATACAAGCATATACAAACGAGAATGTTACAGCAAGAATGTTCGGTCCGACTGTCAGAGCTGACTGCTGGAAACTTTCCTCTTCAAAAGGCAGTAGCTGCTCCTATTTGTAGCTGGGAGAGTCCATGCATACGTGGGTAAATTACCATAATAGAGATTAAATGGTGAGTTGATATGTGCTGTAGATTTCTTTTTATAGCATCAGTCTCGGTACTTTTTGATAGGACTTCGTATTTTCGAAGTTAAATGTTCACAATCGACATTGCTATTCCAAACGGCACTTATAGTTGTTACAAATGGGTATTATAGTACAGTGGTAAGTATTTTTTGCAAGGCCTTGTATCAAACTTAGTTGAACCTGATAATTAACATAAAATACATCAATAATGAAAACTTAGAAATAAAATTCCAAAATGTCATTTAAAAAACAATCCGTACACGTCATCACATTTTCTTGATTTTTGTATTTGTGTCATTTTTCATCATTTTTTTTTTTCAAATTTCCTTCATGTCAATTCAAAATTGAGGTCAATTCAATATTATGATTCTGTATTTGTCTTGTTTACAATTTCTACCACCATTAGAGGTCATATTAGAATAATAATGATAATCAAATAAAACAGACATGGCAAAAGCAGCCGACAGATGAAAGCTAACAATAACAGTCGCCATTTTTAGAAGACGATTATAAAAGAAACATGCTTACAACACCGAAACAATTAACGTTTGTTGTTTTGATTTACCGAGAAACAAAAATTAAAATCAAAATCTAGTCATTTAGAAATTATTTAAACATGCATTTAAATTGCAAAGTCCAACATCCACTCAAATATTAGTGATATGTTACTTATGCACATATATATAGATATAAGACCTTTTTATGCGACCAAGACCGAGAAAATTTTTTTTATTAGCATTCAATATTTGTTTATGTTTATGTAGGAATCTATTTTACAGCTACATTTTTAATAATTCGATTTTCTTTTAAGCCGATCAATATTTGATCCAAATGCTTTATTCCCATTCACGATTTGTTTATCAATCCATTCTATAGGGTTTCCCTAAAATCTGGACATCCGAGGCAAAAATGCATATTTTCAAGAAATGAAATTTTGAACAATTTATTGAATTGAAATATTAACAAATAACATCTTCAATATGATTTCCATCATTTGTGATGCAAAAGTTGAGGCGCTTTTCAACATTCACTTGAACTCTAGGCAATCACTCCACATTGCCATCAATTTTAGCGCATTCACTCTTCATGCGTTCAATCAAGTGTGTAGCATCTGTGAATTTCATTGATTACACCTTTTTCATTATTCCCCAGTGAAAGAAGAAATTCTTTTTTTTTTTTCCGATAAAACCATATTTAATCTGTGTAGGTAAAGGAATATAGATAATGAAATTTTCTAAGTGTCCAGACTTTAGGTACACCCTGGAGTGTTATAAGTTCTGTCGTTAGGCCTATTTTATTCCGACTAGCATTTAACATTTAACATTCGAATGAATTTTAATTGAAATTGTCATCTCTACAAACAATGCTGATATTAACACTGTAAAAATAAATAAACAAATAAAAATAAATGATAAAATAAAAAAAAATAAAAAAGTAAAATAAAATCATTCAACTTACCTGCATTGCCAGTGTCAGACCATGGATACCAGAGCCTGTACCCTGGATCATAGAGCCAGACCATGGATCACAGAGCCTGTACCCTGGGTCACAGAGCCAGATCATGGATCCCATAGCCTGTACCCGGGATGACAGAGCCAGACCATAGATTAGCCTGTACCCTGGATCACAGAGCAATACCATGGATTACACAGCCTGTACATGGATTACAGAGCCAGACCATGGATTACACAGCCGGTACATGGATCACAGAGCCAGACCATGGATTACACAGTCTGTACATGGATGACAGAGCCAGATCATGGATTACAGAGCCTGTACTCTGGATTACAGAGCCAGATCATGGATTACAGGGCTTGTACCCTTGATTACAGAGCCAGACCATGAATCACAGAGTCTGTACCCCTGGATCACAGTGACAGACCATGGATTACAGTGCGTGTACCCTGGATCACAGAGCCTGTATCATGGATCACATAGCCAGACGATATATCCCAGAGTCTGTTTTCTGGGTGAAAGAGTCAGATCATGGGTCACAGAGTCAGAACAATGGATCCCAGACCCACTGGCATTAAGACTCAGCAGTCATTTCTTCCGGTTACAGAAGGAAGATTGTTTTGATTCAATATTCAGGGTTTCAAGAACTCTTAAGTGGTATTCTGAATGCGCACTGCTGACGACTGAAAAAACTCTCTGGCACGGAAGTATTGACACGCGTATGAAAATGTTCATATTGCCCTCTATGTATCTTAGCTGGCACGTGCTGATCGATTCTCGTCTCCAGCATCTGATTGCTTTTGCATCGCACTCACATTTAAAATTATATATCACTTAACTAACGTGATGGACTTACGAATGGATCTCAACATAGTTTGGGAAGTGGAAACGTGGCTGTGGATTGGCAGCAAAATAAAAAAACTGCACACAACTTGCTACCATGTCAATAGATTTTATTTTAACTCTTGAAAAGTATATTGATTAAAGTTGCTTTATATGTTATGACTTTGAAATACAGAAAGAAACATGACGATTTGTTTAAAGTACAAGACTTTATTTAGAGTGTCTCCTGTACCCTTTATGCCCTCTCCTGTATTTAGTGAATGCTCTGTTTAAAGAAATTATTGTTAATAAAATCATTTGATGTTTGTCATTAAGACTTTGATAAAAAAAAGACAGGTATTAGCAGGTGTGCATATATAAACTAATTACAATTTCCTAATTGCTTTTCAAAAAATGAGCACTATTACAAAAGGTATTTCCACCTGTAAGCCTTAGAAAAATCTTCATTCTTTGAATGTTGAACTCTTACTTACAAAGTTTTAATCATTTTGTACCCATTTGTTTTTCCGTCCCTACCTGGCTACCTGCTAAGAGGTGAAATGGCGAGCTCAGGTATGTGATGAATGTTTAGAGAGAAGATTATTTTCTTTTTTCATATCACCTGTTCATTTTTATGATTTTTGTTTTTGTTTTTTTTACGTCTTTGTTATCTTATAAACATTTGTTGATTCAAATTTAACTGTCACTTTCCTGCTCCTTACCTGCAGTTGTCACATTCAAATTGAAATCTTTTTGCTCAGATTGTCCAGGTGTATTTTACCTGAGGGTTTAAGCAATAGCATCTCACTTCTATTAATATTGAATAACAACGTCTATGTAGGTAGTGTGTGAGAAGATAGACTAGGGGGGAGTTTGTTTTCTAAAGGTGGGTCATTATCTTCTTGATGATGGACCAATACTTTCCTTTCTCAGCCTCCAGCTAAATATTCAGTTTTTAACCCCTATCTCAATCATCATATTTTGTATTTTGAATATGTCTTAGTAAAGCTTTTTATCTAAGTTGACCTTTTCGCGTGTGTTTTTAAAAAACAAATCTAAAAAATAAAGGTGCAGGGAGGCTTCATGGTTATTAAAAAAAAAATCCGATTGTCTAGCGAGGATTGGATCTCTTGATGCAGCGTGGTGTCCCTACTGAGAAAATGCCTATAGACCATCGGACTATTATTAACTTAGAATTTCAAAGTCTTCAGTAGATGCTCGCCAGATTTATTAGTTTTCATTTTTCAGGCTGTTAAAGGCATTCAAATTAGTGGGCGTGTCACCGAGAGGTAAGAATGTTAGCATCCCGATCATGAGACCCACGTTCAAATCATACCATGATCGATTTGTTGGCAAGGTGAATTCTTGATAATATCGGTTTGGGAGACCGTCTCAGCATGAGGCATCGTTAACAAGCCCCTTGAAAATCACGTCATGAGCTGACCCACAAATTGTGAGTGAAATTAGGCAGACGAAACTGTTTGAAAGCCGATGGTAACCGAACGTTTGAGCGCACTGGCCTCGTTAAACCAGGCCAGATTATCCTCTCTCACCCTCATTCTTTCCCAGAAACAGTAACTATGGTCCGTTCGGTATAGTTTCAGTATAAACCACAGGTTGACACTGGGTTGGGCGTTGGAAAAGCACGAATGTGCCTGATCAGACGTTTTTAACAGGGATTAGTTATTCGCTCTCAGAAGAGATGTATTCGGTAAACGAGTAGCCATCTATTAATTTTTTGTTAATCATTTCACACCAAGCAAGGCTGGGTAGCCACTAGTACGCAAGGAGCTACAGAAGGTGAAAATAAGGGAAAAGACTAGGTATAGGGGGGTATTGGAAGGATAAAAAGAAGAACAGGCACCAAGGCATCAGAAGATGTCGATTGAAAATACATTTAAATTTTTGAAGATTATAGTTATCAGGGAAGCAAGTAAGAGGAAGGGAGTTCTACTGTCGGGAAGTGAGAGAGAAGCCGTTGGAGTAGAAGAGGCGGTTACATTTAACAATTTCGACAGTAAAATGGTGGAAGCAAGATGCCAATCTATTAGCACGCTTAAATTCATACATTCGGGCCACCAGTGAAAATAGCTCGTCATATCAGATGCCATGAAAATATTTATAAAAAAGACAAAGGAATGCTACATTACGTCAGTAAGAAAATGGCTGGAGTGGAGACCCCAAGTCAGGACTGGTCACATTGCATATCCGTCATGGAATTTTGTCGAGAGCCTCGAGATGAATAGTGGGGGTACCAGACCATATATGGCAACCGTATTCCATGCATGGACGGTGGTAGATTTGTAGATGTGAAGGGTGAATTCAGTCGAGAAAAACCTGGTGCGACACAGAGAACCAACTTTCCTTGCGGTAGATGCAGCTATTGATTCAATGTAGTTGTTCCACCGGAGTTCAGTGGAAAACGTGAGATCAAGAACGCGCAGTGAGGTGCTCTTGTGGAGATGAGCATCAACCAATGCTGATAGGAGGCGGGGATTGGACAATTTTGTTTAATGTTTAAATTTGTTAAATTTTGTTCAACGTCAGTGCAATATATCAGTGTATCGTAAAATCTTTTTAAAAAAAGGCTTTTTTCTATGCTAGGAAATCTTAATCTGAAGATCATATTGAATAATTTGAAGATATATTCTCTTTGAAAAATAAAATCTACGATTTGTGTTATATATACCTTTTCAATGCAACAACAGAGAGAGCAATACAAATAGAACTTTCATAGATAACGCAAACGCATTTAAAAGTTATGGCACAAGGATCTATTTGAACTGTTAAGAAATTCGATATTTTTAAGCATTTCACCCCAAGCAAGACGGGGGTGCCACTGGTTCGCAGCAGGTGATAAAGATGAGAGAAACACTGTCTATAGGAGGAATTAGGAAAGGATAAAAGATGAACGGGTTTCAAAACATCAGAAGATGTCGATTGACATTGCATTCAAATTTTTAAAGATTGTAGTTATCCAGGAAACAGGTAAACGGAAGACAATTACACAGGCGGAAGTGCGAAAAAAGAACCTGTTGGAGTAGTAGCAGTTCTATTTCAATGATAATAGGGTGGACCTAGATGCCAGTCCAGTAGCACGCTTAAATTTATATAGTCGGGGCATCAGGAAAAAATGCTCGGCAGAACGACAGTCAGGGAAATATTTGTAGAAAAGACATAGGGAAGCCACATCATGCCTGAGAGAAAGTGACTGGAGTTGAGATGCCAAGTCAGGATCGATTACATTGCAGATCCTTTTTTTGGATTTTGTCAAGAACTTTGAGATGAACAGCTGGGGCACGAGACTATTTGGAAAGGATGTTAGAATAATCCAGAATATATATTGAGAGCAAGCCGCCTACATAAGGATAGAAAATGAATTGAATTAGTAGACAAAAATAGAAAGAGGTGTATGACAAGGATATGTCGTCTCACCGGACTTATTCAACCTCTACAGCGAGGCTATCCGAAAGGAGCTGGTTTCATTATCAGTGGACGTAGAATAAACAAAATAAGATACGCAGATGATACTGTGTTGATGGCACCCGGTAGGAAAAAGACAGAACCTCTTAAATAAGGTATTAAAGGAAAGCAAGTAGAAAGGACTAATCTTCAATCGTAAGAGGACAGGGTCTATGGTTGTGAGCAAGAGAAAAAGATACTAATTACAAGTGGGTGATGTCAACATCAAACAGGTACAGAATTTTAAATATCTCTTTTAACAGAGAATGGGAAATGTGAAATCCGAACGCTTATCGCCAAAGATGCCTTCCAAAATCTAAGCAAACTAATAAGAAATGGGGAATTTTCCTTAGACTGCTGCATTGCTATGTAACATAAATCCTTTTACATGGCAGTGAATGCTGGACAATCTCCTCACAGAAGAAGAGAAAAACCGAAGCAACAGAAATGTGCTTCTACAGAAGGATGCTGAGGATTTCATGGACGGTGCACGTAAGCAACGAAGATATCATAAGCAAAAAGGATACTTATACTCAGAATCAGAAAGCGAAATAATTTTTTTTATGCATAATGAGGAAAGAGAGCTTGGAGAATTTGACACTCACAAGATATATCAGAGGCAAAAAGCACAGGGGAAAGCAGCTGGCTGTTTACCTATCGAGCTTGCGTAAATGGATGACGGAACTGACATTGGGAGGTTTGTCAAAAGAAGAAAGATTACTACAATATACAAAGGACAGAAGGTTGTGAAGTGTAATGATTCCTTATGTCCTAAAGGAACGTGTTACATCCAAGAAGAGAAAAGATCTTTTAAAAATAATCAATTTGACATCACGAACTAAGAAAAGGTTCAGTAATAGTAAACTAAATCCATGCTGCTATCCGTCTTCAACAACATTAACATAGGTATTTATCATCCTGTCGGTTGGGGCTTGAGGATACGTCGACTGCACCTTTGCCAAGTGGTAAGACCTCACTACCAATGAGGCGTTCTGGGTATGACGATAAACTACATCCGCGTCCTGGATATGATAGTAAACTTCATCTGCGGCGTTCTGAGTAAGACGATAAACTACATCCGCGTTCTGGGTATGACGATAAACTAGATTCGCGTCTTGGGTATGACGATAAAATACACCCGCGTCCTGGGTATGACGATAAACTAAATTCGCGTCTTGGGCATGACGATAAACTACATCCGCGTCCTGGATATGACGGTAAACTACATCCGTGTCCTGGGTATGACGATAAAATACACCCGCGTCTTGGGTATAACGATAAACTACATTCGCGTCTTGGGTATGACGATAAACTACATCCGCGTCCTGGATATGACGGTAAACTATATCCGGCAAGTCCTCTAATCAATAAGTTTTGAGCAGCGTGGAACCATCTGTTAATAGCTGACTCGGGTTGGTATCAGCTGTTAGTGCTATGGGAAAATAGTTAACCCCCAAACGGCCTGGTAGGAGAATTCCCCTGATGCAATCAACGGCTACGTATCCGTGACCAATGCGATCTTTCGAGTAGGAGGATATCGGCTGTTGTTTGACTTGGAGAAGGATGGGCTCTGTCAGGTCTAATTGCCCAAAACGCGCTACACATAAATGAATATCTCTTCGGCTTTCTTGAGGAGAGAAATAGGCAGGTTTTCAGATGTGCAGTGACCCTACGATCACACGTGGTCCATGGGTCCGATGACGGCGACGATGATGATTATGATGGTGATGATGACAATGATGCTAATGATGATGATGACAATTATGATGATGATGATGATGATGGACGCTGATTTATTTGCTGTAGTATTTGTTGATGTTTTTTTTCCCAGATAAAACATTGTTGTGTTGTTAACAGTCATATTATGGCGTCTGTATGTAGAATGAACAGTCCTGATCTTTTGTAGTGCGAACCCCCCCCCAAAAAAACCGAAAAATACAATAAGACAGATTTTAAGATTTCTCTTTTTAAATGAGTAAGTGTCAATATAATTTCATCATTTCGAACTTTTGTTTTCATATTGGTTGTTATGAATGTTATTATAAAATCAACGTTTCGGCCAAGTACACTCTGCTCATCATCAGGTGTCCATTGTTTGACTGATATGGGATATCTATTGATTATTATCCATGTAATGTCAGTTAATGTGCATTCCTACTGAAAGAGTATTTCACTACCCGATACAGGGAATATACATTTGTCCACTAACAACAACAGACATCAAGGGTGGGTGTTTTTAGCCTTTATATTCACTGTCAAATGGTTTTGTCATTTAGTTTTCATAGCGGATTAGTACCGCTTTTCATAATTTAGTTGTTCATTTTTAAGATGAGTCATTATTATGGACTATTGTTCTCATCTTGGCTGATATATAGATGTTATTATAGACACAACGTTTCGGCCAAGTACCATCTTGTCATCATCAGATGTCCATTGTTTTGGCTGATATGGAATATTTGTTGATTATTGTGCTATTTTGCCCCAGTATTGTAAGCTATTCATTGTTCCGGTTAAACCAAAGCCCGATAAAGGTTTTGTTAAGAAAACATATTTTGACTACTTAGGAATAAAAACCAGAACAAAAAAAATGGGTCGCTACATTGCCCGGGCTTCTTGTATTGTAAAATTAAGAGAATGGACAAAAGACAGAAAAGCTCTTAATTTTAGAATTCCAATGAAATCATAGTAAGAATGGCTTTTTATTCCTGCAAAAAATCGGAAATTCTAAACTTTCATCACCATACCACAAAATTGGAATCCCATGGATCTGATTTACTAATCCCTATTCTACTTGTTAATATTAATTAAATAGAAATTACTCCAAAAGAAGGGAATTCTTTGGATAAAGATGAAGACTGTTACCATATTCAAACAATGAGATGCAACCATCTCCTCATAGATCCTCTTGAGGTCTAGATTAAATTTTAAAATATATCCAGGGATATCTTTTTCTCGGTAGCGAAATAGAGAAAAGAGTTTGTCCCCTATTTCAACAAAGATGGATCGTTGGTTTATTGCACAGATCTAAGCTAGCTACGGGGGTGGGGGATTTAGCGAAAATCACAATGCAAAACAAAGTAGAAATGCTTCATAACTGCAATAAATATGCATCGAAATCTGTTTCTCATTTTATGCATTTCAAAAAATCGTGCCAGAATAAGGTCAATTATCTTGAGAAAATGAAATACAATGGACCCTGAAAGAAAGGCAATAAAGCCACTAAGACATAAGGGGGTTACCGAGTGTGAAAGAATATGAAAAAAAGAAAGACTTTATTAAGAAGAGAGAACAATAAAAGAACAGGAAATAAGAGGAGAAGACATTGATAAACATTCTTTGGAGGATCAAAATTGGCTGGAAAACATAAAGCCAGAAGAGAGTTCCACAAACGAGAGGTGCGAGAGAAGAAACTGTTGGCATAGAACTTACGGTTACATCTAGAAATTTCAAAAGAAAAGTGATGAGACCTAGCTGCCAATCTAGTACTTCACTTACGAAGCTGGAAGAGAGTTCCACAAGTGAGAGGCGCGAGAGAAGAAACAGTTAGCATAGAACTTACGGTTACATCTAGAAATTTCAAAAGAAAAGTGATGAGACCTAGCTGCCAATCTAGTACTTCACTTACGAAGCTGGAAGAGAGTTCCACAAGCGAGAGGCGCGAGAGAAGAAACAGTTAGCATAGAACTTACGGTTACATCTAGAAATTTCAAAAGAAAAGTGATGAGACCTAGCTGCCAATCTAGTACTTCACTTACGAAGCTGGAAGAGAGTTCCACAAGCGAGAGGCGCGAGAGAAGAAACAGTTAGCATAGAACTTACGGTTACATCTAGAAATTTCAAAAGAAAAGTGATGAGACCTAGCTGCCAATCTAGTACTTCACTTACGAAGCTGGAAGAGAGTTCCACAAGCGAGAGGCGCGAGAGAAGAAACAGTTAGCATAGAACTTACGGTTACATCTAGCATCCATTACAACTGTAAAATGATTCGACCTTACCGTCAATCTAGTATTCAGCTTAAATTCGTAAAGACAAAACTCATCACCACAGTCAGCACGAAAATATTTATAGAAAAGGCCCAGGGAAACAGGCTTAGTGTGGTTGGAAAGTGACTAAAGCCGAGATGCCTTAATTACCTGAAAAATTATTTTAAGAAAATAAATTATGAATTTCTACCAAGAGTAACATCAACCCTTCGGAGAATGAATGCTAATTTTTCCTTTACGGAAACGGTTATTTTCACCATTAGCATTACCATCACTATCTGAAGATTATTCGAACAGAAAAATTAAACGTCTATATTTCTGAGATGAGGTATTATGTACACTATTTACATTATTCGGACTATTGTCCTCATCTTTGTCGCCATATTTATCACAACGTGTTGGCCTTTGTATGCTCTGGTCTTCTTCAGGTGGTTGGGATGTCGAACTGAACCATTTATTTTGCTCGCTGGGGTAGACTGTTCTAGTTCCACGTGCCATGTCTAATGGGTGTGACATCCATTAGACATGGCACGTTATCAGTTATCTCCTGTTAATTCCCCTTTCCAAGTTCTCCACTACGTTAACTCACAACTCTTTTGGGTTCTGCCACTGAATCTAACTAACTCCAGTGACATCAAGTTGAATATAGAATCATTGCCGATGTCAGACATTTGTCATATTCTTTGCTTTAATTGCTAAAATGCAGCTGAGTGTTTAAATAACGTTAGAGTATGCTTGTGAATTAAACGCTTCTTAGAAAGCGTTCCAGAAATTGATGGAACCTTGATTTTTATGTCTGTTTAACTCAATTTTGTCTTCTTTATAAGAATGTTTCTTTATTGTTCTCGCTTTTGTTGCCCTTTTTATTCTCTGAGATCAGGATTATCGCCTTTCTTTTCGTTTTCTTTTCAGAAAATGTCCACATTTCTGAAACTCGAAGAACGTCAAGAAGCAATTTGTGTAGATAGAGAGTTTCGTTCATTATTTACACGGAGAATGCATGAACAAAATAGAATAAAAAATAGAAGGAAATGTGGCTTCATGCTCAACATAAGTGCTTTTATCGAAATAACCACCGCACTTCATGTTATCTTGATTACAGCGCAGATGATTTCTTTTTTAAATTGATAAATCATTTTCGTTTTTTTTTTTTTTTTTTTTTTTCTAATTTTGTTTAAAAACGATAAAGTTTATTCGCTGCTTCTCTTGACAGAAAAATTATCCAGTCAATATTAAATTTTGCTTGCAACCATATTTGGAAAATCCAAACAAATAAGAATTTTAATTTGAATCGTTTTTAATGAGTTGATATTAACTTTGCTTTCAGTGTTGTCATTATGCCATTCTTAATTTTGTTATTCTTTGCCCCGCTAACAAAATTGTAATTATCAGCAACTCTTTCCAGATAGACGATATCAAGACGAACTTAACATTTAGAAAGCGTATGTTATTAGTACTAGATTTCACGCTGTTTCGCTACCGGTTATCTCAGGATTAATATTCTCGGACTTACTTGGCAAAAAATGTAACTCGTAAACTTCTGTAATTCTTATAACCAAATTCGGTTTTTTAAAATCTCATTACTTTCTCCGCGAAATTACATTTTTGCTGTAAGCGCAAGTTGTTTGTGATTGGGCTATAAAATGCAAGGCGAGTCGCATTATGTTGGGTGTATATTAACTTAATATAAAAATAACGAAAAGAGAAAACAGGCAAACATTTGCTGATACCTCCTGACGAGGGGACCAAACACTTACACAAAGGTTCGTCGTCTATAGGTGCTGAATATAATATCAATCAGCTAAGTGGCAAATTTTATATTTGTATTAATCCTATATATATATATATATATATATATATATATATATATATATATATATATATATATATATATGTAATTGAATACGACAGACAAAGTGGTTTTATTTATTTTTTTTTATATTAGGTTGGTGCAAAAATAATGTCGTTTTCTCACATTTGTTACTATGTGAGAAAACGACATTATTTTTGCACCAACCTAATAATACAATTTCTCATGCAATATAATAGTTTTTTTCTTTTCGGATGACAAATTATATAAAAACTGTCCGAATGTTCTTTTTATCCGAGCGCTTTCGGCTATACATTTAGCCATTTTCAAGGATTAAATATTTTAACTGTTAAATAAGAAATAGTTTGTTGCATGTATGTTTTATAAAATGTTTTCATTTTGCAAAACACAGTCAAGATATTATGTTCAAAAAAATGCTAAAAATAATTGAAGCTTTATTAAAAAAAAAACCCCAAAAAACAACAACACTTAATAATATTAACTTTGATCGATCCTGGTTAGTACCCGGATAGGGGACCTCTTGGGAATACAAAGTGTTGTACGCTTGGATGTGCAGGTGGTGTAATGGACAACGGCTCGGATCCTCCTCATTGTCCTAATTTGGCCCTACCTGACTATCATCTGTTCCCCAACATGAAAATTATACTTGGCTAGGAACCCGTATCGTAGTGATGCAAACGACGTCATATCTGTTGTTGTTGAGTTTTTTGACCAACAGGAGGAATGCAGCTTCATTAATGGAATACAAGTACCATGGGAGAAGTGTGTGAAACACAACGGTGAGCTATTTTTTAAAAAAATACTCATTTGATCACATTCCATAAGGGTATCTTTGTCAGCCTACGAAATTTTCAGCCGAACCTCGTATAAAATAAAGTGTTTTATATTAGTGAATATATGACTGTCATTAAAAACAACGTACATACCTGAGCAATAGCAGCTTCCATCAATGAGAAAACATTCTTATTTTTTACTCTCAGAGGTTGACAGTATTTTTTTCATTAATGCCGATGCGCTTTTTAATGGAGGGCGTAAATAATAGCTTAAAAGGTGTCTTTTCGCAATCAGCTTACAAAGGGAGATAACTCTCACATAAAAGGCGATGTTACTGGCAAAGCAATGCATACGTATAATTTTTTTTCTCTCTCAAGCTTCGTGCTTATATCGTTGAGTATTTATGCAGTCGAAAGAAGCTGATTTTTGTGTAGGATTTAATGTTGGGTGTAGGTTTGAATCTCATTGGAATTGGTCTGTTTCCTTGGTTTTTCCCACAGAAAGGAATAAGAAATTTGCTAGATCACGTTTCTGCAAAAGCTGACAGTACACTCATGTTAATATTAAATCATACTGATCGTTACTATATGGTTATTCGAAATATATATATATATATATATATATATATATATATATATATATATATATATATATATATATATATATATATATATTTCAATGTTCACTTTTACATTTATATTTGCATACGCTCTATCTCTGATATTGAGCACTTTATCCCATAAATATAGCACACCTTAAAACTATATTTCTTCATATATATATATATATATATACATATATATATATATATCAGATTGGTGTATACGAAATAAATTACAATAAGCAAAAAATACTATTCTTAAATGAGTGCTCAGTTCACAGTAGAGCAAATATAATTATTTATTCGAAAATTATAACATAAATACGTTATAAAATCACTACAAAAATAGCCATTTTGTTTCAACACTTCTGGTGTCTTAACAAGTGATGGTGTTGAATGTAGAATAAAGGCTTTTAAATGGTTCAAATCAATCAAACACCCGTCGCTAGGGGAAATGCTGTTACCAATTAAAATACAAGTATATGAGAATTCAAAAACTTGACAACGAACCTTGGCTATAATAATAAATTAATGCTTTAATGTTAGGGTTAGACTATGATAGAATTAATAAAATAAAATAATGATGTAATAATGTCGTTTTTTGACGTATTTTTTACCGTCAAAAACGACATTATTACGTCATTATTTTTGCACCAACCTAATAACTAATTAACATTAAATTTTACTATAAAATTAAAAAATTACCACCGCCGTAACTTAGCTTCCCTGTGTCCTTTCTATAAATATTTTTATGGTAATTGTTCTGATGAACTGTCTATTCTGATACGTAGACTTTATGAATTTAAGCGCAGTACTAGATTGGCGGCTAGGTCTCATCAATTTAGAGTTGAAATGGTTAGATGTAACCGTAAGTTCTATGTTCTTCTATAGTACTTCTCGCTTGAGGAGTCCACTTCGGGTTTCTTGCTTCCCAGTCAATTTTGATTTTCAAGAATTTCAATTACATGTCAATCGTTATCTTCTGCTTTCTTAATTCCTTCTTCTTTTATTGTCCTCTCTCCTTTATACTAATTTTTCTTATATTTTATAACACTCAGTAACCCCTTGCATCCTAATGGCCTTATTGCTTTGCTTGGGATGAAATGATTAATATATATATATATATATATATATATATATATATATATATATATATATATGCAATATATCTCTGAAGATATTCAAAAAGTTGTCAAAATACAAGGACCCTGAAATAGAAATCTCAAAAATGTGGCACATGGGAACATGAACAATCCTTGTTGTAGTTGGAGCCCTAGGATTGGTTGGAAAAGATTCCAGTAGACTAACTGAAGGGATTCCTGGAAGTCCATGCTTCAAACAGATACAAAAAATTGTTCTCACAAGTACAGCCCACACTTTACGAAGAGCTTTATCTATGTAATTTTTTTTTTGTCAGCGGAAAGTGTCATGACGCCATTTCTAACATTTGGCCCCTGGGCGGGAACCGGAAAGAAATGTGTAAACGCCAGAAATCAAATGAAATAAAAAAAAAAACAATAATAATCACAAACGGCGAAACTGACAGAGTGTATGGAGGGGGTAAATAAGGAACTACGGTTGAAATGAATTTATAATGAAATCAAAGTATCTATGCTTCCTGTTTTTTTCCTTTGATAACAGAAGGGGCTCTGATTCTAATATTATATATGCTGTGGCGAGGTGCTGTCTATGGGACGGTTTCCCAATATGTATTTTGCATACCCAAGGCTAATTCGTTTGTCTGAAAAAAATATTCGGTTTCCTCTCTCCTTATCGCAGACACCAGTGAATATCTTCATCTACCCATATATTTCTGGACATCTGGTCTCCAGTTTAGAATTTTCTCACTTATGAAGAGATTTGAAGCAACAGAAATATGGTTCTACTGAAGGGTGCTGAGGATAATATGGACGGAACGTGTAATCAACGAACAAGCTTTAAGGAAAATAGAAATAAAAAGTCAGAAAGAGACACAGTTGAAATTTCTGGGACACATAATGAGGAAGAAAGGCCTGGAAAATTTAACACTCAGTGGAGATATCGGAGTCAAAAAGGTAAACAAAGACTAACCTACCTAATAAGCTTGTGTAAATAGATAGCAGAACTGGGGGATAGTAAAGGGATACACCTTGCTGAAAGCTATAAAGAATAGGAACTTGAGGAGAGCCATGATCGCCCAGGCAAAAAATAACATAAATAATAATAATAATAATAATAATAATAATAATAATAATAATTATTATTATTATTATTATTTTGTTTATTTATATTTTGCCTACATCGTGCGACGGACCATAAAGAAAGAAAAAAATTACAAACAATTATTTATTTCATGAAATAATTATTTTCAAAATTAACATTTTTTAAGTAGAAGAAATTAACTAGATGAAAAATGCTTTACAAAAATAAAAAAAAATACTTAGCAAAAATGAAAACGAATTAAGAGTCTTGTCTGGTCATTAATTAGTTTTTCATGTTTTTCTCCCATTACTTGACAAATTGAATCATTGAATGGACGTTGTGTTCAGGAGAATTGAATCAATATTTTTTAAATGAATATATATAAAAAAGAAGTATTTCCAATCTATAATTGACCCTCATCAAAAGTTTTTTGGCTGGCAACCAATGGCAGCTATTATTATTCGGGTATCATTCTCGAGAACGAGGCTCTCTTAATTATGCACTCGCCATCGCTTTCACCACCTTATCAATAACGAGTAAAGTGTTATGAATAATTTTAAGCTGATATATAGTCATTTTTAGTATTCTTAAGAATAAGAAAATAAAGAATTAAGTGTAAACGTAGTAGCTATGCTGCCAGATGAAGTGAATTTATTACTTTGGAAATTTATGACTATTTTCATGTTTAGTTTTCATGTTCATTTACTAGTATTTTCGTGCTTTTTTAAAGTGTCGGATGGATTCAGATTACACTTCAGAAAAAAGAAAATCAGGAGGTCAGTTGAATCCGCTACCTTGGTTTCAACCTTACGGTTATTAAATGACCTCTTAACGCTTTATTTTTTGTGTGTCCAATTAACTCACAACGATAAATTTATAACACTTTTGCCTTTCTTCTCTTCTCCCTTCTTCTTATTCTACTTCCTTTTTCACCTCCTCTTCCTCCTCCCTTTTTATGGCACCCAACGTCGTACGTTTGCTTATTTATTTTTGAAAATAATAATATAGAGTTCATTATTTCAAAAATAAATAAAGCGTGAATAGGTCATTTAATAAAAATCGCCTAAGGATATCGTAAGGTTGAAACCAAGGTAGCGAATTCATCTGACCTCCTGACTTTTAAAGTTAAAAGCTCTACATGTTATTTTTACTTTCATTTTATTTTTTCACACATGTATTGGCCACTTTTTAATACTACTGTTTCCTGTTTGATTCAACTCTAACCATAAACCTTTTATGAATTCTATCTCTCTCTCTCTCTCTCTCTCTATATATATATATATATATATATATATATATATATATATATATATATATATATATATCCGGATATGTATGTATATATATATATATATATATATATATATATATATATATATATATATATATACATATCCGGATATATATATATATATATATATATATATATATATATATATATATATATCCGGATATGTATATATATATATATATATATATATATATATCCGGATATATATCAGGTTCTACTGGACCATGTGAACACTATAAGACCTTCGATATAGTTCACAATCGAGAAAGAGAGTAACAACACACTCCCATTCCTGGATGTTCTAATATCTCGAACAGAGCATGGGTTTAAGACAACCGTAAACCGACATTCACCGGACAGTACTTCAATTTCAACTCCCCCCATCTATACAGCGTAAAGAAAGGGATCGTCCGTTGCCTATAACACCGAGCAAAAGTCATAAGTGGTGACCCAGAGACGTTAGATAAAGAATTGGTCAGTATAAGTAGTACCCTACAACTTAACAACTACCCGGGGTACTTGGCAGCAGCCCCCCCCAAAACTGGTATAGGCGGGTACAAGAGGAGGAGGACAACAACACTCAGAAAACAGTCTGCCTGGCTTATGTGAAGGGGTTATGAGAGAAAATACAAAGGATCTGCGGTCCATATAACATCAGGACAACCTTCAAAAGCTTGACGACACTTCGTAGATATCTCTCCCGAGTAAGACCCCCCATAGAGGAGAACATGACTAAAGACTGTGTGTACGCTATCCCGTGCAGCTGCGGAAAGAAATATAAAGGAGAGACAGACCGCCCCCCTCAAGGTAAGGCTTCAAGAACACCAGAAAAGCTGTAACACGAGGGGAAGTAGAAAAATCAGGCGTGGCTCACCACATATGGAGAGAGAAGGGAGATCACCGCCCTCTGTGGGATCATGTTGAGATCATAGACAAAGAACACCATTGGAAAATTCGTAAACTGAAGAAATCAGCACATATGCTAGGCCACAAAAATCTCCTGAGCCGACCAAGCATAGAAATAAATACAATATGGGAACCAGTAATAAGGAGTGCCAGAGAAAAAGCAATGATAACAACAAAGTTGCAATATGAGCTCTGGTAAAAACATGCAATGATAACAGCAAAATTGCAATATGAGCACTGGTAAAAATGGTTGCTGAAGACATTAGGTTTATAATACCCAGAAATTCATACCCAGATGTCCTCAAGGCGTTGGTTAGATCCAGTGACAGACCCAAAGAGCGTGAGTTCAATACCCGGTTAAGGCAGTGGAGAACTTTCAGAGGGAAAATTAGCAGGAGATAACTGATAACTGACTACCATCAAACATGGCACGTGGAACTAGAACAGTCTACCCCAGTGAGCGAATTAAAGGGTTCAGTTCGAAATTCCAACCACCTGAAGAAGGCCGGAGCGTACAACGGCCGAAACGTTGTGATAAATATGGCGACAAAGATGAGGACAATAGTCCGAATAATGCAAATAATGTAAATTAAAAACGGTATATTATATTTGAACAGAATTTCGTTGCTCACGAGGCTTCGCAAATACAAGAATGCCGGAGAAAATCGGGATTAAATCAGAAATCAATTTTTATCTTTTGCCAAGGGTATCAATTCACCAGTGGGTGACAGCTTGAACCTCAACCATTTTTACAGCTATTATTTACGATAGCGTCTTTTTATTTATACCGGGTGTAACAGCAAAATTGTCCAAATCGTCTAACAGCAAAATTGTCCAATTGTTATATTAAGCTTTGAATCGTTGTATCTTAGAAATGATTAAAAAATATCTTACTGGAATTTTCCGAGGTTTTTATAAAACTATTCGACTATTGTTTGAGGAATAATAATGTATATTCACTCTCCAAACTTAACAGAAGAATCGTGATGAAATCGATCACAAACGAAAATGACATGTTCGTCATTAATTAATCATAGCTAAGGATCGGAAGCTCATGAAGGATTGAAATAAAGTTCAAATCTATATAAATTATCCCAGGACCATTTTCAAGCTTATTCAAAATGACCTTCGGCCTCTCTGACCTTCTAACTTTCTGTCCTGGAGTAACAAGGTGCCTCACAGGTTTCATGTACAATTTCGTTTTCAATCTCTTTTCTGGTCTTTGAACTGTCATAGCTGAAACTCCTCTCTCACGTGATCTTTTTAGCTTTAGTTTTAGTTTAAATGATAATTCCTCTTCCTGTTGTGACTTCGTTACAGTTTTCTTCTCTACTGTTCCCTCTTTTTTAAACATATTCACCGTTCTCTTGATGTTCTTGAATGGATTTTGAAGTTGGTACCATTACTGAAGGCCTGAATGATCTTTTCCCTCTCACCATTGATCAGTTGGGAAGACAGTGGGGCTGATACCTACAAAACGATTTTAACGTGTTCTCTTCCTAGCTGAATAAGTCAGAGGGTTTTTCAGTGATAGTTACGGCAAATGGTGTCAATTGCCTTATCTGAAAACCTGGAAAAAAACAAACTCAATTACTTTAGTGGTTTTTTTTTGTTTTTTTTTGTTTTTTTTTTTTTTTTTTCAGATATTAAGCATTTTGTGAGATGGACAATTATGCTGTTACATTATTTGGACAATTTTGCTGTTACACCCGGTCAAATCCTATGTATAACGCCCAGTATCCAAAACTCATAATAGACTCTCTGCCATAGAATTTATATCTCGAGGTTTACACTTTCAGTAGCCTAACTCGTATACGGGATTTATTTTTGTACATATTGATCGCTAAGCAAAGGAATGACTGCTTCTCTGAACTATGCCTGAAAACTCTGTTCTGTTTATCTACTTTTCAGCGGATTGCGGTTCGAAGACGAAGATGATATTATGGTCAGTTTAATTTAGTATCTGCTTAGTTCACAATCGACACGTTATCCAACTATATATTAAAATGAACAACTGCACTAGTGTTTTATAATTCCTATATATTTACAGTGGCTTTGGTAATTAGTCATAATCACAATTGATATAGTAATTAAGCTTACAATAAATATAGTAAAATATAAGACCGATATTCATTTACATTGTTACAACAATGTTTTATATGTAACGATATATGAAAGTTGATTTATCAACCCTTCGCAGGGTATTTAAATACAGGAAATATGTTTAGACTGTAAGAATTTTTTAGAGATAATAATGTTTTAACGATACAAGTCTTACTAAACCTATAGCTAGGAGGTAAATATAGCGATTTACTAAGCGTTGCGGCAAACGGTCGACATTAAGCAGCTTATGGTGATGATCATGCTCATTACTCAGTCGTAGTTAATCTTGCTAATTGATTGATTCATAATTTTCTACGGTTTATCAACCGTTTGCAGGTTATTTAAAGCCAGAAAATATTTTATGAAAAACTTGGGCCTTTGTGTCCGAAAAAAAAAACAAAAAAAAAAAAACAGATTATCAAAAGAACAGTTTTTCTATTGACGCAACTATTATTTTAACTACCTTCGCTCCTCGGAAATGTTTGTTTTAAAAAGCGGTGATTTTATAAAGTTTTATAAATTTCAGCTGACAGTAATGCTGATTGATTCATTTTCTATAGCTCATCAAGCCTTTGCAGGTTATTTAAAGCCATAAAATATGTTGAGATTGTAAGACTATTTTTATAGATAATAATGATTTAGTGATACTAATTAACCCATAACTGGGGGAGAAGAGGTGGATTCATACCTTTCTTAAGGATATTTGCGCGTAAGGGAATATAATGAATCCGACTGGAATTGGAACTCGGCTCGAACAATTCTGAGACATTATCCATTGCACCACCCGCACACCCAAACTTACAGAACCTGGTATTCCCAAGCTATCACCAACGTAGGTACTGAGCAGGTTCGACCTTGTTTAACTACGGTGATTGTATGGGAACCTGTAGTTTTAACATGATAAAATTAACTTTCTTTATATTAGACATATTTTCATCTCTACAAACGTTTGCAATTAACAATTTGTTTACTAGAAAAAAGAATGTCTCCAACAATTAACTTTCATACGGTTTGTGGCCATATCACGTTGAAACACTGAACTTCAGGATGTTGGCGATCCTGGTCCTCCACAATTCCCTTGCCTTTCTAGCTCTAAATTTTGTCTTTTTGTTTAAACCTTACTCCGACATCCATTTACTCAAGCTCACCAGGTAGGTTATGCGTTCTTTCCTTTGTCCCTCTGACTTTTAATCTCTCCTGTAAGTATCTAATTTTCCAAGCTTTCTTTCCTCATTATGTTCCCTAGAAATTTCAACTATTTCTTCCTCATGTTAAGTATAAGTTTCCTTTTTGTTTCTATTTTCTATAAAACTTTGTCATTGCTCACATGTTCAGTCCATGGTATTCTCAGCATCCTTCTGTAGGACCACATTTCTATTGCTTTAATCTCTTCTTCATCTTTGAGAAGATTGTTGAGCATTTATTGCTATATAGGAGGACTGATGTTACATAACATTTCAGTACTCTTTTCTTTGTTTCTAGTGAACTTTTCCTGTTTCTTAATACTTTGCTTAGCTTTTGGAAGACATTTTTCTTTTTTCCAATATACCTCTGGATTTTAGTGTTGCATTTTCCATCCTCTGTTAATAACACTTCCCAGATATTTAGATTGTTGTACTTGTTTCATTTTGCTTTCTCCAATTTCTAATTTTCATGTTGGTCTCTTTGTTTTTGCTGACAACCATATACTTTATCTTCTTACAATTGATGCTTAGTCCTTTCTTCTTGCTTTCCTTCAATGCCTTCTGTAGGAGTTCTTGTAGTTTCCTTTCAGTGTCCGTTGTCATCATATTGTTAAGATTGTGACTGCCAATAATTAATCATGGTAGGACTTCTAATTCTCTTAGAATCAACCCCCCCGCCCTTCATACATTTATTGACAAATCCAACAGACGGTGACATCTGATTTCTCTTTAGAGACAAAATATGGTTTCTACTCTATGCAAAAGATTTTGTTTGTATTATGGAGATATTATTGCCAAGATGTTGTAATGTGGTGTCCTCAAATTGAATCTTTGCTTTCTAACACCCAAATCACTTTGCTTTATATATGCCGTATGTGGCCTTTTAAATGGAAAATTACGCTGTCAGGAGGACTGATATTACATAACAATTCAGAACTTTGTTTGTAATGGTATTTTCCTGTTACTTAATAGTTTGTTTAGATTTTGGAAGTGTATATTGCATTAATTTTTTGGAGAATAACAATGATTTTTCCAGATACAAGTCCTACTATTTAATCTCTAGTTGGGGGGTGGAGATTGATTCACACTTTTCCCAAAAGTATTTGCATGTCTCTGATGGACACAATGCTGCCATTTATTGATAATTGAAACAATAGTAATAAATTCTCAGACCCCTCACAGCTTGACAGATCCATTTTTGGAAAATTTAATTACTTTTATTTGTTTCTGTTTCTCGCATTCCTTTGCTACCTCCTTTCACAGTTCTTGTAGTTTCATTTCAGTGTTTGTTATCAACACTGCATCATCTGCATATATTACGTTGTTAAGATTGTGACTGCCAATAATGAATCATAGCATGACTTCTGATTCACTTAGAATCGCCCCCACCCTCCATACATTTATTGACAAATCCAACAGACAGTGACATCTGATTTTTCTTTAGACACAAAATATGGTTTCTACTCTATGCAAAAGATTTTATTTGTATTATGGAGATATTATTGCCAAGATGTTGTAATGTGGAGTCCTCAAATTGAATCTTTGCTTTCTAACATCCAAATCACATTGCTTTATAATATGCCGTATGTGGTCTTTTAAATGGAAAATTACGCTGTCAGATCAACTTTTAATTAGCTTTAGTTTTGTTGCCTAAATTGAATGTCAGGCGTAATTATTGGCACACCTTACAAGCACGAGGGATCTTGTTTTTCATCAGCTGCCTATTGTATTAATCCTAACCTTAGTGTTGTCCAACTGTTTTCATCTTCAGGATGCAAATCTTTCGCGTAAATTAATTTTTTTCTGTGCTTGAGTAACAGTTTTAACCATTTCTTCTTCGTACAAATATGATTTCAATTTCTCTTTATTTACTATATTGTAATTAGTCTTCCAATTTCACCTCAATTCAAAAATGTTTCACGTTGTTGATCAGACGAGAACTGTCACTTCAGAGTAACTTAACTGTAAGCCTCGCTTTCCATGTCTATGGTTAGTACCGTCAGCCGGTGTTGCTTTTGACACAATGAGAAAGAACACATTATATATATCAGAAATAGTATTCTTTAAAATGGAGAGCCTATAAGAACACAGCGAAAGGAGGGGCTATGAACGAAAAATGAAGCAAAGTGGCTACAACAACACAATGGAAGAAGTGCTTATAAAATGACAGTGGAGGAAATATTTATAAGAGTAAAATGGAAATAATGGCCATAATAATAAATCGAATTGAGTGGCTAGAAAAAAGATAATAGAGAAATGGAAACAAGAAAATAATGACGGAAGTGGCTATAAAAAAAAAATTAATGTAATGGCTCAAGTACTAGCTTTCGTAGGTGGCTATAAGAGCACAGGTGTTTTCAAGATAACTGATGAATAGGACTATAAAATTACAGTGGAAGAAATGGTTATCAGAGCAAAATGAAATTAATGTCTATGAATGAAGTGGCTATAAAATCAAAGGGGATGGAGTGGCTACAAAAACAAAAGAACAGCAAGTCTTTTTGGAAGTCTTTCGTCTTCCCACCTTCTTCTGTTCTCATATTGGTATCTCACCATGCCCTCAGAGGGTGTCAACGGGTTTCCCCTCCCCTCCTTCTTCACATGATTACCTCCGCCTAACGCTCATGCCACCATTCAGCCAATGGGCGCTTAGCATAAGAATAAAGTGATGGAAGTGTCTATAAACTGCCAGTGGCTATATAAGCAAAATAAAATCAATGCATATAAGAATGAAATGATGAATGCAGTTATAAAGTTACAGTGTGAGGAAGTGACTATAAAACGCTCAAAATGTAGTCAGTCAGTTATGTGCCATGCATGATGCACGCTTAGGCGATCATGTATCTTTCGATACATGACTGACGAGGCACATTTTTTTGCGCAGTATGTTATCATTTCTTTCTGCGGTAGACCAGTTGCCATCCAAGGCTATAGCACCAAGTTTACCCAGCTATTTATCCATAGCTGGAGAGAGAAGAAAAGGTTTCATACCTTTCCCAAGGGTATTAGCACGTAAGTGAATGTAATGGATTCGACTGGAATTCGAACTCGGCTCCCTGATTCCTCAATCCGAGCCGATATCCATTGCTAATTTTGAATGCTAAAAATCAACACTTTCAGCCGTGACACTTTTGTAAAACAAAATAAGTGACATAAAGTTAGCTGACACTTGGCTAAAAAAAATCAAACTGGAATATGTTAAAACTTTTAAAACCTGACAGATATGGAACTGAGGTTATTTTTCAATAACCATCATCAAATGAAACGGAAGGGATGCTCATCTGCCTTTGGGTCAGTAGTTTTTGTTATTAGAAATGCAAGAATGGACAATGTTATGCGTTGCTAAATTTTTGACTAGAATCTTCTATCGTTCCAATTATGATTTCCAACATTACAATGAGTGAAAGAGTACAGCTAAAGTGACGAAAGAACGGTTCAGGATAAAGACGATCTAAGTTTTGAACTGGCCGGATCAAACATTTGATATTGACCTTGAACAAGGGTCAGTGACGAAGGCTCAAACTATTTGCTTCGCGTAGATCATCAAATTTGATTGAAGTAAAACAGTCTGGCCAAGAAGAATACAAACATATTTTCTGCACGACATGGAAAATATATCAGGTTATTTTAAGCGGCAGACAAGTAGCTTCGATTAAATATTTGATCAGAATTTAGACAATATTTGTAGATATTGGCGACAGTTTTAATAGAAATATTTCAAAAAGATTTTAAAAATTTTGTTTTTTTCTGGGAATTCTGAAGATTAGCGCATTAATATTTGCAAAACTTTACCCCTTTGAAAAAGACCCATGAATAATCCCGACAGCAAGGCTTCTGATCGGATGATTGAAGGTTTTGAAGAACATGGAGCCACCTCTTAATTGCTGTTGTTCCCAGGTCCAACCTGACTCGGGGTGGTAGCACCTGTTAGGGTTCCAACTATGGGCAAATAGTGAAACCCCAAACAAAAACAAAAGAAAACACCACGTAAAAATGCCAGTAATATGTAGAGAAATATGGCCAAAAATACATTTTTAAAGAAAAATGACCAATAATACATTTCATAGCAAAATGACCAACAAAACATTTTCTCTGTAATTAAAGGCATGCAGCTGCGTTCAAAAAATATTTAGTTGAAGCCATAAAATTGTGTTCAAAATATTTAGATTTTGGCATTAAATAACCCATAGAGATGCTGATATGTCGTTAAGCAAAATCAACTAGCTAACCTATGAATGTCAATCAATTTTACAAGTTCGTCACGAGAACGTAGACTTTATAATCTACTGTATATATACATATATGATGGCTTTCAACAAGTTGTCGAGTATGACCATGACAAGATATCAGGGTCAGTAGTAGTTGTACTTGTGACGTCCACCCGGTGTCGCTGCGCCAAATGTGACGTCTGCCTAGCCGCGTCCGACGTGCTATCCTGTCCTGTGACGACCAACTGGCTTGGTATTGGTCGAGGCACCAAATGTGACGTTCTAACCTTTTGGTGATTCGGATGGGAATCTGGTTAGATTCGGTATCAGCCTTGTCGTTCCCAGCTCGCCTCCAACGTCTGGTTACCGAAGTAATTGTTTTGATTTCCAGTCTAACCTACCCACGTTGTGAATTGATCTTAGGCAGACGAAATCAATCAGTCGCCAGGCCGTAATGCAAGCCGAGTTCGATCAAGGGTAACACCGCACAAGTATATGTAAAAGAAAATAAAATAATAACTCAAAAAGTTCAACAAGAACAAGATTTTATATCTGGTTGCTGAATACAGGACTGCGTCTACTTCCCAACCCGCTATATGGATTCGTGACACTTTGTTTTTGTTAGGCGATTCTTAACATCTTAAGTTGTTTGTTCTTTAAGAAACTGGTTCTTGGTGTATCTTCAGGTGATATTCGTAAAACTTGTTTTGGTGGTGTGAGTCTAAGTCGTTCTTCAAAAATAAATTGTTCTTGGTTAGAAATTGAGTCGTGATTTGCGTGGAATCTTTCGGCCAGGTTGCTGCGGGGCGGGTGCAACTCCAACTGCGAACTTGAACTCGAACTCGAACTCGAACTCGAACTGGTCTTCACTCGCTGCGACTCTGCTTATATGGACGCCGACCAAAACCGGTGTGGGCTTGTCGAGGTTTGAGGTTCCTTGATAATTCTAAACCCACAATCCACTTCTTTGATTTCGGTCAGGAAAATTTTATTATTTTCCATTTTTGGAAGTCTTTCGTCTTCCCACCTTCTTCTGTCCTCATATTGGTATCTCACCATGCCCTCAGAGGGTGTCAACGGGTTTCCCCTCTCTCTCACAGTGGCATCTCACACCTATCCCTTCAGGGTGGGGGCGCAACAGGCCTCCCCTCCTTCTTCACATGATTACTTCCGCCTAACGCTCATGCCACCATTCAGCCAATGGGCGCTTAGCAGCGTGGGTGTGGCCAGACTAGCCTCGGTTTAAAAAATCTTGCTGAAAGAAAATAAAAATTATCTTCTTTTTTTTTTCTTTTTTTCTCTTTCTTTCCTTCTGCCCGACAACAAACCTTAGACTCTTATCATAGTCAAATGTCATCACCCGGGGCCTTCGCCAAACAAGTGGGTGGTCAATTGGACGTATTTGCATTCTGTTGTTAATTAACTGTTCTGATAAAATAATTTCGCTATCATAGCCAGCCCTGACGATAAACAGGTGTTTTTCCCAAATGACATGGAGGTGGTTCCAGGGACATTTTGGTTTCGGTCAAGCTTGACCTAATTAATTTTTATCTCCCAGCACCCTGCAGGAGGTCTCTTGTCCAACTTGAAAGAATCTTTTTTTTTATTATTGCCATCGGCAGATTGGATATATCTTATCGCCGCCCCGTAACATAAATCAAATTAAATTCTGTGTTTCACCTTCTCGACAACGGAAATACAAATCTTACCACTTTCCCTGTCAGAAAAATAACACCGCATAGTGTCCTTTTCGTGATGGCTTCTTATCACCTAAATTTAATTCTCGCCTTTCTTTTTTTTCTTCTTTCTTTCTTAAATAGTGTCACATACTTTCGTAAATAGTGTCACATACTTTGAACGGATGAGGTACTTTAAAATAGACAAAGTTTTAAAACCTATGGCAAAAATTTGACAAACATGGGAAGCATATTTTGTTGCCATTGAGTCTATTGACTGAAAGATAGATAAAAAGATAAATAGGTAGTTATGGAAAGCTTTCGATATAGATAGATAGGTACGGAACGATTTAGATAAATAGATAGATTATATATATATATATATATGTGTGTGTGTGTGTGTGTATAGATATATAGATATATAGGATAGAATGAGATAGATAATGAATAGAATAAGATAGATATTAGTTTAGTGCAAATAATGACGTAATAATGTCGTTTTTTGACGTTAAAAACACGTTAAAAACGACATTATTACGTCATTATTTTTGCACTAACGTAATAGATATTCAGCCGGGCTATATATATATATATATATATATATATATCAGAGAGAAAGAGAGAGAGAGAGAGAGAAAGAGAGAGAGAGAGAGATGCATGCATGTATATATGTTGTAATGAAAAACAAACCACTTTAAGGTACCATTACGATAATTTATTTCACCTAAATCCTTTTTTAAGGATTCAGGATCATCAGGTAAAACTTCAAACAACGAATTGAGAGGAAAAATGGGATTAGAAATTGGTGGGTAGTGTAATTTTTGTAATTTAATAGAGTAATCTATATATGTATATATACGTAGTTACCTTAGAATTTATATTTGGAAAATGTACATATGTATATGTATGTATATATATATATATATATATATATATGTATTCTTTTTATATCTTTTTTTTGTATGTAGGGTTTTGTGCTTATATATGAATGTATATGTATTTAAGGGTATGTATGTGTATATGAGTATGTCTCTATATATATGTATATATATACGGATGATTAAATGGTTAGATTAATTTTTTGATATATAGATTTGTATATGGATATATGAATTGTATATGTATGTATATGTGTATGTATATGTGTATATATATATATGGATGTATATATATGAGTGTGTGTATGTATATATGTATATATATATATGTGTGTGTGTGTGTATGTATATATGTGCGTACGTGCATGAATTGATTTTAAATGAAATATTGGGTCTTTCTAATGACATTTTAAATTTATTTTCTTAATTTGTAATGTCCTTCTTTTGTGATATTCTATAGTTTAAATTTTGTTTACTTCTGAAGGGAGTTTCATTTCTAAATTGATAATTTAAGTTTAAATATGCCATTTCTTGACTATTAATAATAGTAATAATATTAGCTAAATTCCTTTAAAATGAAACACTTCCGAAATCACATTGATAAAATTAAATTTTAACTGTGGAATTTAACCAAAATCTATATATATTTCAAATATTAAAATATAGATAAAGATTGTAAAATGTATATATAGTTTATGTACGAGGATAAATGAATTTTTGTGTAAATTATCTCAAGTGTTTCTATGGGTTTTTTTTTCTTTTTTTTTTGACTTGTTAATGATCGTATGTATGTAGGGATTCACATGAATACATTTGTGAGACATATATGAATAAATGAAAATTAATATTACCCTCAAATACTATTAAATAATGAAACCTAATCTTTAATTTAGTTTACCAATATAATAAATAAATTACATTCATAAATTAATTTTAAATATTAAAATAGATGTTATTATTTTTTTTTTTTTTTATATTGTGGAAATACAATTAGTCCGGTGAATAAACTATTAAAATTTTAAATATTTCTTTATGTCCTAGATAAATATGTTTATTACAATAATAGTTATATTTAGTCCTGAAACTATTTACTTAAAAAATTAAAGATTTAAGTTAATAACAAAATTTTTTTTCAGACATCGAATTTTCTATCAAACATTGTAAACTATCTTTTACATAATTTTGTTAAAACAAAATTATAACAACTCCATCTCTCTTTCCCCCTCCCCCTATCTCTCTCTTTACCATAAGACTCACTTGTATACATTTTCTACAATTCATTTCCGTTTTATTAACCATCTAAAGAGGTCAAGGTTCTGTCACTCCTCCTACTCCAATATAAAACATACTTAAGAGAGATATAAAATTAACCCCTTCCTATACTTTATATTGTCTGTTTAACTACCACTCTCAACCCCCTCTATTAAATTACAAAAATTACACTACCCACCAATTTCTAATCCCATTTTTCCTCTCAATTCGTTGTTTGAAGTTTTACCTGATGATCCTGAATCCTTAAAAAAGGATTTAGGTGAAATAAATTATCGTAATGGTACCTTAAAGTGGTTTGTTTTTCATTACATATTAGCTCTGTCCTCACATTGAGCTCTCAGGATTTCATCCTCTTTGGATTTACCAATTCGGTTTACCAAGTTCCTTATAACTTAATTATATATATATATATATATATATATATATATATATATATATATATAGAGAGAGAGAGAGAGAGAGAGAGAGTGAGAGAACCAGATATATATATATATATATATATATATATATATATATATATATATATATACAGAGAGAGAGAGAGAGAGAGAAAGAAACCGGAACTATTTTCTGCTTTGTATAGTTCTAATAAAAACCATAGGTTGTTTCTGTGGGTGTTGACCAAGCTGAAATGTGCCTGAAGAGACGCCTGCAAACGGGATTGTGCCCAGTTAACGACTAACAAGTTAATATATATATATATATATATATATATATATATATAGAGAGAGAGAGAGAGAGAGAGAGAGAGAGAGAAAGAGAGAGAGAGAGAGTAAGGTAAAGAAAAAGGAAAGGACATTAATGTACAGATATTTATTTTCATATAGTTATATAATAAAAGGAGATTTATATAGAACCAAAGCAAACCGATAGCGCAAAGTAAATTTAGTACCTTCGAATTTAAACTTTAACCTGGGCTGTCAATAGTGACATTTCCAATAAAACATATCCAGACCTTTCCATGGTCAGAATTACAAATGTCTATTTGCAAAAGACGACCTTCTTTTCCCCTAAAAGAGAACCTTGAATGTTGCACCTTACTCTCTTTATCACTAAGTTATACCAATAAGTTCATATTTGGATGTAATTTACTTGCACCGACTGAAACTTTGTCTTACGTTTCCATCCATCTGAAGCCGTTTAACAAAGTTAACCGTTATCCATTAGCCATTACTTAGTGATGCTGCGTGGGTGACATAGAGTCTGCAAATTCACTGGTGCAATCAATTGTCTATCTTACGAATGGCGTCGAAATGTTTAAAAACTTCTTGTTATCGGCTTCAATCTTAGAAATAGACATGTCTGCTCGGAAAAATTTAATTTTGTATAGAGTTTCAAGTTAACCCGATATTTCAGCTAGCTCTTTAACAACCAGACGCTAATCAATGACCAAAAAGAGTTTGAAGAACAATCTCTTTCCCACAGATTGCAAGCCTATTGCTACCTGACAACTTTTTTCCATGGCAAGTGTGTCACCAGTTCAGACCGTTTAATCAAGGATAAGCCATGCTTCATTTTCACCGTATCCCAAATATAAGAAGAAATTTCTAACCAAGCAGTCTTTTCTCAAGGACTACCAATTTGTCCAACAGGCTCCCGTGTAGATGTCCAATAGTCAGTTGCGTCCTGGATAAGACGTTAAACTACATCCGCGTCCTGGGTAAGACGTTAAACTACGTCCAGCAGCAAGGCCTCTGATCAGGAGGTTTTGAGGAGCGTGGAACCACCTCTTAATTGCTGGTGTTTCTAGGTCCACCCTGACCAGGAGTAGTAGCACCTGTTAGGGTCCCAGCTATGGGCAAATAGTTAACTATTACCAGCAATACTTTTTTGAAAAAAAATATTACCAGCAATACAATTTTGAAGGAAATATATGACCAGAAACAGATTTTTGACAAAACAAAATATTACCAGCATTAAAGAATTTTGTTAGCATTAAATAACCCATTGAGGTTTTGATATAACGTAAAACAAAATAAACCAAACCAATCTAAACCAAAGAATACATATTCTATTCATACGAATCTATGCTAAAAATGTTGTTGGCATTAAAAAACCCATTGAGGTTGATATAACGTAAAACAAAATAAACCAAACCAATCTAAATCAAAGAATACATATTCTATTCATACGAATCTATCCTAAAAATGTTGTTGGCATTAAAAAACCCATTGAGGTTGATATAACGTAAAACAAAATAAACCAAACCAATCTAAACCAAAGAATACATATTCTATTCATACGAATCTATCCTAAAAATGTTGTTGGCATTAAAAAACCCATTGAGGTTGATATGCCGTAAAACAAAATAAACCAAACCAATCTTCAGTTTTTAAATATTAAAAACAATGTACGAAAGAATATTCGAAATTTATCATTTAAATATCTTTAAAATGATAACCATACTATCTGCTGTGATGAAAATAATATTTATTTTCTTATATGTAATTATTGCATGGTTATTCCATATTATAAAAGGTGGTTTGATTCTTGTCCCTCATCCACTGTTTGCGTAGGATTTTGTAAGCGCCTATGTTAAGTCTATACATATGTATGTATGTTGTCCGTGCAAGACTTACATGTCTTTTTGCCATTTATTGTATACACAAGCACATGCACTTATACACAATGTGACTGAACTTGGACTAACACATTGCAATAATATATTTCCTTCCCATTCAGTCTGGACAATCCCTACCCTGGAATGAGCAATAAAATCATAAATCAATTTTGTAAACCCTAAAAATCAAAAAGTTTTTATTGAACTTTTCGGAAATTATTCGGTAGGAAACTATTTTTATTTTTTAATTTTGAAGAAATATTTTTAGTTTGGTTGGTTGGTTGTTTTTGTTTAACGGCTCATCAACACTTATATGGGTCATTTAATGTCGAAATCGAAATATTTTGAACGTGGTTCTATTTATTCCTTGGCGATAATAATATTTTTTTAGCTGAGAGAGAAGAGGTGGGTTCATGCCTTTCCCAAGTGTATTTGCACGCAAGTGAATATAACGAACCCAACCAGAATTGGAACGCGGTTATCCTATTAACAATTCTGATTAATTATCCATTACCCCGCCCTTACATCGAAGCTTGACGACACATGGCTCCTCATCTCAGATATATATAAATAATTTAGATTTGAAATTTGATCTTTTTGCCGTCGAGCTGATATTTATTTAATCCACCATTACTGCAGGGTACCCAACAAAAATACAGGAAATTTTAGATTTATCATTTAAGGCTGCCAGCATCGCTTACAATCCCGTCTGGTCCTGATGCTTTCTTTCGGTTCAATTTGACCAGTGCTGATTCCATTTCAGATTTTAATATTCTTGTCTAATTCCTGTTGTTTTCTTTTGTCGTGGGAGAGTTCTTCGAGCTATTTTTTCCATCTTTGAAGAATTTTGTCTTTCTCTAATATCACTGACCCATCCTTGGAGTTTATGCATCCTGTTGATGAGCAGATATTTTCTTATATTTTTTTATGCATATCTACTTTATCTGTGATAATACAGGGTGACCCACAAAAACCAGGAACTTTTAGATTTATTATATGATGAATATATAAAAAAATTAAGTAATTTCACTATATGAATGAACTAAAAAAATTAACTAACATATAAAAAATAACTATATATTTCACTATATGAATGAACTCAATAAATTAACTAACATATAAATTTCTTAACTATTTGTTGTTCCAAGAAGCCGCAATTATCAAATTTTCAATGCGAGGCGATTGTTCTCTTTAAGAAAGAACATCCAACTTGGAGACTGAAAAATTTCTTTAGTTTGAACACCACATGTTACATTTGTAATTTTGTTCTGTTTTAAGCTATTAAATTTCTATCCTTTGTTTTTGTTTCAAATAACTGTAACAGAAATTCCAACAACTAAATAAACTCTACCAAATTTTCCTGTTTCTTTTTTTTTTGTTTTTTGTTTTTTGTGGGACACCCTGTTGTTGAAATCTATAGGAAGATGGTTAAATTAGTTACCGTCGAGGTACATTTGGCCATGTATATACAGTTTGAATTGAGTATTTATTGAATGAGAACTTATTCAAAAAATATCACCATCACAGACTTGTGGATGATATTTAATTAAAAGACCTAACGGGGATTTCATAAAAAATTTCGAGTATTCACAATTTTTAGAAACCGGATTTTTTTTTACTGGATTTTTATTGCAGCAATAAACACAGCGCCGAGTTTTATTAAACGTCGTCGGGAGATTTACGTTTATGGCAACCTCTTGCTCGTACTACAAATATAAGCAGAAAAAAAACACGGTATTTTAAGACATGATTTTCCGTGACCAAAAAGAAATGTGTTTGAAAATAAAGAACATAACGATAAATTGTAGGTAAAAAATATCCAACGAGTTACTTAATCAATTCACCCCAAGCAAGGCGATAATGCCACTAAGACACAAGGGGGGTTGTAAGAGTGAAAGAGAACAAGAAAACTTTAGAAGGAACCGGAAACACTAAATCAAATAGAGAACTAGATTTAAAAAAAGAACACCATGACATTCGCTATACACGATGCACTGTGAAACCATTCATTCTTGGTTCTGCCTTGAAAGGTTCTGATAGAATGACTTGATAGCCTTGGTTGGAAGCCAGTCTAGGGAAGGGCTACACTGAATTCAAAACCATGGAGAAAGCAACAGGAAATCACTCTTTCCCAAGAAGTCACGACCGCTAACAGATAATACAAAAAAGAGCCATGATTGTCTACGCCCTATAGACACTTTCTATGGGCACCTAGGTGTTGTGTAATGGTTAGCAAGCTTGTCTCGCGAGAAAATATTACGACTGAGTAGTGAGTTCGATCCTCACTGGGTGCTCCATACTTCCGGCCTTCCAGCGCTTAGAAAATCACTATAGACACTTTGTATTACGCAATCACATACAGGGCGCGATGAATAAATTGTCGTCTAAATTACACAAAAATGAAAAATAACACAACATCTCATTTTAACAGATATATTTACCAAAATTACACAAAAATATCATGAAATACTAAAGAGTAAATTGGCTTCAACCACGACCTCCAGATGACTTTGGAATCTCCTGCAATTCTTCTGGATGGTCTCCTTATTTAAGTTAGTGAATGCTGCCATGATCAGTTCCTCTTTAGTGTCACAAGGTGATTTGTTGGCCTCTCGATGAACTGTGCCCCACAAAATAATCAAGGGGGTTGCAGTCTGGAGAGTTAGGTGGCCAGATATAAGGGGTGTTGTGGTCGCAGAAATTGTCTGACAACCATGACTGGGTTCTCCTGCTTGTGTGGCAGAGTCCTGTTGCCAGACATAGGGTTTTAAAGCAGACATCCTTTTGGCTCAGGGCAGCAGTACCTCCTCGAGGCACTTACTGTAGGCCACTGGGTTGTGTCTGAGGCCCTGTGGGAAGATGAATGGAGGCATAACATCATCATCCCTGGTGATCACTCTGAACACCATGATGTTGATTGCATATATCATCTGACTCCTTCCGAATTCTCTGCGCTGTCCTCAGATTGACACCCAAACACTCTGAAATATTCGTAATGGAGATGCCAGCGCGAATGCAAATCAGCACAGCATACCTTTTCCAAATTTCTGGCTGAGTGAATTGCGCCATCGCGTTCTTTTTCTCAAAGACGGTGCCCAAATGACCCAACTCTACTGTGCAGTCGACAAAGTCAAAAACAAACAATGCTCATGCACGAAATTAAAAACATAAAATGGCGACAATTTACCCATCAAACACTGTATGTGTCTGTCTGTCTATCTATCTATCTATCTATCTATATATATATATATTCTTAACAAAATATAAGAGTATATATATATATATATATATATATATATATATATATATATA
>OZ010587.1:102592850-102617850 GCA_963932145.1 Acanthosepion lycidas | reverse complement strand
AAACCAGGGAGGGGATGGGGAGTTAAACTAAAATGAAAAATAAATATGAGGACAGAAATAAAAGGGACCAATGAGCAAACACACCCTATCTAAGTTTACCGAAAAAGGAAAGAAAAACTAAAAGAATAAATACAAAATCCTACTCTAGCCTAATCTCGGGATGGGTTGCCTATGTTCAACCCAGGAAAACAATATCCGTATGCCTAACCGGCATCAAAATGCCACTCAAGGTCAGCCCCTTTTACTCGGCACAAACGCGCAAGATTCACCCACCTTTTGCCAAATTCTGATGAGGTGAGTCGCCGCCTTTCCGTCCTAATCTTGACTTTAAGCTGATGCTTAAAGAACAAGATCAGTTGGGAAGAAGTGAACTTCTCGCCCTCATAGAATTCCTTCTGACGCGTCGTCCAAATCACGACTCTCATAACCCCTAGTAAGCAACAGATCACATAGTGTTCAGCCTTCGTCATCTGCGGCACCACATTGCTACAAACAGAACTGGCTTCAAGGACAAAAAACTTTCTCTGCAGCATGCGAACCATGAGGTCTTCAAAAAACCTGCGCAAAGGCACTACCGCCTTGCACTGAAAGAAGGCGTGACCAATGGTCTCGACTTCCCCCGCACAGCGACGACAGTTTGGATATTTCTCCAAGCCTGCTGAACAAAGTCTCTTGCCGACCCAGAGGGCTCCAGGAATCAGCAGCCAGGTGAGTGATGCCTCATCATTATTGAGGCATTTCAACCCAGGCGCCCAAGGCCATTCGAGCGATTTATTCAACTAAAAGTGGAGGGGATATTAAAATACGAACATTAAGGTGGAATGACAAAATAAACGGGGAAATTCGTCTGAATTCAGTCACCAAGATTTTTTATGCCTACATATGTTAAGAATTTCGGGTTTGGAGTTTAATAGCTGGTTAGGTTGATTATATAAAGCTATGGCTAATTTCTCCTCTGTACATAATTTACAAAATTTTTGGCCTGCTTTATATTTGAGGCATATTTTTAATATTTCCCATTTAAGGATGGGGTCTTTATCGTTTTCTTGTCTAGTTTTCCATACATAGATGGATAGCGTGGTACTATGTTTAGTTTTTTCGTTTTTAAAACTACTCGTGTGGTTATAGTATCTTTTTTTTAATTATCCTGAGTAGCAACTATGTATATTTTAGGGTTAGTATCCTCCATATCCATATAAATTTTCACCTGGTAAACCACGTTTTCTTGCTGACGTTTTCCCTGTAATGGGCAGATATTTTTGTTCCTACAACTTATCTCGGTCTGCTCTACGGTTGTATTGAGCTCTTTTGTTAGTTAGTTGTTTACTCGTGTCGGTTTTTTTTCTTTGGGCTTCAAACCTGTATCTATGCGATTTTTTTCGACAGACTTTCATGTTTCTAGTTTTTTCTTTTTTTAAAACCTTTTTTTCCCTCGAGATTGATTTGATTATTGGCAAATCAAGAATTCGAGGGTTTTTCGAAACGAGTATAGTTACCTATATTTGTATATATATATATATATATATATATATATGTGTGTGTGTGTGTGTGTGTGTGTGTAAGACTGTAAAATCATCATTAACAAATAAAAATATACGTAAGAGTAACTGAAGGGCCCTGGAAACAAAGAAACACTCACACAAAACATCCTTTGCAAATAGTAAATACGCGAACAGCACAATCTAAATCTATCTGGGAGATTAAAAAAAACAACAAAAATATATTATAAAACAAATATTATGGAAAATAGGAAAAACAGAATCAGCCTACAACAATAAATATAAAAACTGGAAACTCTATCTGGAGGAGAAAATAATTATCTTCCCAGACCAACACAAACTACTAAATAAACGATCAGAACTCATCTCAAAATGCAGACAAGAAAACAATTTTTACTACGTTACTAAAAAATCAAAAACTGAAAATGAACACGGATAAACAAAATTTAAAAAAATAAAATAAACAAAAATAAGTAAAACAAATTAATCCAAACAAATAAATAAGTAAATAAACGAAGTAAATAAACAAGCCAGGAATTCACACATAAACACATGTAAATTCAATAATAACCGCCAACAATAAAATAATCAATAATAAATTTAAAAAGGTAACAAACAACACTATAAATAGCTACAAAAATACACCCGGATCCACAATTATTTCCATTGAATATCCTCTAGAATGATTCGAAACATAATCGTTACTACCCACCAAAATAACCATTAGAATAATGCAATAGATTACCCACAATGCATCACTGACCTTTATATATAAATAGTCGAGAAAAAACACGGCGCATATGGCCAGGCTGTTGCCTTTGGGTGTTGATTTCAATGTCTATTTTTGCACATACACACACACACACACGCACACACACATACACACACACACACAATTATGGGATTTTTAAAAATTTACCGTGGTCAACGGTAAAATCACCAAGCCACGGTAAAATGAAGAAAAAGTATGCATAGTAACTGAAGGACCCTGGAAACAAAGAAACTATCCACACAAAACATCTTTCACAAATAGTAAATACGCGAACAGTACAATACTTTCCAAGTACATCTGGGAAATTAAAAACAAAACACAAATCACACAAAAAATATAAAAATAAGGAAAATATCATCAGCCTACAACAATCAACTTTGCTTGGAGGAAAAAATTATTATTACCTTCCCAGACCAAAATAAATTACTAAATAAAGGGTCTAAGCTCATCTCAAAATGCAGACATGAAAACAAATTTTTACTACGTTACTTAAAAATCAAATCGAAAACTTTTATATTTATATTTACATACGCTCTATCTCTAATATTGAGCAATTTATCCTATAAATATAGCATACCTTAAAACTATATTTCTTCATATATATATATATATATATATATATATATATATATATATATATATATACATACATCTAAATCTGTTCTTTCTCTCCATTTGTACACACACACACACACACATATATATATATATATCCAAACGAAGAGAAAGAACAGATTTAGAAATTAGGCATTTACTTTATTAAAAAAAGTGCTCAATACAAACGTAGAGCATACTATTTTAATGATATTTTTTATTAAATATATTTTATATTGCAACACAGAAATTTCTATGTTTAGAGATTTTTTATCTCGTCATCTGACAATGTTCGGTAACTTTTATTAGTGAATATGCATAATATCCAACGTCGACAGCACAAATATATTTGCACCTGAAGATTGCAGGAACTGCATGAAACTCTGAGACGTGCTATCAATGTTGGATATTATGTATATTTACTAATATATACTTAATATACTTAATAGCTGTTTCATAATATTGAGCACTGTATTTATAAAAACCGAGAAAGAAATATATTTATACGTACGTGCCTATGTAGATTTTATATCCTACCCGTTCTTATATATATATATATATATATATATATATATATATATATATATATCGGCATGACAGACATAGAAAGGTATAAAGAGACCTTGCAGGCTAGCTAGCTAGATAGATATGAACAGGCTGATAGATATTTGATTGTGTGTGTAGTAATTAATTATTGTACGTTTTCTTTCGATAATCACGAACAAATTTTCCGCATCCATTTTCTCGTATTTCACAGGTTTTAATGAATCCTTATTTGCCGCGTAAACCTTTATTCTTTCCTTCCTCAAACAAGCAAGTCAAGGCCATGAATCTAGCAGACTGAATGGAGACATTTATCTAATTCAGAGAAATAAGAAGTTTGGGAGTCAGGGTCAGTACTGGGAAAATTGAGATGAAAAGCGAGAGAAAGAATATTAAATGCAGGTATAGGGAAACGGAGAGAGAGAAGAAAATATTATCCGAGAGAATGCTTGTGGTCATGGTGGGGTATGGGAGAGAAATAGAGAAGCAGAAGAAAGAAAGAATAAAAGAAGAGTGGTTAATGCTATTGAAGAAAGAGGAAGGAAAATGAAAAAGAGGCGTGCAAATAAAGGGAAGTTAGTAAGAGGGAGTGATTAAAGAAATGTTGACAAAGCAGTAAGAATAAGACAACAAAATCGAAGAAACAAAAGGGGATGATTGTCGGCCATTTATCAATTTGATAAGTCCGATCGTACTGAGGGGATATTATACACATTTTCAGATAAAATATCTCTGCGTTGTTGATTTATTTAAATAACGCATCCACAGACAAAAATACTTTATTAATACAAGTCTGGTTAAAGGCCATCTTTTGTTGCTTCCTTTTATTCTGTTTCACGTACGAATGGAGGTTGGCTAGCGTAGAGATTTATTTGACAAACACGGAGTCAGGTTGTGACACAAGATCGGTTTGATGTGAGGAACCCGAGCGCGTACACTCGGGTTAAGGAAAAAATTCCACGGGAACCTGAAACTGTCCGTTACCCTGGTCTCGGTGCGTGCATCGATCTCTCTCTCTCTAGTCAATAAGAGGGTGCAGCCTCGGGCATCAGCTCTCCAGGGCTGGGCACCTCACCGTGTGATTTTCCTTAGTTGCGCCTCTGACGGAGCCGCAACTGAGTCGTATTCTGCCTGAAGACAGAGATGCAACTGAGTCTCACTCTGCCCGAAGACAGAGACGCAGCTGAGTCGCACTCTGCCCGAATACAGAGACGCAACTGAGTCTCACTCTGCCCGAATACAGAGACGCAACTGAGTCGCACTCCGCTCGAAGACAGAGACGCAACTGAGTCCCCACTCTGCACAAAGACAGAGACGCAGCTGAGTCGCACTCTGCCCGAATACAGAGAGGCAACTGAGTCGCACTCTGCCTGAAGACAGAGACGTAAATGAGTCGCACTCTCCCTGAAGACAGAGACGCAACTGAGTCGCATTCTGTCTGAAGACAGAGACGCAACTGAGAGCTGATAAAAACCTACCCGGCCTGAATGTAGGAACTGTTAAAGTTTTAATTTAACATTTTTGGTGTTTGGTTCTTCTTCTTTGTGGAAGATAAAAGTTACCAAAGATAAACTCTCTTTATACGGTGTTGGTTTCCCCGGGAGATTTAACTGAATATTCTTGTTTTCTCCTACCTGGTTAAAAATGTGATCGTACTTTGGGCTTATAAGGGATCCTGTTAATAGACGAATCTGATACTATTTTTAACCACGGATCTGTTCCGTTGCTTCGCGAAGAGCATCTTTTCCCCAATTCTACCAGTTGTTACCTGGACATTTTATGCGTCTTTCCTATCTTTTTGAAGATAGAGATAGACCTGTCTCCGTCGAAAATTAGCATAATTTTCGACATTTTCTATGTTGTGTCCTCTTCCTTCCCCTTAAAGCTCTGAGCAACATTTTACTGGTCACCATACCCTTTCTGCTCTTCTACGCCAACCATTCGAGCAAATTTACGAGGTACTTAATTTCACTTCACCCTCGTTTCTTTAATATGCCTTCAGAGCATTAAAATTTCCGCACCCTATTTTCTTGTAATATATCCCCCCCCCAAACTTTATATTTTTTTACAATTTCAGGTACTTATACTGATGACAATTATTTATAGTAAGTTCAATTAGGCCAGAGAATGTAAAACTAGAAGTTGCTCTGGAAAAGACCATACGAACTGTTGTTTACTGGGGCAAGAAAAGACTTGTAAATTTCAACGCCTCCAAAATGAAACTGTTATCCTTTAATCATCAGAGAGAACCACTTTTGTCTTCTATCTGTATGGCTGATGCTAACCTCCAGGGCAGCAAATCTTTACGTCTTCTTGTTTCTACTGAAATGTAGTGGAGCGGTTATATTGAATTAATTGCTACGTCTGCTAGTAAGAAGGTTGCTTCACCATATGCTACCAGACAATTTTTCTAGTCAGGATTTACCTTACACATTTATAAATCTATCACTCATCCGTGCATTGAATATTGTTGACACATCTAGTCTAGTGCTTCTGCTATAGAACTCGAGATTCTTGACAAAATTCAAAGAAGGGTTTGTAATGTTATCTGTCCTTACTTGGCATATCGACTTCAGTCATTTTGGTTCTCACCTGCCTGCTCAGCCGCTATAGCCCACAGGAACCACTTTTCCAGCTATATCAGAGCGACATTTTAACAGACGTCTCTTTGTCATTGCTTGTAACGAGTGCAAGCGTGTCCTCAAAGAAGGAAAGTCACTATTTACTGATATAATGAGACGCCTTATGGAATCTCACAAGTTTGGTTCTAGAGATTACTGGCGTCTTTGCAGGTGTGTACTGAACAATAGCAAATCTTCAGTCCTTCCCATCTTCAATCAAGTTCAATTATTGATATCTACTATAGATAAATCAAAGTGCTTTGCTCGGAAGTTCTCTCACAAATGATCTGGAATACCTCTGCCATTTACTTACCTAGAAGATTAGGGATATGCGTATAAATCTCTCATCGATTCCTGATACCATTTCTAAATTAGATCCCCACAAGGTATGCAGATGTGACGGAACACCTACAGTCGTCTTAAAGAAATGTGTTCTTGATTGATATGCATATAACCCCGTTTCTCCTATCCTCCATAAACTGGATCCTCACAAAGCATGCGGACTGCAATAATCCTTCTTAAGAAATGTACCCCTGTTCGATTTAAAGTATACAGTAAATGCCACTATTATTCTGTAGTTCCTGTTTTTAAGATCTCCTTGGGAACCCTTTGATCCCTCAAATTACCTTATTTTGGCAAAAAGTATTTCAGGCTGTAATCAATACCGAATTGGTTATATGTGTTATTTTGTACGATTTTCTTTCGGGCAAACAATATGGCTTCCGTTTTGGCTGTGTCTAACACCAAGGTACTAACAGGCACCACTGAATTTGTCTATCTTTTTCTAAGTATGACGAAGTTCAGGTTTCGGCCTAGATATGTCTCAAAGACGTTCAACAGGATTTGGCACAAAGTCACGATATGGCGGTCCGTAAGTAACCGAAGTCGAGATGTCACGATCGATTACATTACAGACTCTTTTCTGATTTTGTCAAGAATCTCGAGAGATATAGTAGGATTACCAGACAAGATATGGCAGCAATATTCAATGCACGGACGAATGGTAGACTTATAAATGTGCAAGATAGATTCTGACGAGAAAAGATTGTCTGGTACGATACGGTAAAGCAACTTTCATTGCAGAAGTCCTAGCAATTGATTCAATATAATAACTCCATTTTGTGTCAGCAGAAAACGGTAGCCAATGAAGTCTTAAAGGGTTTCCCTCCTGGAGGAGAAAAGATTCTCTATGGTGATTAAATGAAAGTTATTTTGTGTTGAAGACGTTAGAATTTACAACCTATTCTTTGCCACATTTAACCACTGATTGGAAGTCCTATTCAGGAGCAGCGTTCATTTTAACTTTGTTCGGTTTATCAGATTTACTACAGGTAAGGCAGGTAGCAATGGCTGAGTCATTAGTATAGACCAAGTCGAGTAAAGAAAACCTTTGTTCGTCTAGAAAAAATATAGTAAAAATATTTTCAGTTTTGTTTAACAAAACCTTATGTTTGTGTACATATGCAAATAAGTGTGATTCTATGCTGACATGACATATATGTTTATAATAATATGCATTTGACACAAACGGAGACACAAACATGTGCGCGTGCACGCATACACACTGATGCACGCATACAAAAGAATATAAGCACTCCTTGTATTACTTACTTCTGACTAACATCCTTATCCCTTAAGTTAATATTACACCGTTGGCAACCGTTCCCCATCTATATATTTGGCGAGTCAATGCCTTCAATAAAATGGCAGATACGGTGTTAACTGAAAATGTTCTCCTTCGTTAAAGTCCACTCAACCGACAGACAATGGTTCTAATACTCATATGCAACACGAGGAAGTGCTTTCATGACTTCCATTCAAATCTAAAGACAGAATCTATCTATCTATCTATCTATCTATCTATCTATCTATCTATTTCAATATGTTCATATCTATCTATCTATCTATCTATCTATCCGAATGTATGGTTTCACTTCGTAAAGAAGGAAAGTGAATACATCGCTGCAGGCCTGAACAATCACTGAGAACAATTGTACTTTCAGCGCGCTCTTGCATGCCTATTGTCTTCTGAAGTTGTTTCATGCATTCAAATTGAAATTAATAGCTGGCCTATTGAAAATGTATCTGAATGCTGCATTTACGCGTAAGTGAATGTAACGAAGCCCGTGTACACTGACGTGTATGATCCTCTTTAGCCTGGCGAAGTGCAACCATTCGGCGTGGCAGTGATTTCAGCGGAGGTCAGAAGAACAACGATTGATTTCGGCGTTCTTGATAACTATCTACAGTTATCTGGTATTTGTAGATGCAAATACACGTATCCGCTATTTCCCATAAATGCTTGAGAGACTTTACGAGAAAATGTGTTTGCTACACTATTTGTTCAGAATCTTCCTCATAGATTGGTCACCTTTTGCCAAAAGATACCGGCCGCAATAGTCATGACTAACGGTAGCGAAAAAGTTAGAGGCTAAGAAAGGGGAACCAGTGACACGAGGTGAAATCTTAACTTTCCCTGTTGAATTCACTTTGGCACTGATTATAATTAAGAACGGTATGTGTAATTTCTTCTTCTTTTACGTTATATAGCAAAACTCTCTGGCATTGGATTGCAGCCAGTCTAAAGTAAGAAGAATTCTTAATTCAAAACCGTGGAGTCGGCAACAGGGGACCATTCCATGATATTTTCCAAAAAGTCATCTCATTTCCCATATAATAAAGAAAAGTAATCTCTGAAGAGCCATTAACCCTAGAACATATAGTACCCAGCGCAAATTTTCCTCTTTTTAATTGCAATTTTCTGTACCTGATTTTCTTACCTAAATATGTTTTTTCAGTTCCTATTAATGTTAACTCAAAGTAAAAAAGTTTGAAGTGCCTGCATGTAAAATATTTCAAATAAAGATTTATATTTAATATTTTTTCAAAATCAGGTTTGATATACCCATGGTTAGTAGTGGTGTAACTTTAATGGATGGTTAGTTTTCTAGGGTTAATGCCATGTCTCTGACGGAACGTAGTAATTAAATTTGTCACAATATCCACATGATAAAATTTGATTGGCGTCTTGAACCATCTTTGTTCGCACACAAAAAAACGTTTTGAATTATTCACAGACATGGAGAAACAACGATCGTAGCCAATAGAACCACCTTATTCATAATGGTATGGAACAGTGCCACACTGAATTAATTTCTGACTGAATTTCTAGGATGATGGGTTATTTCTGGTGTGAGGAGTTAATTCTGGTGTGAGGAGTTAATTCTGGGATCAGGAGTTAATTCTGTGATGAGGAGTTAATTCTGGCATCATTATTTGCACTATTTGGTCTTTTATCCTCATCTTTGTCGTTCTTATCACAACTTTTAGGTTGTGTCGACAGGCCTTCCTCAGCTGTATATCGATCTGAGTAATATACAACGAATTCTGAACTGGGCCCTTCATTTGAACTACGAGGGTAGACTGTTCTTGTTCCACTACTCATGGCTAAGGACATCGTCTAGTTTTCACTGAGTACATACTGCTCGACGCAGGGATTGAACTCACTGCCAAAATATCCCTAAATTCTCAAACCAACGCTTTTACCCACTAGCCGATAATCCCGTAGATTAGCCAGATCGATATACCCCACGCGGAGGGCACAATGTTGTGATAACAAAGATGAGAACAAAATCCGAATAGGGATAGTGTAAATAACTTAAATAGAGCTCACACCATTGCGATTGGCTGTTGGTTAACTTCCAATCAAATGCATGATAGCGGGTTATGGTTTGCCTAATATAAGTCAGTGTTTTCAGGCTGTTAATTTAGCATCGGGGCGCATCAGAGACTAATCGGCTCTGATGGGGTCGATTTGGTGGGGGGGGGGTATGATGTTTGAAAGACTCGAAACTGCCCAATGATCCAATTCAGAACATCACTGACGACGCCCTCAAGCGCTAAAGAGCGTATATTCAAAGTTACAGCATTCCAGTTTAAAAGGAATTTTAAACATTTAGGGACACTACAGAAGGATTGCATCGTGATATTTAATTCAAAATAGGGCACAATTTGATTTGCCTATTCGATTTAAACGCGATGAAACGGTAGTGCTGAGGTTTAAAGGTAAAATCCTTTGGCGTCTACTTACCGTGGTCCAGGTAAACTGGTCACAGTGTAAGTTTCAATTATTTCAATAACTGGAAACATGAAATTCATATGCTAGTAAAAATAAATCTGTCAGTACCTTCCAACACTTGTTAAGTGATTGACGGGCCATGAAAAGCGCGTAAATCACCGCTACTGTTTGTTTTAAAAATCCATTTCTCTGTTATTTTCAACTTAAAGTAAATAATATTTGTTTCAAATCATATTAATTATACTTTAACTTAGCTAATATTTCTTAAATAAAGTTTCAAAAAAGTATATTTTATTTTGGGAAAACCGAGAATTAACTTTTGGTTACAAGTGTGTCAAAAATGGCCAATTTTAATTTGTTTTCTGAGAAAAAAGTTTCCAAAAAGTTGAGATTCAATTCAATACAATTTATATCTGAAATATAGCAGAGTATTTTGCTTACCGAGAATGATAAATTTAATCATTTACCTTTCAATTAAAGCTAAACAGAAAACTTAAAAGATGTTTTTTCATTTTTAAAAATTCATTTTAAAACTTAGGCATAGAAAATTACTACTAGTTTAAATGCCCCATTAAAAATATTATTGGTAAATAAAAATTAAAGCAACAAGTTTTTATGCTGAAAAATCAAATTAAAAGACCAGTATTAAAAAAATAGGTTTCATTTTATTTTCGGTAGGATCATTTAAAACAATTCATTATCAATCGGGCACCTCTTCAACTGTTTTTTCAATTTCCCACGATTATTATAGAAAATCTTTATAGCCATGTGATTGTAATTGACACAAATATTATGTCGAAAACCAGAAACTCATTCTATTAGGTTGGTGCAAAAATATTATCGTTTTTTGACGTTAAAAAATATGTCAAAAAACGATATTATTTTTGTACCAACCTAATAGTTACTTGTATTCAGAAAGGTACTTGGCGAATCAGTACCAAGGGTAAGGTTAAATATTTTTGAACATTTGTTTGAAAATTTTTTTAAAAAAAACATTAAAGTTTGTTATTTACTTTATGCATTTGTTCATTCAGAACAATGTTTTCGTCTTTGTTGTCGTCATCACAACTTTTCAGCCGTTTTGCTCTGGGATGAGGCGTTGTTATTATAATCCATTGTTTCTTTCGGGACAGTTTCTCCGCTTACGTAGTCTAGTAGTCTCTCGGGCATCATCATCAGGGCTCAGTCGCAACTGTTCACTATCTGAGAATGCTTAACAAAATGTGACAGATACCTGAAGAAAACCAGAGAATACATTGATTTTATCTGAGTCTGAAATGTCTTGTGTTTTTCTTATGACCTGCAGCGATGTCTGAGAAGTAGGATCATCAAAGTACCACTCACTTGGCCCAAGGGATAAAATAAATAGATAAATAAATGAAAAATTTTGAAAACAGGTACTACTTGGTCGGAAGTTAGAAAGTTTCGATCACAGGCTTATATTAGCAGAGTTACAGTTAGAATTGGCAGCGTGTTCAGATACCGCCCGTCGGAGAAGAGTTTCAAGCTACGTACCACGTGTCGTCGTGCAGAGATTGACAGAGAGATGGTAGTAGAGATTTCTTACTAGCCAAAGGAAAGAGCTGATCCGTTAGTTTATTGTGACAGAAGTAGTTGAATTTTTCATCTCCCTGCCAACTCTTCTATGTTAAATGAATCCTTGAATAAACAAAGAAATTTAATGAAAACAAGATTCGCGTTTTCATTTCTCAGCGTGGTGTTAATTTCACTTTTGTTTTCCCAGTTTTCGTGCACACCGGTGCGAACAAGAATCGAGGCACAACGTGGGGGTGATTTGTCCGGTCGAAGAAAGACTGAAATGTACTTCACCCTTTGCCTTATTCAATGTCAGATATCCTGCGAAATATCTAATTACTAGCATATCACGATAGTTAACAAAAGAGTTAATGACAAATTACTCTCCCATAATTACCTCTACAAGTAGTAGCTTCCAAAGAAGATAATCAGCCTCGACAGAGGATTATAAACTAGAGAGAGATCCATCCTCATTTATTGTGGCCTTGTGGCATACATCTTCGTTGAATCTTTGTCAACAGTGACACGTGAAGATTGATTGACGTGTGTTTAACATTCTGTTTTTGATCTAAAGCCGTATTTGCGTTTAAAAATTCAATTGTTTACCAAATCTTTCACGTCCTTAGCATTCATTTCAAACGGAAGAGAAATAGAAGGAAACGAACAGAGAAATAAAGAAAGAGAGAAAAAAGAAAAAAAAAAAAGAAAAAAGGGGGAAAGAAGAAAAAATAAAAAGAAAGAATAAAGAAAGGAAAAGAAAGGAAGGATAAAAAAACGAAAGAAAAAACGAAAAATAAAAAGGAACGAAAGCAAAAATGTAAGAGGGAAAAGTAAGAAAGGAAGAAAAAAAGAAAAAAAAAAGTAATGAAAAAAGAAAAAGTGAACGAAAAAATAAAGAACAATGAAAGGGAAAAGAAAAAGGAAAAAGACAAAGAAAAAAAGAAAGTTTTCCTTTACATTTGCATTTTTGCTACAGTTTGTTATCGTTTCTTTTCAAGGACGCTGATTATGGCTTCCTTTCGTTATTAAGATATTTTTGTATTTGTTTTTATTTGAATTATTTGACTATTTTAATATCCTTTTTCTATCAATTAATTGCTCTGTTTTGATTCTATGAAGGTTTCCCATGGAAATTTATTTGATGTATTGGAAAAATTCAAAGGTACACATGTCACCTTCGAAAAGGATTGTTTTTCCTAATCATGGCTGCCAAGGAGGATCGCATATATTTCTGTTATGTATACAAACTTAGTACAAAGAACTCTGAGATATGAAGCTTAGATTTGAAATGTTTTTCTCTTTTGTGTTTGGTCCATCTAGAATCAAAGAAAAGAGTGCTAAACTCTTATGTAATATCAGTCCTCTTATATGGCAGTAATATCTGGACAATCACCTCACAGATGAAGAAGAGACTTGAGTAAACAGAAATGTGGTTCTACAGAGGGATGCTGAGAACATCGTGGAGAGAATATGTGATCTACGAGGAGGTTTTAAGAAAAATGAAAACAAAAATACACTTATACGTAGAATCAGAAAGTTGATATTTCTAGAGCACATAATGAGAAAAGAAGGCTTGGAAAATTTGACACTCACAGAGTATACTGAAGGCAAGAAGGAAAACGCAAATAACCTAAGTCGAAAGTGTGTGTAATGGATGGCAGAACAGAGAATGGGAGGTATAGTAAAAAGGCAAATATTTCTCAAGGATAGGAAGTTGTAGAGAGTCATGAACGCCTATGTTCTGAAGTGACACGGCATATAAAAGAAGCATATTTAGAAAGAAAGATTACATTTCCGATATATACGCATTCTTAATATACAAAAAACAACAGACAAACAACGAAGACCCTTGTTAAATATGCACCTGGAACAGAAAGAAGACATTCAAAATACCATTCGTGAAGAATTTTATGAGGTTTCATCTGCACCAACCACAACTGGTTTCATCACCACCAGAAACCAAAATCACTACCAACGCACTGGACCTGTAGAATGTTGAGCAACTTTCATATCTTGCTAGTGTACTAACATCAAAAGCATCCACTGAAAAAGACATAATCGAATTAAAGCCGACCACGCAGTTTACGGGATGTTATTCAAAGGAGTCTTTGGCATTTCTGGGCTAACACAGACCATCAAGCTCATGTTCTACTGAGCTGTTGCAATTTCGCTTGTCTTGTACACCTGTGAGTCTTGCGTAAACTACTGAAGAGGCATCCGCAAACTTGAAAGATTTCATCAAATGAAACTTCGTCAAATACAGAAAATGTGGTGGGACAGGGTCTTGAACAACGAAGTTCTTCGTGCAAAGTTTGTAATTCTAAAAACCATCATGAAATGCCACCTACTTCAATGAGCCGGACATCTTGTCCGAGTACCAGAGATCCACCTACCTAAACAAATCTTCTCGGAGCTCGCATCTGGCAAGAGATCACTTGAAGAACCATGTCGTGGATTCAAGGATCAGCTCAAAAAACACCTTGCTGAGGACAGAAATCGATCCAGTCATTTGGGAAATGGAAGGTGCAGAAAGAACAAATTAAAGAAGAGCAGCCCACGTAAAAACATCCTTCGAAAACACTAGAAAACAAATAAGATAGACGAAGAGAGCCCCTCCCCAATAAAAAAAATGTCATAGCTCTCCATCACCTGAACTCCCCTACCCTACCAAGTAGTGGCTGCGGACGTCTCTTCAGATCCAGTATAGGGACTCATTTCAAACAGAAGAAAATTACCAATACTCGGCAATGATTCTAACTCTTGCTCTCTGGAGAATGATATCATTAATGACAATCGCAACGCCTTCAAGTACCCCCGACACCATAACTTGGTTTTATTTTTAAAAACCGTAATTTAAATCTTCAAAGTTGCTCTATGATTGTGAAACTCAGACAATATATCGCCAGTACTTAGATAACTGACCGCTTGGGAATAACAGGTGCTGTAAACTTGGGTGTGCGGGTGGTGTAATAGATAACGGCTCGGATTTGTAAATCGGAAAGCTTGTTCAAATCCAGTAGGGTTTGTTATATTCACTTACGCGCAAATACGCTTGGGAAATGTATGAATATGCTTCTTCTCTCTCCAGCTATGGGTTAATTAGTAGGACTTGTATCAGTAAATCATTATTATCTCAAAAACATTCATACAATCTAAAAATATTGTCTGGCTTTAAATAATCTGCAAAAAGGTGATAAGCCGTAAAAAACAAATTAAACAATGGCGAATATATCAACATCAAATATGTCGACCTGTGAGATTTCAGAAAGTACAACGGAAATCGAAACTGGGTACCGACGACTGACGTGAAGCACTGGTAAAAAAAATTAATTAAAATTAAAATTATCTTTCAAAAACATCAACTTCTATAGTTTTTTTTCTCTTTCTTTCTTTCTTTCTTTCTTTCTTTCTTTCTTTCTTTCTTTCTTTCTTTCTTTCACACACACATACGCACACACTGTACCTTACTCTTTCAAAATGTGACTAGGCATGGTTCTCCATAACTTTCTATCTCTCTTATCTCATCAATATTTGCCCTTTACCATAAGGTTTTTTTTAATTTTGTGGTACTTGTTCCTCCATTCATTTCTTTAAACTTCTCGGATTTCTCACAGCTTTCTTTTGTTTTTCATGCCTTTGTTCTTCTGTGAGTGTTGAATTCTACAAGCTGTGTTTTCTCATCATAAGTCCTCCCTCCAAAAAACAAAAAAAAAAAAAAAACATCCTCCTCTTTTTGATCTTTAGGAATGGTTTCTTTTTACTTCTTACTCTCCCTTAAAAACTTCATTTTTAATTCACTGTGATGAAATTCTCCAGCATACACTGGCAGATATAACACAGACGATCACCATTCTTTTATTCGTTCCTAACACACTTTCTAAAAAGGACCTCTGACCTCCGAATTACTGCGCCATATTTTCTGTCGTCTGCCACTACACAAATCGGGGTGAGAGTGGGGTTAGCTGAATTATTACATCAAAGCAACAAAGCCACTAAGACCCGAGAAGCGGGGGATCCTCAGTGTGAGAGAACATGAGAAAAAGAAAACACTGATATATAGGGAGAACAATAATAGAACAGGAATTATGAAGATAACGATTGACATTACATATAAATTTTTGAAAATCAAACTTGACTGGGAAGCAACAAGCCAGAAGAGAGTTTCACAAGCGAGAAGTATATGATGAGACCTAGCTGCCAATCTAGTACTGCGTTTTCATAAAGTCTAAGTACCAAAGAGGAAAGCAATATTTATTTTGAAAAATACAAAAATATGGCACAAGGCTAAAAGGAAGAACAGGGGAAAGCTGATCTTCAATTTGTCTTATCTTAAACTTAGTTAGCCATAGTTACTGACCCAAACATATCACATTATTACTTACACCAAAATAACATATTCTTACTTACCATTCTTACTACAGTCGCCATAATACCTCCAAGTCTCTATGTAGTCCTAACTGGTTCCCATATGTAAAATTTGCCTGTGGAGATAGGAAATAAAAATAACATTTAAAAATGAAACCCCAATGAATAGCAAAAAGGAAATCACATCAGAGTATTTATTATAAAAGTATATATAAAAAAGGCACAAAGAAGTTACATTATGACAGTAGGGAAAACGACTGATGCCTAGATGCCAGGTTAGGAGCAATAATATCTATTAGATTTTGACATTCACGATGTGTAACTCACAAATTGGGCTGGCCCTTTTGCTCACAAACATGCATTCTTCTTACAATTAACATTTAGTCCTTTCTTCTTTTTGTATATACAGTGTACAGTGTCCTTCAAGAGGTGAGCGATAATGTCCATCTACAACTTCTCGTTCCTTGTAGCACTAAGCATTGTTTGACTACCTAGCATCCTTATTCATACAGCACGATGCCATCCATTCATTGATATGAGAAATCAAGTTCTAATTCCAGTCGGGTTCGTTGCATTCACTTACCATTGGGAAAAGGTATAAATCCATTTTTCTCCCAGTTATGGGTTAAATAGTAGGACTTGTATCTGGGAAATTATTTTTCTAAAAAGGGGTTTTACAGCATTCACTTGCTGAAAATAATTATTTTCAAAATCCAAAATAGAAACTTGTTTTGGATTGCGAGAATAATTTAAATAACCAGCAAGGGGTTGATAAACAATAAAAAACAAATAAAATAAAATAAAATCTCGCTAATTCCATCGCCCCTTCTGCTTTCAATATGTCCATTAAATATTAATTTCCAAAGACCTTTTACCTCATAGTGTATCCCGAGAAATTATAACTAATTCTGATTTTTCTCAGATTACTGGATAAAAATGCCTTTGAGCGAGTGAAGCGTGTAGGACATAGAGAGGAATATTCGTCTCCGAACCTCGTGGACTGGCGCTACAGAATCACAAACAAATAACTGTACCAGAGAACAGAAACAACGTTCTTAGAAGACTTGCGGCAGCAGCAACAACTAAAACAGATAGCACATGTCACTCGAACAGTAAAAATTATCAAGATGCTGACGTTCCACACTAATCCAAACAAAAGGCTGGGAAGGAAACCCCCATCAATACTGGAAAGAGCAATAACAGTTAGTGGGCTTGAGAAACCTATTTTCTTGAAAAAAAATTGTTTTAAGAAAAGGATTTTATAAATTTCGTCCGAAAACAGCAATAACTGCTCGGTCAATGAATGTCAAATGTTTCCTTATAAGGAAACGGCTAATATTACCGTTATCATTACGTCTTACCTGCTGTACAACTCCAAGGTAAATTCTGCATTTATATCTTCAGCTTTTGATGATGTTGTGCCTCTCCAGTGAGCCAATGTATTAATGTCTTCTATCTGAAATTTGAACGATCGATGTTATTGTCAGATCGTGTCAAATATCGACATAAGTTCGATTCCATGTTCAGAAAGTAATCTTCTTTATCTTTTATTTTTCGTTCTTCTTGTCCATCTCGCAGATGCGATTCTCAAAGGGCTTCAGGTGACATACGCCCATTTTTTGCATGTTTTCCACTTTTGAAATTAGGAAACTGATCACTGTAAGTAAGGAAGACATAGACAATATTCTTATGCGAAGAGGTCATGTGAAGTTAGACCCCATTTTAAAAACTACGTTTTCACTTTCTTTTATCATTTCACAAAGATGCACTTATGCTTTTTCAGCACCCCACCGACAACCTGATTCTCTTCGACTTTCATTTGAAAAGTCTGGTAAAGAAAAGTGTTCTCACCCCGAGATCCCAAACGATTAATTCTAGTTATAATTGTAAAGTACCCTGTGTTTTTTTCGTTGGACATTTGTCGTATATATTAGCATTCCGAGAACGTTAGAGTCAATATTTTCTTCGTTTCACATAATTCTACTCAAATCTCTTTTGCAAAAAAACTTACGAATAGATAATCTAAATCAACATTCAAAAATATCTTCCACTAAATCCTGATTTATTCACACATCCGTTATATTCGGTAACCTTCCGAAAATATGACCCTGTATTTGATCCTTGGATTTATAACCTCCTTATTCTTAAAACTGTCACGTCTTATGTCTTTTTGGAGAATTTTCAAACTCGTAATCATAAATTTTTGTTGATGCCGTTGTGATTCTCTGCTGAGTTGAAAATATCCGGTGAAAGTAGTTTTTAGGTTTTACTGAAACGAAATTGCAAACGGCTTACATGTTTTTATTATATAAGTGCTGTATATTTACTTTGAACCTGATATTATTCTAGACGTTAATGTATACAGTATTCCTAGGTTTAAAATTACTATCCAAGACATTCATAATAATTGATATCATTTGAATGAAGAAGCTCACTAATAGAAAATAATCATACTTTATCATGTGTTTCAAGAAGTAGGAGTCAAACCTTTCCGAAATAGAAGCCATGATTTGGAATTGGAATGAAGGAATTGATGACACAGATATTGAATCTATAATAAATATTCACGATGTGGAATTAGTAAATATGAAACACTTCAAATAACTCGGATTATGGATCAGCTATAACAAATTTAGTACAGGAGAAAAGGAAATGGAACAGAGAATAGGCTGTGCCGGAAATAGTTTCCCACCAACACCGCTACAAAACTAAAACACCAAACTGAAATTTCGAGTGATGTTCTGAGCTAACCGCGCCAGATCGAGGCATACAAATGGATGTCATGCATGGCGGCAAACATGTTCAGAAATATCTAAACTCACAGTTGTATACAACCGCGTTCTAAGATTAATGGCGAGAAAAGGGTTTGAGTGAGTAAAGCTTGAGGGTCTTGGCAAAGATAATCCTTCTTTGAACATTTTGGACTGGCGCTACAGAATCGCAAACAAAGAATTGTACCAAATAGCAGATACCACATCACTTGAAGACTACCAACATCAGCAACAACTAAAATGAATAGTACATGTAAGCGGAAGAACAAATAAACAAATGATCAAAATGTTAATATTCCATACCACTTTAAATAGATGATTCCGATGGACCTCACCATCAATAAATGGGACTCAGATAAACCTTTTCCAAACAGAAAGTGTGACTGGAATTGGAATGAAAGCATTGATGGCACCGATCCTGAGTCCATCATAAAAATTCAGGATATGGAATTAGTAAACACTAAACACTTCAGATATCTTGTCGTATGAATCATCTACAAGAAATTAAGCATAGAAGAAAAGAAAATGGAACTCAGACTAGGCTGTGCCAGAGATAGTTTCACACAACACCACAAATTGCTACATAACCAAAACATCAACCTTAAAACTCGATTCATGTTCTTAAATAGTTTCGTCAGATCGAGACTTTTATATGGATGTCATGAATGGCGCCAAAACCGTTCAGAAATATCTAAACTGTCAGTTGTATAGAGCCGCTGTCTATGATCAACTGTTGAAATGGTTTTGAGCAAGTGAAGTCAGAGGTTCTTGGTAAGGACCAACCTTCTTTGAGCATTGTGGATTTGCGCTACTGAATCTCAAACAAAGAACTGTACTAAATAACAGAAACCACATAATTTCAGGTCTACCAACAGCTTCAACAACTAAAATGGACAACACATATAACTAGAAGAGCAAATAATTACATAATCAAGATACTGACGTTCCACACTACTTCAAATAAAATGTTACGAAGGACCCCCCGCCAATCAATACTGGAAACAGCTACTGGACTTGAAAACTATTTTTCTGAAAAATTGTTTTAAGAGAAAGATTTTATAAATTTCATAAAGTCGAAAAACATTACTGGTTGCTCGGTCAATGAATGCCAAATGTTTTCTTATAAGGAAACAGCTAATATTGGCATTATCATTACGTTCACTGAGATATTCAAATGAAAGAAGTTACACACACTTTAAGCAATAAAGATATAGAATACACATTTTGTGTTAATATAAAGACCCGACATAGTTTTCAAAAAATAATATTCAATAATCACGTGATTTTTTGTCATCCATTTTATATTGGTTTCTCTGTTTCTGCTCGTGACACAATTAAAATCTTAGAGCATAACCAATGAATTGATACTTGTAAGATTGTTCAAATCTTTTATTAATAATTTTAGTATAAGGAAGGAATTAATGAACACTACCATAAATTAGAATCCCCTGGGTCACATGGGTTGCATTGTGTGGTATCGTCTGTGTGTCTCGGGCTTTTGAGACTGAATCGATCCAGTTGATACTGATTGTAGAAAATTTGTGATAAATTTAAAAGCCGAGCGCTAGTAAATATTGAATTGACTTTCTTATCATTAGTATCATAAGCGCTAGTCCGGTTGATACTCCTCCCCGGTCTTTTTAACAGGAGTAGAGGTTTATCCCTTCTTTCATGTTTAGGATTGATTTTCAGTTCTTTCTAACGTCTACTTCAACTCTATACTACTAACGTCTCCACCTGAACTCTGAAATTTTATTCGCTAATTATTAGGTTGGTGCAAAAATAATGACGTAATAATATCGTTTTTTGACGTTACAAAATACGTCAAAAAACGACATTATTACGTCATTATTTTTGCACCAACCTAATAAATCTTGTCTTCTTCAAGTCTAGAATTAGCTATCTATCTTTTCGGTTATCAGGCTCTTTCTTACGCTAATACCAATCCGCACGGTAACCGTCTACCTTGAGTGGCTCTTGGGCCTTGTAGTCGGAGAACATTAGTAAAAAAAAAATCATTCAACTAATTTAAAAAGAGTTGGCTCGCGGGTACCTAAATTAGAGTTTTATGTATTTTTTTCTCCCGATGGCGATGCTGTCGGAAACTAGTCGAGGAACCTAATTGAAATTAAAAACAAAACAAATATTAATATACAACCCGGTGTGTCTGAAAATTTAAATTTTTTATTGTTCAAAACACATATATATATATATATATATATATATATATATATATATATATATATATATATATATAGATAGCTGGTTGAAGATAGCGTCTAGCATGAAACAGACTGTCGCCTCTGAGTGTTGACTTCAATGTTCACTTATATATATATATATATATATATATATATATATATATATATATATATATAGGAATTCGAACACGACTCTGTGATTCCTCAATCCAAGCCGCTATACATTACTCCACCGTGCCTCCTACATTCACTTACGTACTAATACCCTTCGGAAAGGTGTGAATCCTCTTCTTCTCCCTCCAGCTATGGGCAAATAGCAGGACAGACTGGGTTCTATAGCCTTGGATGGCAACTGGTCTAGGAGAAGGACAACTCTGAATTCAAAACCTGTGGAGGGTCGTTTGGGGACCTTGTGGCACGTAGTGCACCAGGTCTCTGAATTCGGCCCTTGAAAAAGTGTGGATGGTCCTGCACGAAACCTTCACCACTATAATCAAATCTCATATGCCGTTGTCGGGCTGTCGGTTTCCTAGGAACTGATCTGCTTGATTCTCATACGTCGAACTCGACAGGAGAGTCGACTATATATATAGGATATATATAGGATATATATAGGATATATATACAATTGCTGAAAATTTAAAGGACAGGTCCGTCTACGAAAGTCGGGATGCTGAAGGTGACATCAATCAGCTAAGTAACAAACTTTTTACTTATATTAATTATATGTATATATATATATAGTCATCCACATACAAATCTGTTTCGATGTATCACAGCTCATCAGTGTGGCTAGACACCCGCTTATAAAGTATTATATACAAATGTATATAAACGCCAGCTGCCAGCGTGGTCAATTCATTCAATGAAGAGCGGTGCGTTAATATTGTTTACGTCTTCTGTTTTGTAATTACCTTTTTCTCAATAGTGCTCGATTGAAATAAGGAGAGCGTAACATATATATATATATATATATATATATATATATATATATATATATATATATATATATGTATATATATATATATATATATATATATATATATATATGTATATGTGTGTGCGTATGAAATGTGTACATATATATATATATATATATATATATATATATATATATATATGCAATTTATAATATATATTATTCATATGTTATATATGAGCGGTATTTATTGGAAAGCGCTCAATATCAGTGATCGAGCTAACATATTTAGTTGGATTGATCTGAGTTTGTGACCCTGGGTTTCCCGCTTTTGCAATCGTTAGACAAATCACTTTTGTCTGACGATCGCAAAAGCCTGAAATCCAAGGTCACAAACTCAAATCGATCCAACTATATATATATATATATATATATATATATATATATATATATATATATGAAGAAAGCGACAGCAAAGTACAAAAAGAATACTTGACAATGCTAAAATTTAGTTGAAAATACTCAAATATTGGACAATATAGACCTGGAACCAAAAAAACTGCTCCGAAATCTAAGAAAAATAGATAAGAAAATTCTTATCGAAGAACATTCGTTGGTCTTCAGCCAAACTTTTACAAGCGAAACAATACTACCCATATACCGCGCAATACATACGTGTACCCGTCCATCATTTACGTCTCAGAGATTTTTGATAGCTTCTTCTGTTTCTTTGATAAGTTTCCCAAAGCTAAAACCGCCGTTGAAAAGGTGATTTCAGGCCTGATTAAGGAGAATGTGAAGAGAAGTCGATACCAAAACGGAAAGAGAACTTCATAGACTGTTTTGAAAAGACACAGAAAGATAAATGTATGAGGTCAAAAGGACAATACTTTAAAGGGGACTAAGGCAGTATTGCCTTACCTAAGTTTCTCGTTAATATCAATTGGATGCTTTTTGGAAATATCTCGAATACCTAATGCTAACACCCTTCTCTCCCTCTCTCTCTCTCTCACTTCTCTCCCCTATCTATCTATCTATCTATCTATCTATCTATATATATATATATATATATATATATATATATATATATATATATATATATATATGTATATTAATAAAAAGAAAGAACAGTAAGATATATAATCCGGTGTTCTTATAGATATTTTTATTTTTACAAAATAGTGCTCAATGTAAAAGCTAGAATATGTAGGTCATTAAATGACCCATGCCCTTTGTGCATACATGAGAAACTATATATTACTAAGTTTATAAAAAATAAAAATTTACTGAATCAGAGAAATGAAATAGCTATTTTATGCCGTCATTGTCAAAAATTTTCATTAAATAATATTTAAAAATAAAAATAAAAATAAATTTATAAAATAGGATTAGGTAATATATATACTTATATTTAACATGGAAAATTAATTTTATATACTGTAAGGAATTCTATTATATTTAATTGGTTATTCCTAAAAAATAGTCTATTAAAATAATTATGAAAATATTGTAAAGTTGTATTTAAAATTGTAGTTAATACGAATTCTAACCTAAACATCTTTTAAAATTATACATAGTTAAATAATACGTATTCTAACCTAAACACCCACCCAAAAGAAATACCGACACTCAAAGGATTCCTATAAAACACCTACAGAAAAATGAAATTATGATGAAAAGCTAGAGGATGTGGACCATTGGATGACCCATGTCATTACTAATATATAGTTTCAACTGTATGTACAAAGGATATATATAAAAAAAAAAAAAAAAAAAAAAAAAAAAAAATATTTAAATTAATATTTAAATATAAAATTTAAAAATCGTAATATACTTATACTTGATATAAAAATTAAATGTAATATAGTCTATAAAAACTAACAATGAAAATACTTTAAATTTGTATTTATAATTGTAGTTAATTAAAATGAATCCTAAACTAAACTTCTTTTAAATTGAAATTAAATAAATAAATTAAGTGTACTAAATCATGAAATGAATTAGCTACTTTTACCATAAAAAAAAAAAAAAAAAAAAAAATTACTTAAATAATATTTAAATATAAAATTTAAATAAATAGTAATACAAACATACTGAATATTGAAAAATAATTTAACTTATTGTAAGTGATTCAAATATTGGGTTGGTACAGAGGTAGTGGCGCGAAGATGTCGGTTTTTGACGTATTTTTTAACGTCAAAGAGCGGCGTTATTGCGTCATTGTTTCTGCTCCGGCCTATTACATTTACTTCAATTAAATAAAATATAGTATAAAAAAGGAAAATATTGTAAAGTTGTAATTAAAATTGTAGTTAATTAAAATTAAATGAATTCTAACCTAAAATTCTTTTAAATTATAATTAAATAAATAACTAAAGTTTACTAAATCAGTGAAATGAATTAGCTATTTTTGACAAAAAAAAAAAAAAAAAAAAAAAATAAATAAATAAAAATCGTAATATAATTGTAAAATAATTTTACTTACTAAATAAATAATTTTACTTATTAAATAAATAAAGTTTACTAAATCTGAGAAATGGAAAGTTTACTTAAATAATATTGAAACATAAAATTTCTAAAAAAATAGTAATATACTACATGTGATAATAATTCTACAAACTGTAAGGGATTCTAATTACATTTAAATAATTGTCCTTGAAAGAAATATAGTATATTAAAAAATTAAAAGTAAAAATATTTCAAATCGTAGTTAAATAAAAAGTATTCTGAAGTAGACAGCTACCAAAAATCTTAAAATATAAAAAAAAAAAAAAAAAAAAAAAAAAAAATTTTACTTCAATAATATTTAAATAAAAAAAATTTTTTTTAAAGTCGTAATATACTTGATATAGAATTTAAATGAAATATACTCTATAAAAACTAACAATGAAAATATTTTAAAGTTGTAATTATAATTGTAGTTAATTAAAATGAATTCTAACCTAAACTTTTTAAATTTAAATTAAGATTAAATAAATAAATTAAGTTTACTAAATCAGTGAAATGAATTAGGTATTTTGGCCATAATATATATATATATATATTTAAATATAAAATTTTAAAAATAGTAATACAAACATATTTAATATAGAAAAATAATT
>OZ010587.1:102585350-102590350 GCA_963932145.1 Acanthosepion lycidas | reverse complement strand
TATTTTTGTAATATTTGGAAATTCACCCTTAAGGGATAACCAAAGCGATTCAGTGTCTATAGCAATGCTATACTCGGCTAACCAATTTAAAAGGGTTTTAATTTTGATATGTACATTTATGGGGTTTTGGTTTTCTTTAGAAAATAATGTCATTAATGAGCTTTAAATGTTTTTCGCGGCACACCTACAATCACTTGACGATTCAAAATCACTTGGTCTAGCACAAAGAAAGGGTCCACTTGACCGGATTAGCTTCGAATAAACTTACTGCTGTGAAATTTAGCGAATTTAGCAACATCGAGAAGAACGTGAACTGTAAAATAAGCAATCAGATAGAGAACGCAAAGTAAATTTTAAAAAGGTGGAAATCATTGATTTACACAGAAAATGGAATCACGAATTCTCCAGAAAAAAATAAGACTGCCTAGTGAGATTTTTACCAAACATTAGGAATGGCATCGCTTCGGGGCTAAGATAATTCTGGCTTGTTTTTCTAATGACGTTCATGGTTGCTGATAGGATTTCGAATGCTGATGCTCAAGACAAACAAAAATGAAGAAAGAGTGTAGAGTGGGTAACAACTAACTTGAAAAACGCCTACCTACTCTTTGAAGACTATAAACCCAGTTTTCAAAATAATCTGTAGTCCAGATTGATAAATCCCTCCAAATCAGAGTAAGGTCTGATTTCAAAGAATATTCTTAAAAAATAAACACATCTATATTAGAAAAATATCCTTTAATCCTTTGGAAAGATTACTCGGATACCATTAAATGGTTCCAGAATATAAAATCTAAGACTAAAGCTTCATTTATTCAATTAGATATTATCGATTTCTACCTCTCCATTTCTAAAAACCTATTAGAAAATAGCTTAGAGTTTTCTAAAAATTATACTAAAATTACTGACGACGAAATAAAAATTATAATGGCTTCCAGACAGTCTGTACTAATATTTAATGACTCCTCTCTGGTTAAAGGAAAAAAGCAAAATTTCGATGTTCCCATGGAAGCCTATGATTCAGCCCCTATAGGCAGATTTAGCATTTTAGATAGTCCAAGTAGATTCTTAGACCCCATCAAAATGTAGGGCTGCACAGTGATGATGGACTCATTATTATACCTAATACCAATGGTCCTCTAACCTCCAAACGACAACCATTAAGGCCTTCAAATATATAAGATTTGAAATTGACATAACATCCATCTTAAAAATCGTTAATTTCTTAGATGTTACGTTTAATCTCTACAATAAAACCTACAAACCCCTCTAAATAGAAAACCAAACCCCCTATACATAAACGTCAACTCGAACCACCCCAAAGCAATTATAAACCAAATTCCCAATATAGTCAATGCCAGAATAAACAAACTGTCTTCTAGCTGCAAAAATTTTAATGAAAGCAGATTTAGATATAATCAAGCCCCTTTAAAGAGTAAATTCCAACAGACATTAACTTATCTAAAAAAAATAACAATGCGTCCAATAAATCCAAGAATAGAAAAGGAAGGTTATATCGTTCAACCTTTCATTCTGCAAATTATCCAACATTAATATAGGAAAGTACTTCTTAAATTTAATAGATAAACACTTTAGTAAAAACAAGACACTGAAATTTTTTTAACAAAATGAACTTGAAAATTAGTTACTCATGTGTGAACAATATAGAGAAAATTATAAATTCCCACAATAATAATATTATTAGAGAATTTAATGCTAATCAATAACAAAAAATACTTCTGTAATTGCAGGGTAACAACTGAATGCCCAGTGGGAGGAGTATGTATGACAGAAAACGTGGTGTACGAAGCCACGATCTTCACCGAGGAGATTACGAAACAAAAAAAAAAAATATTTATATTGGAATATCTGCTGGGAATTGGAAACAGCGCCTTTGTAACCATCGCTATTCTTTCACTAATGAATCCCTTAACCCCCAAACAGCGCTATCGAAATACTATTGGGATCTGATGGAAAACAGCTTCACCCCACAGGTGAAATGGAGAAGTATCTCTAGAGTTCGAACTCCTAGAAACTTTAGAGACAGATGTGACGCCTGCATTGAGGAGAAAACCTTGATAATCAAACATAATGATCCTGAGGAATTACTAAATCACCGCAATAAGATTATCTTTAAATGCAGACGCAGACATCATCTCAAAATAACAAACTACATATAATATTTTGGATTCCTGTCCATGCCAATTCCGGAAGTTTATACTTGAAATAACACCTGGTGTCTCTCTATATAGGTTTAATTGCTTATGTTATACTATGCATGCATATAGACATTAGTATATAGGCATATGTGTGTTGATATGTATCCTTATAATTGTCTTGACATTTGTAGGTGATTATATGGTATTTATAAGTATACACATATGTGGGTGTAGGTGTATGTAGCTGCTTATATACGGAGGTATTTACTTGCTTGTGTTTGGATGTGTGGATACATACATGCACACGCGCGCGTGTGTATGTATATATATATGTGTGAGCGTGTGTGTATGTGTATATATATGTGTGAGCGTGTGTGTATGTGTGTATATATATGTGCATGTATGTAAATATATATACATGGATATATATGTGTGTGTATGTATGTATATATATATATATATATATATATATACGTGTGTGCGTATGTGCATGTATATGCATGTATATGTATGTGTGTGTATATGTATGTATATGTATATATATATATGGGTATATGTGTATGTATATATATGTATGCATGTATGAATATATATATATAGATGTGTGAGTGAGTGTGGGTGTAGAGGTATTTGTATATGTGATTAAATGTGTTATAACTGATCTAATATTATCGTTCGTTTTCTTCATTATGAATCTACCATTATTCCTCTCATTGGTAGTATTATTATTATTATTATTATTATTATTATTATTATTATTATATTTCTTTTTTTTCATTATTACAATATCATGAAAATAATATTATTACTTTTAAATTTTATTTCATTTTGAAATATTTTTTGGGATTTTTTTAAAGATTCAAAATTTTAAATTTGAAACTTTAGATTTAGAATTATACATTTTTTATTCCTTAATTGTTATACATAATATTAATAATGTTAATAATAGTAATATTTATTGTTAGTTTATCTCATATTCACATTATATAATTTTTAAATGTTTAAATTAATGTCAAACGTTAACTGCCAAATATATAAAACTGTTTTTTTTTTCAAATTAACCGCAATATGCCAATATATGTTAATTTATTCTTCCTTTTCTTTTATTCTTTCCCCACTTTATATTCCCCTTTCTTTCTTCACACCTTTGCTTCCACGTCTGATTTTTATATCTTTAGTTCTTTTTTCTCTTTATTTCGTTTCCTGTGAGATGACTTATTTAATAAGTCAATGTCTGGTCTTTACGCCCTTACTTTTAAGTATCTTAATAAAAATAGATTTAAAATTATTCCTATCTCTCCCTTCCCTCTCTAATTTCGACCATATTTGTCAAAATCTTCCTCCCTCTCTCTCTATCACATTACATCAATTTAAAACTACCCTTCAAAAGTATATAAAAATAATACATAAATTTAAAACCATTTTTTCACACTTCGAAATGGGATCTGATGAACCAGGTAAAAACCATCTACCTCGGTAAATAAATTATAATCAATGGTTCTCTGTCTTCTAATTAAATTGAATTAATACATACATACATACATACATATATATATATATATATATATATATATATATATATATATATATATATATATATATATAAAGAGAGAGAAAACTCAAACGTTTTTGGCTATAATGTGGATTTTTTTATACGAAGAATAAAATATAATATATACACTAAAACAAATCCACATTATAACCAAAAATGTTTGCAATTTTTCTCTTTTTTTAAAAATATACATTTTTCTCTCGGTGGAACAATTATAACCTTTTTCCTATATATATATATATATATATATATATATATATATATATATATATATATATATATATATAGAGAGAGAGAGAGAGAGAGAGAGAGAGAGAGAGAGAGCAGAATATGCGTCTCTAAACGAAGGATTAAGTTAATCTTCAAATACAGATCTACAAATTTCAGTAATTTGAGAAGATGTATATCTCAAAAGTGTACGTTGTTTGCACTGTGCATCTATGAAATTTCAGCAGTCTGTCGTATGATAGCAAGAGGGGAAATTATATGTGATTGTTGACGTCTGTAAACAAACTATCGCTAAACCGTATTTTTGTAATATTTTATATATATATAGGGTGAGATGTGTAAGTAGTCGCCATTTTATATTTTTAATTTCGCACATGCACGTTGTCTGTTTTTGATTTGGACAGTTCGGCACCGTCTGTTAGAAAAAGAGTCCCATGACGCAATTTACTCTGCCGGCATGCTGAACTGCTTAACATTCGCGCTGGAGACGCCAATACGAATATTTCAGAGTGTTTTGGTGTCAATCTGAGGACATTACAGAGGGTTCGGAAAGTCTTGGATGAGTCTAATGGTGATTACGAAGGTGTTTCGAGTGATCACTACTGATGGAGACGGTTATACCTCTATCCACCTTCCCACAGGTCCTCACTCAACACGGAGGCCTACATCAAGTGCCTTGAGCAGGTAGTGCTGCTCTGTGTCAAGACGGTGGCTGCTGCAAGACCTATATATGGAAACAAGACACTGCATCATGCCACACAGCCAGGACAATCCAGTCATTCTGCGACCACATCACCCCTCACATCTGGCCACCTAACTCCCCACACTGAAAAACTCGTGATTATTATGTGTGGAACGCAGTTGAGCGAGAGACCAACAAAACTCATCGTAACGCCAAAGATGAACTGAAGGCAAGGATTATAGCAGAATTAACCAGCTAAAACAAGGAGACAATCGAGAAGAAATGCAAGAGATTCCAAAGACCTCTGGTGGCCGGGGTTGAAGCCAGTGGCGATATTATTGAATAAATTTACATTACTACTTCAAGATATTCTTGTGTA
>OZ010587.1:102562850-102582850 GCA_963932145.1 Acanthosepion lycidas | reverse complement strand
TTTTCATATATTTTAATACTATTTTTTGATATACAAAATTATATATCGTTATATATATATATATATATATATATATATATATTTAATGCACATACAAAATTTGTCGCTAAGCTGATTGATTGATGTCACCTTCATTATCTATTCCAACTCTACAGTTTCGTAGACGCACCCTCCATCAATCACTCCGTCAAATCGTAAGAGGATATCAACTATTGTCTGTTCATTTTTTGTATTTTTTGGGGGTCAATTTTGAAGTTAGTTGAATTCCTCACAACTATAAGGCCATCATCAAAACTTCAAAATGGAAAAAAAATTAGAAAAATAATACATAGAGAGTTTAAGTGCCTAAATTTAAAAGTTACTATTAATACAAAATTAAAAAGTAAACTTGCCGATGTAACATTAGACTTAATAAATAATATATACCAACCATATAAGAAAGCAAATACTAATCCTTTATATTTCCATCCAAAGTCAAATCACCCTCCATCAAAAATAAAACATGTAACCACATCCATAGAGAAATGAATTAGTATCAACTCTTCAAATGAAGATATATTTTGTAAACATTGCAATTTTTATAATAAAGCTTTTAAAATAGTGGTTACAAATGCCCCGATATTAAATATAAAAAGGATAATAAAAATAACCACAAAAGAAATAGAAACATTTGGTACACACCATCATATAAGCAAATGGTTAATAGTAAGTTAGGGCAAAGGTTTCTTGCTTTGATTGAAAAACATTTTCTATGTAATAATCCTCTTAGCAATATTTTCTATACAAATAAGCTAAAATTAAGTTATAGTTGTATTGAATATTTAGAAAAGAATTATAAAAACTATTTTTTAAATAAACATTTAAACCAAAATCATAATATTAGTGATTCAAGAACGGAAATCAATAATATTAATAATATATTATGTAACTGTCGAAATCCCATACATTTCCATTGCAAAATAAATGTCTTACAGAATCTATAGTTTACCAATGTATTATTTAATCTATTGAAAATCCAGGTATTAAAAAATTATATTGGTATCGCATAAAATAATTTTAAATTGAGATAGTACCAACATCTTTCTTTCTTCAACAACAATGGATATCGTAAACAAACATCCTTCTCTAAATATTTTTGGTTTTTAAAAGAACCAAATAAAAACCCCACAGTGAAATGGAAAAATAAAATCGAGAATTTGTATGTCCTTAGATGACCCATGTCCTCTATGCCTTTATGAAAAGCTATATATTATTAAGTTTCTTAAAAATAAAGATTTATTAAATCAGGGAAACGAACTAACTGTTTTTTGTCGGCATTGTATCATGTTCACATTAAAGCATAATTAATAGGATTTTTCTTCATATATATATATATATATATATATATATATATATTATAATTATGTATCTATTATTTGAATGCATATAATGCTACATATAATATTTAGTTAATTCCTTGGTTTTTAATCTTTTAATTTTTTTAATATTGGCATGTCTAAACTATCATTGAATATAAGAAGTATTGCATTTTAAATCATAATATTAAAATATATAAAAAATGATTTACTCATACTAGAGGCCCCTTTAAGACAACCCTAAAGTATAAAGAAATAATTTATAGAAATAAAATGCCAAAATTAACCCACTGTTTGATACAATGGGTTAATTTTGGCATTTTATTTTTATAAATATTAAAATTATTAAAAGAGAAATGAATTTAGAAAATTTAGAATTAATATGAATATAATAGCGTTTTGTAAATTCTTCCAGTTGCTAAGGAGATTTTGTTTTGTTATTAATAGTTACTTTGTTTTAATAAATTAATTTAGTTTTTGCCTTGAAAAAGTCCACATTGGACGAAACGCGTCGACTGATATTACAGTTTTCCATTCTCCATACCCGCCAGGTAAGTTGTGCGTTTCTTTCTTCTGGTCCTCCTACCTTCAATCTGTCCTGCGAGTGTAAAATTTTCCAAGCCCTCTTTCCTCATTATGTGCCCCAGAAATTTCAACTCTCTCTTCCCGATGTTAAGTATAAGTGTCCTTCTTGTTGGCATTGTCTCTAAATTCATCGTTGCTCACATGTTCTGTCCATGGTATTCTCGCATCCTTCTGTAGAATCCTATTTTTGTTGCTTCAAGTCTCTTCTCCATCTGTAAAGAGAATGTCTAGTAGTCACTACCATAGATGAGGACTGATACTGCATAACAGTTCAGTACTCTTTTCTTTCTTTCTAACGATTTTTTTCTGTTTCTTAATACTTTGCCCAGCTTTTGGAAGGCATCTTTCTCTATACCAATTCGTCAGATTTCCGTAGATAGCCAGCTGAAAATAGATTTTTCGTTGTAAAATTTTACATAGAGCTAAAGATTTAGATTTCATTTTATTCTGTTTTCACGTTTAACTCTTTCAAGTCCACATTGTTCGTTTCAGTAGACATATCTAAATAACTTTGATTTAGAAAAATAATATTATTGAATGTATTATTATAAATATAGCAATGGGACACCATGTCCGCTTTATCCCACATCAATGCATTTTGGGGACATGTATGTCGCGCAGGACGTATTGAAAACATCTGAGGGACACATATGTCATAGGGGACTTGAAATGGTTAATTATGTAGATAAGCATTTGAACTCTTTTGTGTTGACGTAGAAGTTAATACAGTTGAACGTAATCAACTGCAAAACCCAAATGTCGCTCTGTCAGTTTGCAAAATACATTGCTATAGATAACGTTTTGTTTAATGTTCAGTTTAATTTTCAAGAAAACAACAATATACTTTATCCATCCAATCAAGGAAATGTGGAAGAATGTGGGCTATGAACTAAAAAGCAAATAGATAGAACGAAAAAAAATGTCAAAAGGCGGGTATCATTGATTTACTGAAAGAACTGGAAACAGAAAAAAGCAGGAAAAAATAAAAATAAAACTGGCCTTTTGGGAATTTTGTCTAAGATATAGAATATCATTGTTTCGAAGTTGACGTAATTATATATTTTTTTTTTTTTTTTTTTGGAATAGCGTTAGGAGTTGCAGATAAGGTTTTGAATGCTGATCTTCAAGACAAACAAGAAAGAAAACATTCCATCTCACAAGAAACAACATATTCTTATAATCATATAGTTCTTCCCTCTGCCTCTCGTGCTGAAGTAACTTAATCTAAATATACATTAAGTCATATACTAGTTTGTGATTTCAATGTTACAAAAGATACTGCCTTGCATGAAAATATTTAATAGCGACTGAACCAATTATTCAGAGAAGGGCCATTTAAAAGGAGGGCATATTTAGTATGGTGGAAGCAATTCCTCAAATAAGAATACATCTGTTAATAGTTTAAATCTTTGCATCTAGCTGAAGGTGATTCTTCAGGTTGTCAGCTTCCTGCCGTGGCATTTTCCGAAAAATCTTTTCTCTTAGGTAGATACTATTATCCTAAGCGCTTATCACGATGTTTTTTTTAGAATGTATTAACTCGCTTCATATATTCTAAGGCCTCTAGAAAAAACATCTCCTGTTGATCAACAGTCTCTTACTTTTAGTCATCTCACGTCCGTTTTTCAGAACCAGAAAAAGTCCGCTAAATAACATAGGAAGCAAGTGTCTAACTATTTCTTATTACGGTGAAGTGAAAGATACTGACCTGAAGATTTGACGCTCTTTTCATTTGGAGGAAATCGCTTGAAAATTTTCGGGGCTTCATTGTGCAAGAAATCAAAGAGCTTGCTTCCATCCTTTCAGTATTAACACTTTATTAGAGAGAGCAGGTAGGTCAGTACATATGTAGTTTGTTTGGCAAACTAACCACTATCCCAGCTTGATTTTATTTAACTTTTCCACAATCCTTCTTTCAGATCTTGTTGGGTCATTAATGTTAAACATTTGAAGGTTGTCTCTATTTCTGGGAAGAGGTATTAGGTTGGTGCAAAAACAATGACGTAATAATGTCGTTTTATGACGTTAAAAATTCGTCAAAAAACGACATTATTACGTCATTATTTTTGCACGAACCTAATATTTAACTATTTACACTATTTACATTGTTCGGACTGTTGTACTCGTCTTTATTACCATATTCGTAACGTTTCAGCAGTTGTACACTCCGAACTTCTTCAGGGGATATTAGTTGGAATTTCAAAACACATGGGTAGATTGTTCTAATTCCACGTGTCATACCTTTAGATATCTCAATTTCAGATAATTTGGTGGATTTGCAAAACTAAATGGTTACTGAGACATTAGACTTATAAGTTCTCAAAATTCACTGATGTCCCTAAGGATACATAGCCATGTGGATAAATGTGTTGGTTGAGTGATCCTTGACTCAAAAAGTTGGGAGTCCACTACCTGGCCATAGTCACACCAGAGAGAACAGAAACTTGGAGAGTTGAGTTAACAAAGGGAATTAACTGAAACTGAGAAATCCAAAGGCATGACACGTGGAATTAGAACAAGCTACCCCTAAGTCGACTAAAAAAAAAATAATTCGAAATTCAAAATAATTTCACCTGAAGAAGGCCGAGCGTAAAACAGCCGAAACGTCATGAATATAAGCAATATAGATGAGGACAACAGTCCGAACAATGTAAATAGTGTAAATATTTGAAGGTTAATTTACCTTGATCCAGTCATTTCTATTGCTGTCAGTTAGTATACACTAACAAGCATCCTATTAGCTTTTTGTTGATCATTTTCATATCTTTGACTTTTGGTATTTTGGCCTTCTCTTGCTGATACATGTCTAGGTTTGTTCTTGTTTTCGCCATCTCACATATTCTTTGAATGCTCTTAGTATCTGGGATAAGATATGATTTCTTTCATTATTTCTAATGTAAAGAACATTATATTATTTAAAATGTAAACAAGTGTCGAACGCAGTCGAAACCTCAATTATTCTGCTTACTTCGATATCCTCAACTCATATAGAAAAAGCAAGTCTTAATTTCGTTCGGCTTTGAATGCTCTTAGTATCTGGGATAAGATATGATTTCTTTCATTATTTCTAATGTAAAGAACATTATATTATTTAAAATGTAAACAAGTGTCGAACGCAGTCGAAACCTCAATTATTCTGCTTACTTCGATATCCTCAACTCATATAGAAAAAGCAAGTCTTAATTTCGTTCGGCTTTGAATGCTCTTAGTATCTGGGATAAGATATGATTTCTTTCATTATTTCTAATGTAAAGAACATTATATTATTTAAAATGTAAACAAGTGTCGAACGCAGTCGAAACCTCAATTATTCTGCTTACTTCGATATCCTCAACTCATATAGAAAAAGCAAGTCTTAATTTCGTTCGGCTTTGAGCACCCACTTCCTGAATTCCACCTCAAAATACCAGGGTCATAAAACATCTCTTCGGACCAATCAGAAAGGTTTTTCACAGAAGCAGTTTCTGAGCCACTGACTCACTATAAGGCCAACGCTGATTCCACCGAAGAAGAAGAATACGACGGAACCGGCATTAGCGATGGAACCCACAGCAGGCAAGTTTAATCAAACGACATCCCACATTATCAGCAGCGACATCAAGGAACTTCCATCAACAGTGATGCTTTCGGACAGTGACGAAAGCAACAGCAGCAGAGAATCTCAGCTACTACAATGCGATAATTTATGAAACATTTCTTACATGAGCCTATCTCACTCGCTACATAAGCGCGTTGATTTTCTCCACGTGTCTATTGCGGCTACTGTCTTCTGTTATACCCCGGAAGATCCCCCAGTCTCCCACAACTGATATACGATACCCCGGAACTAGCAAATGATTGAGCCTTGTAAAATCACCTAGAAATAAAAACGGTTTTAAAATATCTCAGATTAGATCATTTCCATGATGTGCATTAATATGAATCTATTTTCGGTGTGTATCATGAAATTTGTTTGGCCTTGAAAAATATTGCGTCGTCCGTGATTGAATCAGATTTTCATAACACTCAGACACTATTTTCTCGATTGTCGATTAGTTGTCCTACGGCCATTATCTGCGATGGACGTTACTCCAAAGAAGCGTACGAAAATTATAACGCTGCACGAACACAATGGCAATCCTTACCAGTGAGCAAATGAAAGTACTATCGTCTGGTTCAGAAACTCTCCTGATTTAAATCCAATCAAGAATCTGTGGTCAATCTACAAGGAAGGACTACGTGGAATGGACATACGGAGTATTAATATGTGCCCTTGGTCATGTTTTATTGGGAAAATATGAAAAAAAAAGTAAATAATAATGGAATTATTCGTTTTGTTTCAATTAATTTGCACACGAGGGTACATAGAATGATTAAAATTTCTCGTCTAATAAGTTTCAGAGATTTGCAAATTAAAATATTACCTTTTTTTTTCAAGTATACCAAGCGCGAACTCAATCATATACGTATAAAATGGCGGGACTCTATTTGTCATATGATTTATTCGAATAGAACTGCATTATGCTACAAAAACGTGGCATTTAAAGAGTGATATTTTGTTAATGGAGATGGTGGGTTGGCCGTTAGAGATTTGGAACATTTTTTTTTAATTTCCCAACAACGGATGAGTATAGGTTTGGGGATTGCCTATACAAGAACTTTGTTTGAACCAATTGGTACACTCTATTAAATATGGCCGGGTTTTGTTTGTGAAGTGTCAAGCAATTTCGAACAAAAGTTGTTCAAAGTTTCTAGTGTGCATGGGGGAATAACGACTCTGAAAGCTATTTGTTCGTTTTGCGGAAGGAAACTCCACACAATTCACCACGTTAATTTAGACCTTTTCATGAAGTTGACTGTTCCATAGTGTGGAGCAATAAACCCATCTAGGAATAAATAAAATAAGCATACAAGTTTTACTGAAAGACTCTGAGCTATTCTCGATAATGAAGTAAGTAAAATATGCAAAAAATCTTTCTACAAAAGATTTTAATACAATTATCAATACAGCTTTGTTGGATATTCCAAAATAGGAGATAGTAGATCTTATATGTTCAACGATTGAAAGAGTAATAATTTTAAAATCTTCGAATAGGAAATGCAACAAATGTTTACAGATTTAGAACCTAAGGAAATACACAAAAATGTTACACAAATTTTACCAAATAAATAAAATAATGGACAGATTATAAAAAAATTATATTGGAAAAATCAATCCAGAAGTTATGACCATAAATATATTTAACCTATTTTGATGCACACTTCTGCCAACCACCCAAATAACATAAATAGACATGTATAATTCATTACCATATATGGCCATAATCATTGGCTCTAAAGAGAACTTCTAAATGCCTGTGTTCTCCTTTCCCATTTTACTTAATCCTCCAGTGATCTATATACAGTCCGCTAAATGTGTAGTGGCACTTGGTTTAAATATCGCATTGAGGCGAAACACTGGCAGTTACCGTGATATGTCAATTCCTATGTCCTCACACTATCGTTCATTCTCTCTCTCTTTCTCTCTCTCCCTATATATATATATATATATATATATATATAATATATTATAATAATATTTTTTGTTTAAAAATATGATTCCTTCGCTACATAAGAGTTCTCATGTTTCAAAAACGAGAGCCGAAATCATCCAAATAATTAATAGAATTAAGTTGGATTGTGGTGTTTAGTCCCGTTTCATCTTCAAGCGAAATTTTAGGAATAAGCTATCTCTCGGTTTACGTGTATTTTTAGGCACGGTCCGTTACAGAATTTGTTATTGTGGGAGTGGCTAGACTATTTTCCTTCGTTAAGTGGTCAGGGAGTTAATTCTTATCAAGATAAGAAGCCACCCCCAGAATTAGCATGATAAGATAGCTTGATAAGAATTAACTCCCTGACCACTTAACGAAGGAAAATAGTCTAGCCACTCCCACAATAACAAATTCTGTAACGAACCGTGCCTAAAAATACACGTAAACCGAGAGATAGCTTATTCCTAAAATTTCGCTTGAAGATGAAACGGGACTAAACACCACAATCCAACTTAATTCTATTAATTATTTGGATGATTTCGGCTCTCGTTTTTGAAACATGAGAACTCTTATGTAGCGAAGGAGTCATATTTTTAAACAAAAAATATTATTATAATATAAGCTCTACTTCTGTATGGAGCACTGTCTTCTTAAAAATAAAAACAAAAATACTAAGGAACCCCGGATTATGCACCCAACGTGTTCTTTTCTATTTTCTGCATACCTGCACAAGGATATATATATATATATATATATATATATATATATATATATATATATATATATATATATATATACACTACAGTTCAAAAGTCATTTTTAAACTGGCCCAAAAGTAGTTGTTTTGTACTTTAAATAGAAAATTATTATACATGGTTAACAAAAGTGAAGGATGATTTTATTTATTAGAAATTTTATTATGACAAAAAGAAAAAAAAATTATGATTGAATTTTGCTCTCGTCAAAATATCCTTCTTTAGCCTTGATTACTGCAGCACAAAATTTGGGCATTTGTTGCAAAAGTTTCTCAAAGTATAAGTTCTTTTTTCAATGACTCTAAGAGGTCTTTTTCATTTTTTTCACTCTTCTGTTCATCTCATGCTAATTCTGGGCGTGGCTTCAAACTTTTGAACTGTAGTGTATATATATATATATATATATATATATATATATATATATATATATATATGTGAAAAGTGTGTGTATATAAATATAAATAAATATATATATATGTGTATAATTATTTATATATTATATGCGCAGTACTTATTAGAAAGCGCTAAATATCAGAGACAGAGCTAACATATATGGTTGGATAGATGTGAGCTTGTGACCGTGGGTTTCACGCTTTAGCGATGGTCAGACAAACTCTGTTTATCAACCAATAACCCCTTGTTTCTTAGTGGCTTTACTCCCTTGCTTGGGAAAAATTCGATTAAAAGAACCGAGCGTCTACCTAAATACGAGCATCCATTAAAAATAACGTTTAAAGTGATAAAATAAAGAAATAAGCGACATTAGTCATCCACAGACGGAGATCTTTGATTTACGGAATTAACAAAGAATTAATAAAACAATAAAATCCAATAAATATCACAGAGAACCTGAATGCCTCTCAATAATCCAAGAGGAAACGAAAAAAATATTTCAGTAATATAAAACATGTTTTAGGAATATAAGAAAAATAATAAAATCGTATCCGACACCTGTTGAACGTGTGGTTGAAAGCATGTGCTAGGTTTGGTTTGGTTTGGTTTGGTTTACGGCATATAAACCTCAATGGGTGATTTAATGCTGACAAGATTTTTATTGCTGGTAATATTCTTCTTCAGAAATGTATTGTTGGTAATATTTTTTTTTCAAAAATGTATTACTGGTAATATTTTCCCAAAAAAGTATTGCTGGTGTTAAAACCTATTTTTATACTTTCATAGTGTTTTGACCCCTTTTGAAGGGTTAACTATTTGTCCATAGCTGGGATCCTGACAGGTGCCACCACCCCGGGCCAGGGTGGATCTGGGAGCCTCAGCAATTAAGAGGTGCTCCTCAAAACCTCCTGATCAAAGGTTTTGCTGTCGGATGTAGTTTATCGTCTTAACCAGGACGGTGTAATATCTGTAGTTAGATAAAAAGATCTATTTATTGTCTCGGTAGAATAAATAAATAAATAGATAGATAAAACAACAGTAAATGGCTTCTGCGGTGAATGTGATAAAAGTTTAAATGTAACAGACTGGAACCAAAGTATACAAAAAGACGTACGATTGTGGGACAAGAATTGTGCATTGGGAACCGTGTAAATAACTTGAATTCAACCATGAAGAAAAATGTTATCAACATAAACCAGACATTGGCCTAGAACACAAATTTACAAAATATTCTGGGATTTCTATACCCAGACAGACTACGCCATCCAAGCAAGAAGACTAAATCCGATAAACGTTAATAAAGCAAAAAAAAAAAAAAAAAATCAGACAGATCGTGAATGTGGCCTTACAAGCAGACTACACAGGAAATATAAAGCTGACGAAATATCAGGACTTTGTCCTGTAGTTTTGAAAGATATAGAAAGAGGTATCAGAAAATTCTCGGCCCTACTGGGAAGCCCTTCCAAAAACTAATCTGATATCTTGTCATTTGGTTACATTTTGGGAAATATTTCGGTCTGAAACGTTTTCAATATATTTCTGGTCTTTTATGAAGGTTATTGCCGTGCCCATAATAGTAGGAGCGCTTGGAACAGGCTAACAATGAAATGAGATTGGCGCAGTTAGAAATCTGAGAAAGGACAAACTACTATATTGCTGGGGTCTGGGAGGAGAGACTGGGAAGGTTGTTGAGAATAAGGAAGTGTTTTACTGTCACATTCTCCAACTTAGCAATGACTAAAAAGACACACGTGTGAACATGCAATAGTATAAATAAGTTACCCTACTTATAGTAATTTTCTAAGCGCAGCTTAGATGTGGCACAAGGCCGAAAGTATGGGTCACCCAGTGATAATCGAACACACTACTTAGTTGTAATTGATCTAGCAAGACAAGCTTACTAACCATTACACCACGGTATTTACTCTGTCCCCCCACTTGGACGAGATGTGAAACAAGGTCTATTTTTAAGTGTAGAGTCGAGCGCATACGTCGGGACAGGAACAGAAATTCTCCTCAGCCCCCGCAACGGTCAGTTGCGCTGGCCTCGTTGCGAGCACTGATCTCTCCCTCTCGTGCAATGGGATTTGGTTGGATGGTTGGTTGGTTGGGTTTTATGGCATATCAACCACTGTGGGTCATTTAATGCCAAATTAAGGTATATATATATATATATATATATATATATATATATATATACACACACACACACATATATATATATATATGCATACATATACACATATACATACATAGACATATACCTATGCATATGTTAAATATACAGTACTATTAAACATATAGCTGGCAACATTATTTTTTTAAAAAAAACGTATAGCTGGCAACATTATTGTTTCAAAAACGTATACCTGGCAACATTATTGTTTCAAAAACGTATAGCTGGAAGCATTGTTTCCAAAAAACATATAGCTGGCAACATTATTGTTTCAAAAACGCATAGCTGGCAACATTGTTGTTTCAAAAACGCATAGCTAGCAACATTGTTGCTTCCAAAAAACGCATAGCTGACAACATTGTTGTTTCAAAAACGCATACCTGGCAACATTATTGTTTCAAAAACGTATATCTGGCAACATTATTTTTTCAAAAAAAAACGTATAGCTGGCAACATTATTGTTTCAAAAACGTATAGCCGGCAACATTATTGTTTCCAAAAAACGTATAGCTGGCAACATTATTGTTTCAAAAACGCATAACTGGCAACATTATTTTTCAGAAAACATTATCTGAGGCTTTGTTGTTGGACGTAGTTTATCGTCATACCCAGGACGCGGATGTAGTTTATCGTCATACCCAAGACGCTCGTGCAATGGGAGGGCGCGGCCTTGGGCAGCTGTTCCACAGGGCTGGGCACATCTTAGGTATAATTTTCCTCAGTTTCCCCTCTGTCCTTTGATAGAGAAGCCACTGAGTGCACTCTGCCTAAAGACAGAGATGCAACTAAGAGATGATATGCAAACGTGAACTTACTCAAAAAGAGTAAGTTACACATCAACGTGATTTTCCAAGCGTAGCTTAGATGTGGCACAAGGCCGGAAGTAGGTGGCATCCAGTGAGGATCTAAATCACTACTCAGTTGTAATTGATCTAGCGAGACAAGCTTTCTAACCATTACACCACGCCGAGGTGCCAAAGTTGTCCCTCTTATATAAAGGATAAAATAAACAAAACATTGGAAAACAGTAAATATGGAAATAATGACGAGACAATGGATCATATATTCAGGAATTGTAGCAAATTAACCCAGAAAGAACACAAGGATGGGCATATGCGAATAGAGACGATAGTCAACTGATACGACCGACTTCATCATGACGATGTTGACCAATGGTGGAAGCAAAGATCAGAATCTGAATGAAACGTATACAATCTCCTGGGACTTTGAGATTCAAACGGATTACCTAATCCCGACTGGATTTGAAATTAAGGAAGAAGAAAATTTATCATCTCAACCACGTTTTATCTTTGTTGTTTTGTTACTTCCATTTTTTTTGTCAGCCGCCGTTGGACAATATTGTATTATTTCTAGTTTAAACAAATTATGTTAACAAAATTATATTAATTCTAATGTAAGAGAGTAATTCTAACGATGACGGGACCCGTCTAGAAGTATTTTTGTTTTGCGTCTCAAAGAAAACGTTTTTGCAGGTACGTTAACGTACCGACTCTTCCTTTTGTTTAAACTAAAAAAAAATTGTTTGTAAATTAATCAACAAACATGAGAAATATCGTTCAACTAAACTACATAGAATGATTGAGAGTTCTCGTCTAATACGTTTCAGACAAAACATGAAAATAAAATTCAATAATCAGACATCTAGACAATGGATTTGTTGAAAACAGGACACTGAGGAGAATGTTGGAGGATTAAGAAAACTTGATTTTATTTAATCCCCACGACAATTGCCAGATACTACTGGTATGAATAATAATAATAATAATAATAATAATAATAATAATAATAAATGCCCTGATACTACACTACATGGTGTTCGTAGCTACTGTTATAACTCACTCGTAGCGGTTATAATTTATGTCTAACTTTGGCGACTCGCCGTGAGATCATTAGAATTCTTCCAGGCTGACTCCAACGGACTTCTAAAATAAGTAGAAAAAGTAATTCCATCATCTGAATTGTATGTGAATTCAGTTATGGCATTTGTTGCCGCATCGGAATTGAAAGAATTTGGGGAATTTTCCGTTTTCTTCCGTATTATTTCAATTAAATTGAATTGGAGTTGTTTCTGGTGTTCCAACAACTGCTGTTGTTGCTGCTGTTGCAAAAAATCCCTTTTCCTACTCCGCATGACTTTCAAACTCTCGTCGCCGCTGTTATGACTCCACTCCTAGCGATTATAATACTTCTGATCTGATGGGAGATTTTGTCAAGGTGAATTAAGATGGCCTACAGTAAATATTCCATAGAATTGCTTTTCAGCTGCTTGACTATAACTATTTGGTTATGCCCCCTTTTAACTATCGCACAGTACATCTCTTTTCTTGAGCGGGTGTAGTGGGGGAGCATTATGGCTAAATGTCGAGGTGATTGTTTCTATAAGTTTAAAGAAAGATGCATCTTGGAAACACCCAGATTCTGAATTGTTTCTACCTGGGTCCCACCGCAAGGATATGTTCTGCTTTTATTAAAATCTGTCACCATGTCACGCACATTTGGCCGTGATGCATTTGCCTGATATACCTTCATTAAAGTTTTCTGAGGAATATATTTCATTTATTTGCATCCCAGTGCCACTTACTTGATGCGCTACTTTCCCACTCAATAATAATAATAATAATAATAATAATAATAAGAAGAAGAAGAAGAAGAAGAAGAAGAAGAAGAAAAACAAGAAGAAAATAAAGAAATATAAGCATAATGATATTAATCCGGTCAAAGAAAAAAATCAAATGACTGCATATAACATTCACCATCGATTTGTACTGTGCACTGCGCATGCTCATATCTGCCGACGTTGTTCCCCATCAATCATCGTCGCTTCGTTTATTTGTCTTTTATTTTATCGCTACTCCATTGACGTTTTATACTGGTGTCATTTGGTTCTTTATTAAAATTATGTGACTCTTTCTAGCTACTGAAATAAAATGGTATAAAATATCCGACCTTTCTCTTAACCTGTTGCAGGTGAGCGAATATGAGGAAGTGTCATGATTTAAACAGGACAACAGAATTCGAATTAAACATAATAAACAGGGAGAAACTAAAAGAAAAAAAATAAAATATACCAAAGTGCTAATGGTGGCCTAGACGTGCTTTTTTCGTTCCATTTTTTATTATGTTAATGTAATTAATGTCAGTGCGAATAAACCTCAGAAAATACGAACGCAAAATATTATTGGCCAAAATATAATTAGGATATCAAAAGAAACCAGAGAAACAATCTCTCCAGATTTTAAAACATTTTATGTAATATTGGAACAAATGAATTTCTCGCTTAATATATTATTATATCGGCAGGAAATGTTGGAAAATTCAATTCAGAATTGGGTTTTTTATTTGAAAAGGCCGGGTTATGATCAGAGTCCATTATGAAGCGAGATGTAGTACGATTTGAATAATTTGCTTTAAGGTATCAATAAGCAGAGGCTTATACTTCCTTTCTCGCTGTGTAAAATAATATTCCAATTTGCGAATATTTTTACTATTTTTGTTAATTCTTCTTGTAGGTGACGTTTCCTTTCAAGACTCCTCACATCTTCTAAAATTTTGTAGCTTATAGTTACAGCAGAACATTATCTTATTGAGTTCGCATCTCTCTTTGAACACATTGAGGTTCATCAATCATCATTTGAGCGATCATAAACATGTTGAGACCTCACATCTCTTTTTGAACCTTTTGAGGTGGATCATCATCATCATCATATGAGCGATTATAATCCTCCTGAAACCTCACGTCTCTTTTTGAACCATTTGAGGTGGATCATCATCATACGAGCAGTCATAATCCTGTTGAGATCTCACGTCTCTTTTGAAATCCTTTGAGGTGGATCAACAACATATGAGCAATCATAAACAGGCTGAGACCTCACATATCTTTTTGAACCCATTAAGATTGATCATCATCATATGAGCGATCATAATTCTGTTGCGACCTCACATATCTTTTTCAACCCACTGAAGTGCATCACTCGTCATATGAGCAATCACAATCTTTTTTTGAACTCATTGATGTCCATTATCATATCAATCACTACTTAGCAGTAGAAAATAAGGGCAATACGATATATGCCCTGAAGTTTAACCAGATTGACAAGTACCTGATGAAGGCAAGAGTGTAAAACAGTCGAAGGTTTGTGATGACATCAAAGATGGGGGCCGAATGTAAATAATGCAATCATGTAAATATGCAAATAATGCAAATAAAGACAATCACGTAGTTTGGAAAGACAAGCCCTCCCTAACTCAATTCGGTTAACCTGCAGGCAATTCTAAACTGAGCCACTGATTTAATCTAGACAATTAAAGTGGTTGGTTCATAAATTTGCTAGTATGATAATTGTGAGTTCAATATTTGAGCCGACATTAGTCCAGACTCAGACTAAGCGGAAACACGTCTAGCAATAACCGAACAGTAAAAAGTGAAAAACGAACACGATAAAATATTCCTAGCAATAGACACTAGGACGAGAAATAATTATACACTAACATTAATTAAAGGATTCAGTTCGAAATTTCCTGAGGGTTACCGGGATTGACATACACCTGAAGAAGGCCGGATAGTATAACGTCCGAAACGTTGTGATGATAATAACAAAGACGATGACAATGATTCAAGTGTATATAATGTAAATAACGATAAATCTTCATCCCATAAATTCATTTCCAAATTGAACCCTGAAAAAAATATATTTGCATCAGTAAAGGTTCATACTGCCCCCAGATCAAAATATTTACTTTATCTGGGGAGGTCCATACTGAACCCAAATCAAAATATCTGCTGCATCGGGAGATGTCCATACTGAACCCTGACAAAATATCTATTGCATTGGAAGAGGTTCATAAAGCCACCAGATCAAAATATCCACTGCATTGCGAGAGGTCTATACTGCAGCCAGATCAAAGTATCTCTTTCATAGGGAGACGTCCATATTTGATCCCAGGTTAAAATTGCTACCGTCTTTCATTGTTTTGCAATTTTTTTTCTTTGTGCAATTTCTGATACCAAAAGAAAAATATTTCCTTCATCCGCTTGTAATAGAAGTCCTCCTTCCACTTAAAACATAACACGAATCAATAAGTAAGCCTAATATATTCTCCTCCGCATGTTAAAAGCTAATATACTTTCACTGAGAGAAGATTTTCCAAAATAGAAATAACACAAAATAAAACAAAATTCACACGCATTTACCCTCTATAAAACGAATGGTGATATATATTATTTTATTTCTCAAGAAGAAAGAAATCGTAGCACGACAGTCGAATATTTATAATATAAATAACCTGATTTATGCAAGGGCTTGAATGGAGAAGCAAAGGGTTCTCTATACAAACCCCAGTGAAATATTATCCTTTCTCAAGCAGAGAGGAAAACAGTAAGGAGCGCTCAAATTTATTCGAACGATGAGGAATATATATATATATATATATATATATATATATATATATATATATATATATATTTCTTCTTTTTCTTATAATTTTTCTTCTTCTGCTTCTTCTCTTTCTTCTTCTTCTTCTTCTTCATCATCATCATCTTCTACTGCTGCTGCTGCTGCTGCTGCTGCTGCTTCTACATCATCTTATAATTCTGCTTTTCTTTTGCTGCTGCTTCTTTATATATATATATATATGTGTGTGTGTGAGGTTGGTAAAAATAATGAGGTAATAATGGCGTTTTTTGACGTTAAAAAATACGTCAAAAAACGACATTATTACGTCATTATTTTTGCACCAACCTAATATATATATATATATATATATATATATATATATATATATATATATATATATATATATATATATATATATATATACATTGTATGTATGTATGTATTTATATGTGTGTGGTCCTTCCATTACAGTGATATTGTGCAAGAACCTGATTCTTACACCTCGCAACAAAAAGACTGAATACAATAAATATAAATCTGTTTTTTAACTCGATTACTAAACCTATGAAAAACAAAGATTGCACAGGTAACCATCTTTACAGAAGAGTAACATTTCTAACGGCAGCCATCTTAAGTATATGCAGATTTTTTTTTCCATTTAGGGTTGGCAATGTTCATTGTTTTTAAGCAAAAGTTCGTTGATTTACGTTAAAAGAAAATATATTTTTTTAGGAAGAGCCAAAATTTTCTGCCCCTAATGCACAATTCCTCTTCTTGATAAGCGTTGTGCCTAGTCCAGAATTTGAATACTTTGTAAAAGTAAAGTGTAGACAGCGCCAAAATGCATACTCCTTATCCATCGGCAAGACCCAGGAATACTGTGCTCTTCTTCTTTGTGTCGTGTACCTTCAAGATGTGGGCGATAATGGCTCTCCACAATTTCTTGTCCTTTGTAGCTCTTAGTAAATTTTATGTTTTTGTTATTTCTCCTAAACCCTGTTCCGTCATCCATTTACACAAGCTCGTTGGGTAGGTTATGCACCGTTTTTCTCCGTCCATCTTGCATTCACCCTGTCCTGTGAGAGTCAAGTTTTCAAAGCCCCCCCCACCCTATCTTCATTTGTGTACTCTAGAAACTTCTTGTCTTTCTTTGCAACATACTTCCTACTTTTCCTCGAAATATAACTCTTATAGCCACTTGTAACATAATTCCTATTATTATTATTATTATTATTATTATTATTATTATTATTAGATATGTTATTCTACTCTTAGATGCTTCGGTGTAGTAATGATGGTCATGTCTCGGCTTTTCCCTGACTCTTAGAGGCTTTATCCGGGTGATGATGGTTTTTCTGTTCTTCTTTTCTTTTATCTTGTTGTCTGGGCGATTAGGTTTGATTGTTTTGTCTGTCTGCAATGTAAAGTCCCATAAAATTTTTACAGGTCCAATCTCTGGTCTGAATGATGTTTATAATTAGTTCCTTGAAGTTTTCTTCCCGTATATTGATCTACTCTATCATGCCGAGTTTTACATTCAGTTGGTTGCTAACACTGTGCAACCTGTTACAAGATTGTCAATTGTTTCTGGATATTTATTATAAAATCTGCATTTGGGCTCAATACAATTTTTCAGTATGTATGCTTGAATTTAACATTGTTTGGCACAAGGCTGTAGTAGTTCCCTGAGTAAATGCATTACTGGATTTTGTATACGGGGGAGTGACGTGAAATTTTTCGTCCCGATCCATTTCCCGAAAACAGTATTTTGGTGTTTTGTCCTTGAAAAACTGATTTTTTGAAGTGGACTGTGTCAAACTCGTAAGGTATATATATGAATAACTCTTCAAACACAAACAATTTAAAATAATCTAACATTGTTCATCATATATATATATATATATATATATATATATATATATATATATATATATATATATATATATATATATATATATTATTGTAACCTAGGGAAAGTTACTGAATAAAATAATCACACGAAGATTGGTAATGAACGATAATACTTAAGATAAGAACACGACGCGTAAAAGAAGTAGTCAACTGCTAAAAGTGAGTCAAGTGAATACCACAACAAATCTTCAACTGCGGGATATCTACCAACCGCCCCATACGGTCAGATGTAGCACAAGGCAAAATTTAATGTGGGGTATCCGATTCCGTAGCTCGGCCAAAAATTCCCCGTAGACCCCGTATAAAACAGGGTCGGGTAGCTTTTTCTCGAAACGAGACTCTGCCCTTCGACATAGCCTCGTCAGGGGATCATCTCTGTCCGAAGTCAGATAGTTTAACCAGCACAACTGGAGACGGATCTCCAATTGCAGACCAACATACAGTAGTTACTACTGTATTTATGTGAATGGGGACGTACCCATTATCGTCTGTAGATATGCTACAACATATATATATTATTCAAACATATATTGTTAAATATACCAGATAACGAATGCCTATTAAGTTTGATCATGAGCCGTTCTAAGCTTCGTATATGAGCTTTAGATTCGGGAGAAAATAAAGGCAAAAATTGTCCAAAATTTGGTTATTTTTTATGCCGTTCCCCTGATCTAAGCTTTCGGCTCACATGAGCCACCATCAGAGTTGTTATACAGATATTACAACAGAGATGTTCACCATCAAAGATGATATCCTGTTATGTTTACATAGAAGTTTTCTATGCGACGATAACGGAACAGCAGACGCAGGTCGTAAATTCCTAATGCGCTTCTATGACGTCGTATATGACCACACGCAAGAATGTTAACAACAGAACCGTATGTTTAAATGTATTGTAAAATGTTGGGATTTGTTTGAAATGTGTGGGTTTCTTTGTTTTAATGTAAATGGCTTCCAATCTCTTAAGGGTGTTTTTACTGTATGTATGTGTGAGTATTGTTATACGAAGCTTAGAACGGGTCATGATCAGACATAATAGACATTCGTTGTCTGTTATATTTAACATATATATATATATATATCAGGACATCGCAGAAGAAAACATTCCTCCTCAGCTCTGCCCCGGACTGGTCATTGAGAGTAGACAAAGGCAAGCAGCTTAAATTTCTAGTGGAAATGATACAAACTAAGTTTCGATTAGACATGATTATTTATTCTGTAAAGGCCAAGCTATGTTAGAATTAACGGTCCCTTGGGAAGAGAATATGGACGAAACCCACGAAAGGAAGCTTGAGAAATATTTACAGATTGTAGAGGAATGTAAAATAGGTGGTTGGGTTCACTATTTTACATATTGAATATATTTTACGATTGAAATCGGTTGAAGAGGATTTGCAGGATGATCACTATGTAAGATGCTGCCATTATTAGGTGTAACAGGTTTAGAAAAAACAAGGCTATTCGCTCAATCACATTGGCAGCAGAAGAAGCCACCAGATGGTTATAATTGAAAAGATCAAGTGATTGGCAGTCAGTAAGGAGATGAAAGTAAATAGCGATTGATCTATTTTTTTTTTTAATTGGAGGTGGGGATGGTCTTGGGTATGGCCTAAAACTCCACGAAACAAAGTAGTCTCGACTAGGGGACAGAATTAGGGTACTCCGAACCATTGTTACCCACGGGTAAGATCTAGCACCTGTTTGCTCCCTACCAGGGTTATGGCATTTTGTCAAAGCTAGGCAAAAGGTAAAGACGTCACAGAAGAGTAAAACATCCCTCCTTAGCTCTGCTCCAGACTGGCAATTGAGGGTAGACAAAGGCAAGCAACTTAAATTTCTAGTGGAAATAATACAAACTAAGCTTCGACCAGACATGATTATTTATTCTGCATAGACCA
>OZ010587.1:102462850-102560350 GCA_963932145.1 Acanthosepion lycidas | reverse complement strand
CGTCTTTCTCAATACAAAACACGCCAGCAGCTCATAGAACTCAATTCAATTTGACTTAAAGAGTAATATATATATATATATATTATGAAATGGACAAAGTCCGACAATTATTTTAAGACATTTTTATACTTTCTTATACATTCGGAATCGTCATTTAGCAACGAAGGAGCGTTCTGTTAGCAAGTTTAAATACAGTAAATTCGACATTGCTAACCGAACGCTCCTTCTTGGCCAATTCGGTAAAGGCACGTCAAGCTAAATGACGGATTCCGTATAGGATCCAGGTTCGAATCCTGTCGGAAAACGAATATTTTCTGTGAAAATTTCTCGGACATTCAGGCCGGTAAGTTTTGTTTATTATAAAAAGCATTTATTTAAATATCTATAAAAAGAATGTATAAACATAAAAATGTCTCAAAATATATATTTACATTTTTCAAACAGACAACAAATGTCTATTATGTTTGATCATGAGCTGTTCTAAGCTTCGCTTTAGTTTTGGGAGAAAATAAAGACAAAACTTGCTCAACATTTGGATATTTTCTATTATGGTATACCTCGATCTAAACTTTTGGTTCATATGAGCCATCATCAGAGTGGTTATACCGACATTATAACAAAGATATTCACCATCAGATATGATATCCTCTTATGTTTCCATAGAAGCTTTCTATGCGAGGATAATGGCCGCGGAACAGAAGACGCAGGTTGTAAATTCGTAATGCGCTTCTATGACGTCATTCATGAACACGTGAGAAAAAGATAATATTATGTTTGTTGATAACATTTTCGCGATCGTTATCGTAGCATAGCAAACTTCTATTTCTGTTTTATTTAATAATATATGTTTGAATAATGATCTGCTGCCACAATAAACTAATATATATATATATATATATATATATATATATATATATATATATATATATATATATATATATATATATATATTCATTAATACATGTTTGATTAAATAATATACACAAGTTTTGTCTATTTTAAGCAAAATCCTTTCATAACGTCTGATAAGCTTAATAACATTATCATTGAAAGACGAAGGAAAATCACCATGTTGATACATGTCTTATTCTTAATCATTTCTAAGCTTTCAACTTCCATAAACCATCATCGGAGATTAAAGATCCCAATTTTGCAACAATTATAGTTTGTTTGTATATATATATATATATATATATATATATATATATATATATATATAAGTGAACATTGAAGTCTACACTCTGATGCGACAGGCTGTTTCATGCTAGGCGCAGTTGTCAGGCCTAGCATGAAACAGCCTGTCGCCATTGAGTATTGACTACAATATTCACTGTTATACTTATATTTACATACGTTCTATCTTTGATATCGAGCACTTTATCCCCTAAATATAGCACACCTTAAAATATATTTCTTCATATATATATGTTTATATATATATATATATATATATATATATATATGAAAAATTTCTCAGAGTTAACCTGTAGAAAAAGAAAATATTTATAAAGGTAAAAGACAATAGGAAAAGGTATTATTAGTCAACGCGTTTCGCCCAATGTGGACTTTTTCAAGGCAAAAAATAAATAATTTTGAATGAATTCATTTCGTTTTTACATTGAAAAATCCACATTGGACGAAATGCGTCTCCTAATAATACAGTTTTTCTATTGTCTTTTACCTTATATATATATATATATATATATATATAGTGTTGAATATAACGGACAACGAATATCTACTATGTTTGATCATGAGCCGTTCTAAACTTCGTATGGTTTCTTTAATGCACTAGTCATACATAGAAATAAATTCAACCATAATTTTGATTTTAAAAATGCTACACTCATAAAAAAAGAATATAACTCACTCAGAAAGAAAATTCTAGAGAGTGCCGCCATTGAATATTAACCAAATATTAATCTACGCCCAGGCCTTTTCACTATTTCACCTTTCTTAACAAAATTACTGCTCTCCCAAACAAATGTACACAACAATATCGTAAAAACAAACGAAAATGGTTGAATCCGCCGACACAGCTACAATGACAATATTCTCCACACGTGACAGTAACTGACGTTATTTTCAGTTAACAATATGAAAATAGTGTTCTCCACATTCCAGTTGTTAGGAACATTCTGTTTTTCGTTATTATTAATTACTTTCTTTAATTAAATTCATTTCGTTTTTTGCTTTGAGAAAGTTCACATTGGACGAAACGCGTCAGTAATAACTACAGTTTTCGTATTGTCAATTATATATATATATATATATATATATATATATATATGTGTGTGTGTGTGTGTGTGTGTGCGTGTATGTATGTATGTATGTATGTATGAACGTATAAAATATTTTAAGACAACAGACAAGTTTTTCGTATATTAGGTTGGTGCAAAAATAATGTCGTTTTCTCACATATGTTACTATGTGAGAAAACGACATTATTTTTGCACCAACCTAATATGTCCGGTACATCGACGACACATTCCTTCTTCGAAAGAGATTTTGACCAGACGAAGAAAAACACTTTAGGAAACCTTTGAAAGTAATTTCGTACTTAGTTTTACAAACAAACTCACCGTAAAGTTAAAAAAAAAATCCTTTCTTGTGATAATATCATTATCATTACATCAGAAATGAAATAAATCAACTCTAGTATAAACTGATGGGCCGTTAACTATCAAAACGAATTCCCTTATCTGAAACAAGAGAGACTTCATAAAAATTTATCTTCCTGTACAATATCAGTAATAAAATGATTTAATGTAAACAAAAACTTGGTAATAATGACTTTCATTAAAGCGGTAAAAAGGGACATGTTAAAACACAGAGAAAAAAAACTATAGTAAAAAAACGAAAGTGAATAAAATTACTGTACACTGGTAATATGAAAATGCAACACGATTAACATTAACAACCACAACAAAAAAAAAAAAAAAGACCAAGAAGGAAGATCGATGTGATTTATTTTGATATTACCACATTGCGGTAATACTATATTTTACCCCTTTTTTGTTATTATTTTTAACATGTCCGTCTTTTTATCGCTTTATTAAAATTTTGTACTCTTGCAAGAATAATTCATTAATGAATTTCCTAAACACATTGTTGATGAACAATTAAATTATTATTACGAACAATTTATACTAATATACATAATAAACATAACTAAAATCACAATAAACTATACAATTAACTTATTTTATTGTAACAAAATGCAATTCAAGTACATAAACAAGGAAAAAGTGAAACAAAATATAATCGATAAAAAGGTAACATCTACAGATTAGTCAAAATTGCCCAAGATTCATCATATACGATAGAAAATTTAAAACTTTACCTCTGCGATTCCTAACAACACTTCTCTGCAAAATATACTTTCCAAAAGACAAATATTGTATACTAATTCTCTTCTCGTTTAGAGGACTGTGTCTCTGTTGATATATAATGTGTTAAGGAGTCCACCCTTTTTTATACAAGTGGACTCGCCCAGTGTGTACTTGTACTGCTGCCGGTGAATACCCGGGAGTGAGACAGTGAGAAAGTGAAAGTGTGAGGTAACCGTTTTTTAGGAGTCACAGTTGCGAGCACGTAGACTTAGAAGGAAGTCATACTTCGATACTGAATTTCCCAGATTGTATATATATTATTATTGCTACTAACTGCATTTCTGAATCTACTAACCGTATTACCAGATGTATTATTACGTCAATACATTTATTTGCTATATTTCATTCCTGCGTTTGTCATTCATTTAAGACCGGATTTCATCCCGGAATCCACAACAAATTGGCGACGAGCGATTCGAACTCACACGAGAAGAAGAAAGAGAAAAATCCTCCCCTCGTCCGCAACAAATTGGCGACGAGCGATTCGAACTCACACGAGAAGAAGAAAGAGAAAAATCCTCCCCTCGTCCGCAACAAATTGGCGACGAGCGATTCGAACTCACACAAGAAGAACAAACAGCAAAAAAATTCCCTCGTCGTCCACAACAAATTGACGACGAGCGATTCGAACTCACACGAGGAGAAGAAATAGAAAAATCCTCCCCTCGTCCACAACAAATTGACGACGAGCCACTTGAACTCACACAAGAAGAACAAACAACAAAAAATTTTTTCTCTCGTCGTCCACAACAAATTGACGACGAAGAGTTACGAGATTAAAAATACGTAAAATTGAGTTATCATGGAAGATTTTAAAAATATTTTGGTAGAACTGGTAGAATACCAAAATTACAACTACAAGAAAGAATGGAAGAAAAATGGCAAAAGCAATTACTACAAACGCAGAAGGAAAATCAAGAAAGACAAATAGAGCTCCAGGAACTAATATTGAAAGTAGCGGGTAACAAACAATTAGATATTGAAAAAGAGGCAACTTTTTTGCAAGACGCAGTGTGGAATACCATAGAATTTCAAATATTCTCTAAATGAGGATAAAAATTTCGGAGATTACTCCAGAAGATATGAAGACATCTTTAACATCGACTGTTAAAACTGGACAGAAGCAAAAAAGCTACGTCTATTGCTTAGAAAATTAGGAACTGAAGAATATACAAAGTTCGTGGATTATATATTGCCAAAAAAGACGAACGAATTAAAATTTTACGAAGCAGTTATATGTCTTAAAGAACTCTTTAGTCCAAAAACATCACTCTTCCACAGGAGGTGGAAATGCCTTAACCTGGTAAAGGGCGATAATGAGGATTATTCCCCGTTTGCCGCAATCGTAAATAAACATTGCAACGACTTCAAATTAGCAGAATTAACCCCGGACAAATTTAAGTGTCTCATCTTTGTCCAAGGGTTAGTTTCAACAAAAGATAGTGAACTGTGCAAAAGAATGCTTTCAAAATTACAAAATGAACCTGGATTAACATTACAACAATTATCGGAAGATTGCGAGAAATGCCGATGTATAAAGAAAGACTCGAAGGGCATTAAGGAGTCAGCTGCATCTCATATACGTAAGTTAAACAAAAGTCTACGTTCTTTACCCTCCCCGGAAAGAAAACAAAAATTCTATAATAAGAGAAAGAAAAAGTACAACATACGCGGCAAATTATGCCGAAAATCGAAGCGAATATAAGCCCCCCACCTCCCCATCAGAATGTGGATGACTACACTGGAACAAGGATTGCCGTTTTAAATATAAAAACTGTCTTGAGTGTGGAAAAATGGGCCAGAATGCATCCCAATGTAGGAACAGAAAAGATACTAGTAGAATAAGAGCTACTAGGATACATAACGAAGACAATACCAACATAAGGAAATATGTGGAACTTGAAATTTTAAATAAAAAGATAAAATTGCAACTGGATTTGGGTTCCGACCTCACGATAATCAACCTACAGACATGGAGAAAACTTAACAGACCAACCATGTTACATACACAAAAAATTGCCAAATCGGTTACAGGCAAGCGAATAAAATTCGAAGGAGAAATAATTGTGAATGTTAAATTTCACGGCAAAACAAAACAAAAAAACTTAAGATATACGTCATGAAAGATACTGAAAATCTAGTAGCTATCGACTGGATGCAAAAGTTCAACGTTTGGGATATACCTATCAGCTCTTTTTGCAAAAAGTTAGAGGTTGAACCATCAGATGCTATAAAGTTAAAGGAAGAATTATATAACCAATTTCCTGAGGTATTTTCGAGCGGGTTGGGACGATGCAACAAATTTGAGGCCAGAATTGAATTAAAAGAAAACGTCCAACCAGTTTTAAAAAGAAGCGGAACGTACCGTTCGCTACTATAGAAAAATCGACAAAGACTCTCCAGACTTGAACAAACTGGGATTCTTTCAAAAATAGAGTTTAGTGAATGGGCAGCTCCGGTAGAAATTAGGAGAAATCCGCGTATGCGCAGATTTTTCGACGGGGCTTAACAAGGCTATAAAAGACCATCATTACCCACTACCGAGCCCAGAGGAGATATTTACAAAGCTCAACGGCGGTAAGATATTTTCAAAAATAGATCTTAGTGAGGCTTATCTACAAATCCCAGTACAAGAAGAGAGTACGAAAATCCTTTGCATTAATACGCACAAAGGGTTGTACAAATTCAACAGACTACCATCCGGAGTAAAAGTTGCACCAGCATTTTTTCAGCAAACGATGGACACAATGTAACGGGCCAGAATTTCGCGACCGCTTATCTGGATGACATTCTAATTAAGAGCGACAATGTTGAAGAGCACACTTCACACATAAAGGAAGTTTTCAGAAGTCTTCAGGACTTTGGGTTCAAAGTAAAAGGAGAAAAGTGTGATTTTTTTCTAAATGAAATTGAATACTTAGGTCAGATAATAAATGAAAATGGCAGGAAACCGGACTCAGAGAGAGCATCGGCAATTAAAAATACGCCGGAACCCAAAAATGTTGCAGAAATACAAAGTTTCCTGGGCCTAGCTAACAACTATGGCGAATTTATTGATAATATGCATAAACTGAGGGCTCCACTAAATGAGTTACTGAAAACGGAGAATAATTGGAATTAGGCAGAGGACTGTAAGAAAGCATTTAAGGAAATAATACAGAAATTAACTTTGGAGTTAGCATGGACACATTTCGATCCCGAACTCGAAATCATTATTGCAAGTGACGCGAGCTCACATGGGGTAGGTGTGTGTATCTGCCTCAATAGCAAATCCATCAGAGATGATAAAGTAAATCTGGCTGCTAACCAATTAGTGGTTAACCAGGGCAGAAAAGGGCTTGTAAATTTTAATGGCTTCAAAACAAAACTTTTCTCCTTTAACCACCATAGAGAAACTTTCCTGCTCACTATCAGCATGGCTGATGCTATACTCATGAAGAGTAACACACTGCGCCTTTTTGGCCTCATGTTTTCAATTGACTTGAAGTGACGTGACTACATAGAATCAATAGCTACATCTACTGCAAAGAAAGTTGGGTCACTGTGTCGTGCCAGAAGGTTTTTCTCGTCAGAGTCCATCTTGCACATTTACAAATCTACTATTCGTACATTAAATACTGTTGCCATATCTGGTCTGGTGCTCCTGCTACTCATCTCGAGATTCTTGATAAAATCCAAAGAAGGATCTGAAATGTAATCGACCCTGACTTGACATCTCGACTTCACTCACTTTCTCACCAACGTGACGTGGCTTCCCCCTGTTATTCTTATAAATATTTTCATGTCAAATGCTCTGACAAGCTTTTTTTCCCCTGGTGCTCTGATTGCATGATTTTAAGCGTGCCATTAGATTGAAATCTACGTCCCGTGTTGATATAGCAAAATGCAATTGCCACTTCTACTCCAACAGTTTGTTTTCTCGTACTTTGTGCCTGTATAACTCCTTTCCATTTACTTGCTTCCCTAATAACTAAATTCTTGAAAATTTAAATGCAATGTCAGTCGCCATCTTCTGTCTTCTTGAATCCCGTTCATCTTTCGTCCTTTCCTCTTCCTTCCTATCTTATTTTCACTACCTGTAATCCCGTGTGTATTAGTAACATTCCTGCCTTGCTTGATTATATATATATATATATATATATATATATATATATATATATATATATATATATATATATATATATATATATATATGTGAGTGTTGTTTGTTTTATTTCGGCTATCTATTCTCGGATAGCCGAGAAAAACAAACAACACTCGTGGCCTGACGATTGCATCTAGCATGAAACAGCCTGTCGCCTTTAAGTCTTGACTTCAATGTTTACTTTTATGTTTACACACGCTCTATCTCTGATATTGAGCACTTTATCCCCTAAATATAGAACACCTTAAGAGTATATTTCTTCATATATATATATATATATATATATATATATATATATATATATATATATATATAACAGATCATTTTAAATTCTTCATTTGTTGTCCAAATAATAATTCCAAATAATCATTTCTTTTAAATTGTTTCAAAATACTTTATGTGGAAAATATTTAATTGTAAAAATAGACTGAATTGTACTTTTTTTTACTTTCGTAGTCGTCATTAAAAACTGACTGGCTTTCTTCTGTATATGCGGGGGTGTGCGCATACGCCTGATAAGCATTTTCGTGCTTGCAAACCTTGCCGTGTGGGCGTTTATATTAGTGTGGGAGTATATGTATTATTGGTTTCCTGCTCGATATTAATTTTATCGCTTTTGTTTTAAAAAAAACACGAAACGATATAGTCTTTCACCCAATTTCTCTCTCTCTCTCTCTCTCTCTCTGTATATATATATATATATATATATATATATATATATATATTGTAAATTGTCATTATTTTATATTTTTCCTTTCGCACATGTGCCTTGTTTGTTTTTATTTTGTCGAAAGCACAATATAATAGGGTCAGTTTGGCACTGATTGTGAGAAAAAGAGCACCATGACACAATTCACTCTGCCAGAAATTTGGAAACTGCATGCTGTACTGCTTGGAATTCGCGTAGGAAATCCCAATACGAACATTTCAGAGTGTTTGCAATTAAATTTGAAGACACTGTAGAGGATTCGGAAAGAGTTGGATGAGTTTAATGATGATTACGAAGGTTTGGAATGAACACTAGTAATTATGTTACGCCCCCACTCATCTTTCCACAGGGCCTCAGACTCAATATGGGGGTTTACATCAAGTATTTGGAGGAGGTAGTGCTACCCTAGGTCAAGAGGGTAGCTGCTCGAAGGCCCTATATCTGGTAACAGGACTCTGCACCATACAACACAACTAGAAGAACCCAGTCATGGCTGTCAGGCAATTTCTGTGACCACATCATCCCTTATATCTGACCACCTAACTCCCCAAATTGCAACCCCCTTGATTATTATGTTTGGAGAGCAGTTGTGCTAGAGATAAACAAAACTTCTTGTAACAATAAAGATGAATTGAAGGCAGGCATTATGGCAGCATTCACCAACTTAAACAACAAGACCGTCCAGAAGAGCTGCAGCAGATTCCGAAGTCATCTTGAGGCCTTGTTTGAAGACAATGGTAATTTTATTGAATAAATTTATTATTTCAAGATATTTTTGTGTAATTTTGGTAAATATATCTGTTAAAATGAGATATCAGTGTATTCATTTTTGCGTAATATAGACGACAATTTATCCATCGCACCCTGTATATATATGTGTGTGTGTGCGCGCGCACGCGCGTGCGTGTGTGTATTGCGCGTTTTATTACTTCAAAACTTAATAAATACGCTCCTTTCTTTATGACGTTTTCTCGCGTATGCAAGTCGGTAGACAAAATAAATAGTTTAAAATAAACGGAGCTTTTGTTTAAAAACGGTTATCTAGTAATAGATCGTTTGAAATAGTAAAGAAATCGAAATGGAAATCGTAAAGATATATCAGATAAGGAAAAATCAAAAATTATTAATTATTAATCTTATATTATTAATTCTTTATTACATTTTTTTTGTCCAGAATCTATCTTGCATATCTATAAGTCTACTATTCGCCCATGCTTAGACTATTACTACCACATATGGTCCGGCGTCCCTGCTATTTACCTGGAGCGCCTTGATAAGATACCAAAGAAGAATCAGTAATATTATTGGTCCTGATCTGGCGGATCGGCTTCAGTCACTGACCCACCGGCGTAAAGTTTCCTCTCTGTGCCTTTTTATAGCATTTTCATCATCATGTGAGCAAAGACAAAGATTTAGAAACAATGGCAACAAAAAGGTTGATAGATTGATTTTTCTTATCGGCATATCAACATCTCTATGGGGTATTTAATACCGAACTCTAAATATTTTGAACGCAATTGTATGCCTTCAACTACAAAGAAAATGTATTGTTGATATTTTACTATAATAATTCTGTTCATTTTGCTTGTATTTTTGGTTTGTTTGTTAGGCGGCATATCGACTTATGGGTCATTTAATGCGAAAATTTCATTTTCTTGGGAGCATCAGTAATTTCTTTTACAAAATAATGTATTTTTGGTAATTTTTTTTCAAAAATGCATTACTGACAATATTTTTTTTTTTTTTACAAAAATTGTATTGTTGATATTATTACAAAAATTAATATCCGGTATTTTTAGTATAAAAATGTATTGGAGGTTAACTTTTTGCCCATAGTTAGGAGGTTAACAGGAGTTACCATCCCAGGTCAGGTTGAACCTGGGTTTCCTTGCTCCTCAAAATCTCCCCATCAGAGGCCTTGATGCTGAATGTACTTTAACGTCATATACAGGACGATAAAAAAAGGACAGTTATACTTCCGGGAGAGACAGATGAAACTTCTGAGGAATATAATGAGGAAAGATAGCTTGGAAAAATTGATACTCACAGGGAAGATTGCAAGTAAATGGGTCAGAGGAAACCAACGTAAAGCCTACTTGGCGAACTTGTGCGAATGTTGCGAGGTTTGGGAAAGATATCAAAAAACAAATGTTAATAAGATCTAGAAAGGATAGGAGAGAATTGTGGAGAGCCGTGATCATAAGAAGATCATTATTATTTCAATATAATTTCAGTTGTTTTTATCGCAACTACTTCAATCGCCAGTTTATGGGCATTAATTGTAATATTATCTTGAGTCTGTTATTAGATGAAGCATTGTTTATAATTATTAATTATTTCACCTTAAAATCAGTTGCTTTTTAGGCCGTCAGTCTACGGTTTTTGTGTATAAAGTACTGATTAGAAATAAAGGATAAGCCCATAGCAAGACTCGAACGAAAAATCCTAGATCAATAATGTGGTTGGGTCATTTATTTTCTAATTATGTAAATTTTTTATAGCCTGTGACGACATGCTCCATAAAAACGGTGGCGTTGTATGACGAGCAAACAATGGTTTTCTTGCAAATCGTATCGGATAACCAATACAGCTTGCAGGGCAATGTGCGCCAGTGTTTACCCGTAGGTTTGACAGGAGTCGATAGAAAATGCTTAATTCTTCGGAAATGGAGCTGAGAATTTCTAGAATAGGCAATCACGATGAGAAAGGATTAATTCCAGTTGACTCTGATTATATTTGATCGATATGAGAAATGCACTCAAGAGACACATTTGTAACTTGAGCCAATAAGCTGACGTCATTTATCTCTCTCTCAAACACAGAGACACACACACACAGGGACACACACACACACACACACACACACACATATATATATATATATATATATATATATATATATATATATATATATACGTATAATGTACGTGGTCAAGTGGTTAGAACGCGTTCGCTTTCCAACCATAATCTGGGTTCGAATTTTATCATGGTAGATTCGTTAGGAAGGTGACTCCTGGACCTTATCGGCCTGGGGAGGGTACCTCAACGTGCGGCACCTTTGGAAAGTGCCTGAAAACCATACCACTGGTTGGCCGAAGAGTTGTGAATGAAATTGGGTTGAATTATTTGGGAGTCGCTGATGGCTGAGCTAGCATAAATTTACAAGTCATCATGACCGAGGTTTTGAGCGTACTAACCTTGTCCAGACTGTTGACCACACCAGATAATCCAGAAACTGTAACTAAGGTCCGATCATCCTAGTTGCAATACAAACCACTGGGAGCTCTCTGGGAGTTGAAAAAACACGAATGTGCCTGAGCAGGTGTCTGCAACAGGGATTGGTCAGCCGCCCTAGCAAACAGACATACGCGAAAACGAGCGGACAGCCGTTAGCATATTTGATGCATAATATTAAAGATTGCCTTTGGAATCATTTATCTCACACGAATAAGTGTGGGGGTTGGTATTAAAAAATTCCCGCTTCGACACACATCTGCCTTTGAACGCGCGATAAACACAAATGATTTTAAATAGTCATATCACTGCACTTGATTCTACTTCTACTCCTTCTAAATATCACCCGCCCTGTCAGTTGAGCTCAAGAACACTCTGCTTATCATGATTGGCTTGACAAGGAGTCATATTGAAAAGACAAACCATACTGAGAGCTACAAGGGATAGGAAGTTGTGGAGGTGCATGATCGCCCATGTCCTGAAGGAACATGATACACAGAAGACGAATTTAAATGTAAATTTATTGAATGCGGTGATGTCAGGTGTACAATCGTTTCTTAACTATATGAATTTTAAAAAAATGTGGGTCAGATCATCTGAAAACACCAAATAAGAAAGAAATCTTTTAAATTATGAAAGAAATAGAGGCAGGGTACCTTTATTAATGATATGAATATATCTCTTCTCCCCAGCTATGGATGAATAGCAGGACAGACTAAGTTTTATAGCCTCTCTAGAAGAAAAAAACTTTGAATTCAAATTCTATTGGGAATTAAAATAATGAAAAAATATTTAGATATTTTTCGTATTGTAACCTAGGAAAGGGTTACTGAATAGAATAATCAAAGAAGGTTAGTAATGAACGATAATACTTAGGACAAGAGCATGGAGAATGTGTTCTACTTGGTCCGGCATACGAGCGGATCTCGGTCTTCCACGATCCATAGTTGGTGATGCTACGGATTTTGTCTCAGCAACGCGACAATAAACAGCACCAAAGGTTGGATGACTCAGCTGCGTTTAGCCTGCAAACGTAACCTGATACAGCCGTGCAGCCTCGCGTCTATTAACATTCGCGCGGTCATATCTAAAATTCATATCTGCCTGCTCACGATATGAATATCCACAGCGCCATCTACCGTAAACTTTCTTAAGGATTTGCAATCATATGTTTATATGGATTTCTGTCATTGTTTTGGTGTGAGAAACCTGCCCTCAAAGTTTTTAAAAGTATTTATAATATTCTCTCTCTCTCTCACTCCCTCCCGCCCCTCTCTCTCTCTCTCTATATATATATATATATATATAGATAGATAGATAGATACACCTAGTGAGCCAGACAAACCTACCTAGGTTTCACCTAAACGGATCGTCAGGGAAAGTATGGCTTCTTTGGGCTTCAGACCTGCATCTGTGCGATTTGTTCGACAGTAGTTCATGTTTGTAGCTCTTTCTTTTTTTAAAACCTTTTTTTTTCCCTCGAGATTGATTTGAGTATTTACAAATCAAAAATTCGAGGGTTTTTCGAAACGAGTCTAGTTATATATATATATATATATATATATATATATATATATATATATATATATATATATATATATACTCAGTTTGTGCTGTGCTTTTTCTTTTATTTTTGCACCATTTTCCCAGGTTTTAAAATTTCTCAAGCGAAAACCACGGGAAATATTGTCACGTGACATTTTTTCTTTTTTTTTTCACTCTTACCGCATAGTTTGAAATATTCTAATGGCTCTGCAATTTTACAAGCCCGTCACCTATGAAGAATACTTTTTGCGGTTATTTTGGAAATTCTGAGAGAATTACGAGTCCTCCCGAACGTAAAGTGTGACACGGAAATCCGAAGGCGCATTTGATTAGCGAAAGATGACTTCCAAAAGCCGAGTAATGTATTAAGAAACAGGAAAATTTTCTTACAAAGAGCACTGAACTGTTAAGTAATAGTCAACCTATATGGAATTGAATGCTGGACAATCTGCTCACAGATGAAGAGGAGACTGGAAGCAACAGAAATGGGGTTCTAGAGACGGATGCTGAGAATACCATGACCGGACATGAGGACAACGAAGAAGTTTTAAAGAACATGGAAACAAAAAGGACATTATAATTAACATCAGAAAGAGAGATGTTAAATTTCTAGGGTACATAATTTAGTTATGGGCAGCCCTGAAACGTACCTGGATAATTATACTCACTCAACAACTCCCATGCATCGTAGACTTGGGGCTTTCAATGTGGTGTAATGGTTAGCAGCAAACTTGTCTTGCTAGATCAATTACGACTGAATAGTGAATTCGAAACTCACTGGGTGCTCCATGCTTTCGGCCTTATGCCACAACTAATCTACGCTTAGAAAATTAAAGGGAATTTCGGTGTGGTGTAATGGTTAGCAAGCTTGTCAACTGAGTTACGACTGAATAGTGAGTTCGATCCTCACCGGGTGTTTCAGCCTTATGCCACATCTAAGCTACGCTTAGAAAATTACCATATATCGTAAAATCCCACACTATATCACGTGATCGCTGTTATTTAGTGGAAGTTAAAGGTACCAGTTTCCAATCTTTTGACACTTCCATTTGTTTTGTATCTGAGGACACTATTACCAGCAGTAATGATCATAACTTTTCTGATCTTCTTATATATATTCCGCTATTAATTTTGACTATTTTTTTTATTTCATGCTGTTATTGCGTTAAAAATGGTTGATATGTATGCTTGCTTTAAAAATGGTTGTTGAATGTACGACCTAACTATAAAGCAACAATAAAGGGTAATTTTGCAAAAATATTCTTTGATGAAACCAATTTATTCGTAAGAATATTTATGCATGAACCAATAGCATCAATTTTCTGTTTAATGAATAAGTATACTGTTGTGACCAAGTAAATGGTTAAAGATATAACAAAACAAGTGTTACATATATATCATATATTAAACAGTAGGTACAACAGAAGAGTATTACACGACTGAATGTATGTCGGTTGGACCAGCGTCCAATCTATTCGTCTGTTATATTTAACATAACGAGGGTTGTATTTGGCACAAGGCCGAGTTTACCGTGGGTTATCCGAGCCCGTAGGCCCAAAATATTACCTTAGAACCCGTATAAACGGGTTCAGAGCCTGTCTACCTCCCCGGACGAAACATTGCCCTTCGGCAAAACCTCGTCCGGGTTCCTCTCTGCCTCGGCAGAGAGTTCGACAGTTTGAACAATCTATGCGACTGTTTCCCCAAGGCATTCTCTCCTACTAATCTTATAGTAGGCGGAAGAGTCCAACATAAACTCTTTAGAGGGAGGACAACACAACATATACATTACATTTTCCTTTTATGAAATAGGAGTAGATAGGTTCGCCTATCGTCCGGTTCTTATTCCTTCCCGGTCTTTTGAACAAGAGTAGAGGTTTATTCCTTGTTTTCTGTTTAGAACTGGATTTCTGGTTCATTCTAAAATCTATTTGAACTCTCTACGCCTAACGTTTCCGTCTGAACTCTAGCATTCTTTTTACTATTTCCTTTTTATTTTAAATTTTATTTTTGCTTCAATATGAGGGTACGTTTAACGCCTCTCTTCTCTCTTTTGAGCAGGAATAGAGGGGTTTATTCATTGTTTTCTGTTTAGGATTGAATTTCCAGTTCCTTCTGATGTCTTTTCACTTTCCAAGTAGCCCTTTGCGTCTTAGTGCCATCATCGCTTTGTTTGAAATGAATTGATTAAAATAAATGTAACCTGAGAAATAAATTTTTCATAGAGCTTTAGCGTTATATAGCGATTTACTAAGCGTCGCTTAGATGCTGCATAAATTAAGGAGCATCCGATCAGGCTCGTGCTCACTACTCATCGTAGTTGATCGAGCTAACCATTGATTTTCTAAGGCTTATCAATTCTTTGCAAGTTTTCTAAAGCCAGAAAATATTTTAGAGTGTAAAATGTTTTTGCTGAGATAATAATAGTTTAGTGATGCAAATATTACTAATTAACCCATAGCTGGGGAAAGAAACGATGGATTCATACTTCTCCTTAGGGCATTTGCACGTAAGTGAATCTAAAAAACCCGATGAGAATTGGAACTCTGTTCTTTGATTAGCAGTTCTGAGCCATTACCCAGTACACCACCTGCACATCCAAACTTACAGCACATAGTATTTCCAAGCGGTCACCCATCTAGGTATTGAACTGTACGGGAACCGGTGTTTCAAGGTGATTTAGTCGTAAACCTAGTTCTTCATTACACCACGTAGAAGTGCCTAACTCTACCATTAACCAAAAAGTTCTTCCGGTCATTATGTAGATAATTTACTTAATAAATTGAACGAATTTTTTCACCAACCCACTAAGTTAGTTGTTAAGCATTCAACTCCCAAGAGGTTGTTTCCCTATTACAATGTTAACCTGTTCAAAACTAAGGTTAACCGTCATCTTTCCCTCTTATCCGCACAGATTGCCTCCTAATGTAACACTCTACCTCGAGTTGTTCCAGGGCCTTGCACAGAGTGAACCTTACTGAAAAGAAAAAAATAATTCTGCTTTTTCCACCGTTGATTCCTCAATTAACACTTACGTTACGCTCATAATACCTCATAAATAATGGACTATTCCGTTTTGATCACGTGGAAAGACAGAAAAGCTATATCAGTGACCGTACTTTTTTTCAGCGAGAAAATGAATGAAAGAAAGAAAGTGCAATAATACTGATGTGTTTCACATCTGTTTCAGTGTAATGGAAACATTTATTAATTTCAAATCTTTTCATTTATTCTCTCTCATTTCTCAAAATGACAACCAGAATTCATATTTATGATTGTTATTGCAATATTTTGTTAAAGTTGTTAAGCTCAAATATTTAACGACGCGATAGGAGAATTTCTATGGATGTTTTATTGACTTCACCATGAAATTCTATGGGTTTTTTTTATTGTCTTCACCATGAGCTTATTCCATCATTAACCTAAGAATAAGATTCACCAGAAAATTCAAAGAAAAAAAAAACGTAAAATTTTCACAGGTATTTCTAATTGTTTTATAATAATTTGGTAGAATAGAAAATTTAATATTAGGTTGGTGCAAAAATAATGTCGTTTTCTCACATAAAGTTGAACGTCAAAAAACGACATTATTTCTGCACCAACCTAATATTACGTTTTCCACTTGTTATTAATTTTTGAGAAAAATTCCAAACCTGTTTTTATTCCAATCGCACACATTTATTCATTTTAAACTAAACAAGCTGAATTTTTGAATAATTTTGACTAAGGCGCTTCTTGAAATTTTTAGAACACCCGATTATTCCATTCTAAAACCAAGGAATACATTAACTTGAATGTATGAAACTGATTTTCTACTTTTTATCGTCCTTTTGGGGCATATTTTTGTCCAGATTGGGAGGTACGACAAATAACATTGTTTGTTTCTCTGTTTTGGGACGTAATTTCAGATTCGGTGTTTCTTCCCTCTACACCGGTTTCATGGTATTTATCGTTGTTCTCTTCCCTGTATCCGCTTCCTTCCTTCCTTCCTTCCACAACTGCACGTATCGTAAGATGTACCCCGACAGAAGACGCCTCTCATCTCCACGATGATCTACTTTTAATTGTGAGTCAGCAATCATTCGCCCGGATGATAGACATACAGGCACCTCAGAATGGAGGCACAAACACACACCCGGATGTCCCTCCTCGATTCCTCCAACTATGCTAATATTTTATAAAGTTGCTTATAACCCATTTCCTTCTGGGGTAATAAAAAAAGGCCTATTTTGATGGAACGACGCGCTCGACTTCTCTTAAATTGAAGTCCTTCGTGCCAGACAAAGATGAAGTGTTGGAATTTAATCTGAGAACAATATTTTACAAGTTCACATTCTCACTATTTTTTCTATCCTCACTACAACCTCTTTTTAATTTCAAAACCAGCTCCCAAAGCCTTGATTCTTATCAGAGATAAGAATATATTTTCTGACTAACGAGAGAGCTGGAAAATAAAAAAGGAATTCCACCACCATTATTCTTTGCATGGTGCCATAAACTCTGGGAGAAACCTCACATCTTTTTCACTTCAGCCTGTTTTCAGTACCTTCGAAACCGGCTCCCAGGGCCCTGATTCATATCAGAGATAAGAATGTTTTCTGATCAATAGAGGGGCCAGGAAATTTGTACAACGATTTTGGAGGGAAAATCCTCGATCCATCGGAGCCTACCAAATCTCCATAAATTTGGAGAATCTTTGCCTATTTGGCAGTGAGACTTCCGCCCGCCGTCTGTGAGGTCGACAATAGGGAACTCCAGTCAACTTCAGAACCACTTTCAACCAAAGAAGAACTACCTACTAAAGGGCTGTCGGGAACGAACGTCGACCCACAATTCAAGACCAATTCAAAGCTGCATCCCTTCACCACTCCTTCTGACAAGCCCACTGGACTTCTGTTGTCGACCTACGAACTTACTCAACTGCAAGATTCCTATATCTACCAGAATTTTCCTACTCTACAAGAACTGTCAGTGTTTCTAGACCTTAACAAAATTCTACTCGCTTAAAGAATTAAATTTGGTAAGCGTAAATCCTCCTGAAATTAACTTTAGGCGCTCAAGAAATCTAAGTACAGCTGAACTCTCTTTCATCGAGAATAAAGTAAGTCTTGATCACCATTTCTGCCATGCGACTCCAGTTCTGGTTCATAATGTCTGCTATACTAACTTCGATAACTGGCTTGCAATAATACTTCGCTAATCACTGTATTTTGATAATAAATTATATTTTTGGACATTTCTTCTCAGAGTTACAATACTTGCAGATGCTGGAAACTAGTAAAGGATAAAATTACTTCCTAATTTGGTAAGCGTAAATCCTCCTGTAATCCTGCTATAAAGATCCGAAATAGTCCCATCAAATTCTGGCTGGGGAGGGTAGGCATATTTGAAAATGCAAATGTTTTCTGGTAAATATATTGCTCTGATTGGACAATCCATAAACAGAAGAGTTGCATATTATGTATAAAGTATTTTTTTTTATTTTAGTCTTTCGAGAGATAAAAAGCAATCAATACTCGAAAGCTATTTTGTGGAAAGGTAGCAGATTTGGACGAAGAACAGCTATATCATTTACACAGTGCCAACACAAAAACAGGTTCTTTTTTTAGGTCAGACTTCATGATAAAGTGAAGCTAACAATTTTATAAATTATTTGGTCACCTTTCCGGCTATTTTAACCTAATTCGTCAATAGTTTATATTCATAATTTTTTTTTTTTTTTTTTACGTGTAAAATATTTTAGTGTTTAAAAAGTTAGTTTATTCCATCTGCATATTTTCTTTCAACCTTTTAAAATTTAATTTTGATTCACATATTTTGCTGGTCTTATCCAATTATTGACTTTACTCAGCTTTAGGGAAACTCAAAGAAAAAATAATTATTGAAATGAGTTAATTAATTTCTGCAGGTGGGTGATTTTTTATGGTAATTAAGACATTTTTATGGGCTTTATATTGAACGAAATTGGTTAAAAATTTGAATATTTCCATTGATATAGGAAGCGACCTCTTAAACGACGGATATAACAGTTCTTTTCCAAAAGTCATGGCGCAAAGGCAATTAAATCCTCTTTGAATATCATGCAGTTTGAGCTCACACTCTCCAGAGTAATGTGAACTTAGAAAACCTTTTTCAGGGTCACCATTGTGTAGTTACCGAAAGATAATGTAGTCCTACACTTCTCGATTAGTGAATTCTTGTTTAAAAAAAAAAAAAAAAGATGAATGTTTTGTTTTATTTCTTTATAAAATCAACAATTAAAATTGCTTTAAACGAATAAATCCTTTAAATCTTAAAGTGAATCTTTCATCAGGTGGTACAGGCTGGCGCTACTGGATTACAAAGAACTTTATTAAATGACATAAAAACAACATATAACTTGAACACTACCAACAGCTGAAACGCCAGATATAGGTAGAACATATAAGTAGAACAGAAATTAATGATATAATTAAGATGTTAACTTTCCACAATATCTAAAACAAAATGTTTGTCTCATCAGTACTAGAAAGAGCTATAACAGCTCGTGGACTTGAGAAGTCTACTTGAAAAACTGTTTTTTAAAAAGATATTTTACAAGTTTGAACTAACATTAGCAATAACAATTTGATTAATAAATGCCGAATGCTTACTGTATGGAAAGAACTAATTTTGCCATTATTATAACGAAAAAAAAAAACGATAATTCGTCTTCTTTCTCATAAAAAAAAAAGAAAAGAAAAAAATCATAATATGTGATTATCAACCAGGTTGAGTGAAAATTGTTTTCGGATTTTCACGGATTATTGTTGATTATCTTGTGTAACCCATACCTATCAAGCTCTTAGTTCACACACCATATCCCCACAGCTACGAGCACTGTCTCTTCTTCCTCTCTTTCTCAGTCACTTGTTGCTAGCTCTACAAGCTTTGTTGTTATACCGACCTTACGGGTCATCTTGCTCTTTTTCCCTCCTCGGTAGTGGCGAGAGTGTTGTCTCGATAAGATTGATCCAGTTTTCGCACAATCCTACGATATTCGGATTGATGGCAAAGTTTAGTGTGAACCCCTCTATGTATGTTGTGTGCCACAGACAAGATTACCTAGTTCCTGACTGTGGCCGTAGTAACACTTTACGTAACAGAGCAACTTCTGAATCAGAATAAAACTAAAATGCACAACGCTGTTGATAACTTTAACAAGTTTACTGTATATAAAAACAAACTGGTTGAATAAAATGCCTCTATTATCTATTGCATAATCAAGCATTCTACTGCAATTTGGTTATTTGGGAAATCTAGTTGCAAACGCTAAAGTAATGAGTAGCCAGTCAACACTTCCTCAGTTTTTGAAGTAATGACTAGTCAATAGACTCTTACTCAATTCTTCTATCATGAGTGTTTTCTCTCTGGCCAGGGAATTCCAGGTGTGCTCTTTTGCGACAACTGTCGCACGAGCAATTCCGGACCGTTCCGTGCCGACTTCTCCTGTACCCGTTTTTCAGGCTGTGTGTCTCTTGGACTGGTGAGTTCTCGTTTATACAGAAGACTCCCCACTAAAATTTGACATTGCTCAGGAACTAAGAAATTTGGACAATACATTAATGATGTCTTCTTATCGGCGGGAAGTGAATAGGGTTGGGTATCTTGGTTTTGCTCAATTTTGCTGAATCATGTTTAGTTAATTCTGCGTTCGATTCTCCTTGAAACTGTTCCAAAACTGTTTTATTAGTTTAAAACACAATTTTTAATTTATGTTTTTAACTAAAGAGGAAGCGTAAAATAGGGGGTTCTTTTTACGATAAGGTGATGTTTTGTGGGGGTTGGTCAGATTTAATATATATTTAAAATGCTTTCACCCCAAGAAATGAGGAAATGCCATTAGTACGTAGGAAGTTACGGGGGAGGGGGTGAAAGTGAAAGAGAAGATTGAGAATAGGGAGGATTGAGGAAAGGATAAAAGTTGCGATTGAAATAGCATTTAAATGTTTGAAGATTGTAGTTATCTGGGAAGCTAGTAAACGGAAGGGAGTTCCACCGGTAAGAAGTGCAAGAAAATAAACTGTTGGGTATAAGAGGTGTTGCATTTAGCTATTTCAACAGTAAAAGGGTGAAAGCTAGATGCCAATATAGTAGCATGTTTAAATTCATGTATTCAGGACATCGGGGAAAAAAGCTTATCAGAGCAGTTGCCATGAAAATATTTGTAGAAAAACAGCATTGTTCATCATTATTTTATTTTATTATTAATTATTGTTACTGTGTCTGTGTAAATAATTTATAAATTAAATTTCGTATGTATAGAAAAATACTGTATATAGGTTTTCAGTTATTCTCTGGGAGTCTTGGAATGTATTCTATGCAGATACAGTAAAATATATATAAAAGAGATATTGTCGCACACACATTAAATTTATCGATATATGACCTGTAGTTATGTATATTGCTGCAGGCGTCAAGACATATCCTCGTTTCCATTCTGTTCGTATGATGGCATAAGGTTTCCTGGGGGAAGCGTTCCCCAGGAAACCAAGTACACATCATTTATGCGCTGTTATCTTTAACCAATGTAGAATTGTTCGAAATAAAATTAACTTTCTAATAAGTTTGAACGTGGTTCCTTATAATTCATGTTGGAATGATTTAATACTCTGAGTGAAAAAGATGTCTACTGCACATGACAGAAATAAAGAAAAAAAGAAAGAATTAAGAGAGAGAATACATGCCTAAAAATAAAATCAGTTTGAAAGAAAGAAAATGGAGAAAAGAAAGAGAAAAATAAATATGGATGAATGAGAAATGAAAAAAAAGATTAAGGAGAAAGAAAGAATGAAAGATATCAGATAGAATAAATATTTTAAATAGAGACACTTTAAAGAAAGAAAGAAAGATTGAAAGAAAGAATAAATATTTTAAATAGAAACACTTTAAAGGAATGAAGAGAGGAAGAAAGAAAGAAAGAGAGAATACATATATTAAATAGAAACACTTGAAAGAAAGAAAGAATAAATATTTTAAATAGAAACATTTTAAAGGAAGGAAGAACGGAAGAAAGAAAGAAAGAATATATATTTTAAATAGAAACACTTTAAAGGAATGAATAAAGGAAGAAAGAAAGAAAGAAAGAATAAATATTTTAAATAGAAGCACTTTAAAGCAATGAAGAAAGGAAGGAAGAAAGAAAGAAAGAAAGAAACAATACACATATTAAATAGAAACACTTGAAAGAAAGAAAGAACGAATAAATATTTTAAATAGAAACGCTTTAAAGGAAGGAAGAAAGAAAGAAAGGAAGAAAGAAAGACAGAAAGAATGCATATATTAAATAGAAACACTTGAAAGAAAGAAAGACAGAATAAATATTTTAAATAGAAGCACTTTAAAGGAATGAAGAAAGAAAGAAAGAATACACATATTAAATAGAAACAATTGAAAGAAAGGAAGAAAGAATGAATAAATATTTTAAATAGAAACACTTTAAAGGAATGAAGAAAGGAAGAAAGAAAGAAAGGAAGAAAGAAAGAATACACATATTAAATAGAAACACTTGAAAGAAAGAAAGAAAGAAAGAAAGAATAAATATTTTAAATAGAAACACTTTAAACGAATGAAGTAAGAAAGAAAGAAAGAAGGAATACATATATTAAATAGAAACACTTGAAAGAAAGAAAAAGTATTTATGACGGACTACATATGTAACAGATTCATTTTGAAAGAAAGAAAATAGGAAAAAGAAAGAGAAAAATAAATATGGATGAATGAGAAATGAAAAAAAGATTAAGAAAGAATGAAAGATATCAGATAGAATAAATATTTTAAATAGAGACACTTTAAAGAAAGAAAGAAAGATTGAAAGAAAGAATAAATATTTTAAATAGAAACACTTTAAAGGAATGAAGAGAGGAAGGAAGAAAGAAAGAGAGAATACATATATTAAATAGAAACACTTGAAAGAAAGAAAGAATAAATATTCTAAATAGAAACATTTTAAAGGACGAACAGAAGAAAGAAAGAAAGAAAGAATATATATTTTAAATAGAAGCACTTTAAAGGAATGAAGAAAGGAAGAAAGAAAGAAAGAAAGAATACACATATTAAATATAAACACTTGAAAGAAAGAAAGAAAGAATAAATATTTTAAATAGAAACACTTTAAACGAATGAAGTAAGAAAGAAAGAAAGAAAGAAATAAGGAATACATATATTAAATAGAAACACTTGAAAGAAAGAAAAAGTATTTATGACGGACTACATATGTAACAGATTCATTTTGAAAGAAAGAAAATAGGAAAAAGAAAGAGAAAAATAAATATGGATGAATGAGAAATGCAAAAAGAAATAAAGATTTCGAAGTCAATCCATATCTGAAAATCACTTTGAAAGAAAAAATATAGAAAAGCAAGATCGCCGACTGAGAAAGAAGGAAAACAAATATAAGAAAGAAAGAGAAAAATTAAATGAAAAACGAAGAAGATGAATGATAAAGATAGAAAGAAAAGTAAATAAGAAAGAAAGGAAGAAAGGAAACAGAAAGAAAATGAATGAGAAAGAATGATTTAGGCTTTTAGGACAGGTTTCATAGAAACACTTTGTAAAAAAAAGTAAATGTAGAGAAAAAGAATGCTGTGAATAAAATAACTTTGAAATTCTTTGAAGGTTATCAGAAAACTCTGGCCAAAATTCAGTGACCAAAACAACAATAGTCAGCATAATTATACCAATAATTCATAAAATATTGAAAATATCTGTGCGTCTGTTTGTGTGTCTGTTATCGTTTGTTTTTCATTGTATGTTGTCTTGCCTGCAGCAATTAGTGTGTCCCAATGGAATTTTAAAGTGAAAAATATGAGCTTCGGGCGAATCTGGTAACGTCTTAGTTAACAGTAATTACTCTGAAATAGATATATGCATCTCGGTATGGTGTAATGTTTAACGAGTTAGTATGCTTCGCTATTACTGCTGTGTAATGTATCATCATTGACTACCGCATATTTTACCAAATGTTAAACTTAATCGAGGACGATTCCGGAAGAATCAGCACGTCCCAAACTCTCTCTCTCTCTCTCTCTCTTGGAGGGGAAGGAGTGAGATTTGTTTTTCTATTAATATCTTCAGTGATTTCGCCAAAGACAAAATGACATCGCTAAAAACTGGTATTACTCACAAGTGTATGTGGAGGATAACATGAAGACAAAGAGCGAATTTCAATGAAGGGGACGCTTCATAACATCGTCTGACACGTAATAAGTAAAGCAGCGAAAACATTAACGTCCTTTGACACTGCTAAGTACGTTTGTAATGATTTGAGCCACAATATTCTCAACCGTTAACTTTCATACATTTGACTTCTTCAGTCCAGTTCAGAACCTACTCAAATATAATAAATCGATCAATTTTTATAGACTCAGATATAATCAACCAATTTATTTAACTTTTGCTGTACCTAGTGAATACGTACAAACTCAAATATAAACGACAGGTAATTACCTATTCCCAATGTAAATGCTCATAGTATCAACTATAAACAACCAATATTAATTATCTTAAATGCCACTAGAACGCAGAGGGTTACATGGCATGAAACTGGATGAGAATGAGAAGATTAAAAATGGGGAGAGTTGAGGAAAAGATAAAAAAGAAACAGAGTTCAAGAAGGCAGAAGATGGCTACTGACGTTGCATTTAAATTCTTGAAGATTTTAGTTATCAGGGAAGCAAGAAATCGGAAGAGAGTTGCGCAAAAGAAATCTGTTAGAGTAGAAATAACAGTTGCATCTAGCTAGTTCAACAGTAAAACGGTGAGACCTAATTGCCAATCTAGTCGCACGCTTAAACTCATACAGTCGAGACACCAGAAAAAAAAGCTCGTATGAGCAGTTACCATGAAAATATTTGTAGAACAGACGAGATGTTTTTTTCTTCCTGGTGCCATGACTATGATGAGAAAGTGACTGGAAAATACATCTCTTGCTAGGATCGATTGTATTGCAGACTCTTCTCTAGATTTTTCCAAGAATCTCAAGACAGGAGCACCAGACTAGACCAAACCAGACCAGACCAGAGATGGAAACAGTAGTCAATACACGGGCGAATAGTAGATTTATAAATGTGAAAGGTAGATTCTGATGAGAATTTGCCTCTAAAATGGACCACCTTCCTTGCAGCAGATGTAGCAATTGACTCAATATAGTCACTCTACTTCATGTTAATTTGAAAACGTGAAGCCCAGAAGGTTTAGAATGATACTTTCCTTCATTTCAGCATCAGCCATCTTCTAAGGTGATTAATTCAAAGCATTTTTATTTTGGAGGCGTTGACATTTACAAGCTATTTCTTGCTCGAGTTAATTACTAATTGGCGGTCCATTTCAAGAGTAGCTGCCAGGTTTATTTTTTCGGATCTGTTAGATTTGCTACTAGGACTGGAGTAAATAGTCGTGTCATCTATATATATACCTAGCTGAAAACTGATGACATCATAGCGGTCATTCATGAAGATCGGAAACAGCGTAGGTTTTAAGGATAGAACCCTAGGGGACACACCTGTGTTAGTATGAAATGATCTGGAAGCATGCCCGTTCAATACGACCTTTGTTACACGATTGGTTAGGAAAGCTTTCTGAACCTAGTAAATGCTTATAAATGACGAGTGCTAGTAGATAGACTCATGTATAAACGATCAATATTTACATGTAATGATCGGTTATTCATATTCTGAACGCACTCTTCTTCAATCCTTTTGAAAACGCCTGCTCAGGCATATTTGTGTTTGTTTAACACTCACATAGCACACTTATAGATTGTACTGCAAATAGGCTGTAAATTTAGTTAGTTTCTAAAAGAGAGTACATAATTTGGTTGAATCAACAGTTTTTGAACATAGGTCAGTAAGTTCAAACGATCGGTCACGATGACATTTGACTTCGAACTAGCACAACCAGCGTCCGAATTAGTGATCTAGTATCCCAGATTAGTGACTCCGGGCCTCATTGGGTAACTCATTAAAATTTTCACTTTCTAATATTTATTCTACTAATTTGCCCCCCCCCCCAAAAAAAATAAACAAAATGTTCCAGGTCTCTTCGTGTAGGTTAGGGACCCAATTCACCTCCGATCCCCAAAAGAAGGAAAAAATGACCAGTTCTAATCTGTCAATCATCGATCCTATTCGAAGTAGTAATCTAGTACCCCAGATTAGTTACTCCGGGCCTCATTGGGTAACTCATTAAAATTTTCACTTTCTAATATTTCTTCTACTAATTTTACCGAGAAAAATAAGTTCCAGGTTTCTTCATGTAGATTAGGGACCCAATTCCCCTCCGATCCCAAAAAGAAGAAAAAAATTACCAGTTCCAACCTGTCAATTTCCTGGCATGTCACACATGAAACATGATGGAAATTATATTTCTGGGGGCATTTTAATCAGATTATTCTTAACTTCATCTGGTGTAGCAAGATATCTTCAAAGATATTTGTCACTTTTAATTTGTTTATTTGTTTACATAGTTTTATCTGCCATATTGTTGAATGATAACACCTCTAACTGACAATACCAGCCAACAAAACATTTCGCTTCTGCTGACATAAGTCAAGAAAACACCGAGGCATAACATCCTAGCCTTTAAAAATGAAAGGGTATACTTAATATTCGGTAATAAAGTAGAGTTCAAACTGATGCCATTAAACCTTGATCAGCACAGAGAGGAATCAAATAATGTTATCTTCATTAGCTGAATCACATGAGACCATTCCAAGAATACCTAGAAAGAAAAAGATACACACATTGGACGACAAACTTGAGTTGAAAAAATTGATACAAGAAAGAACCAAACAGAAGAGGAAAAGAAAATCTGAGGAAAAATACAAAGCAATTAAGAAAATGAAAAAAAAAAAAAACAATTTAATTCTTTGAGAAACCAGGATCCCCGGAAAATCCGGAAAACTGCATAGAGAATGTTTTAAAATGTGGAGGAAACCGGAAAACTACAATAAAATCATACAATCAAAACCACGACAGAAGAAATGCCCTGGTCTCAAAAAACACTTTGAATCACACTTCAACCCTGACCACACTAAACAATATATCCGCAGAAATAGAACATCTACCAATATTCATCCAATCATTAGAAAGTCCGTCTCCGAAGATAAACAATAACAAAGTTACTGATCAAGAAATTAAGAAAGCTATTGAAAAACTAAAAAGAAATAAAGCATCACTCGAATTTTGTGGACGAATTTTTGAAAATGACTTACTTTCTTCCGAATTCAATAATATATTTCTCTGCTTTATGACAAAGAGTCTATAATCAGAGATCCATTTCCAAAATTGAAGTTTATCATGTATTAATGCATTATGGAAACCGAAAGGGAGTACTCAAGACCTTCACACATACAGAGGTATCTTAATTGGATCCATCATGGTGAAAGTATTAATGAACATTATATTAATTAGGCTTTCATCATTTTATGAAAGTCAACTCCACACAATCTAGTGTGGTTTTCGTTCTGGTAAGGGATGTGATGATGTCACCAAACAATTTTTTATCTCTCCAATAGGAAACTGTATACCTGCTTTGTCTCCAAGCAGCATATGACCACATCAATAAAGAGTTCCTCTTCTCATCGATTAGAAACCGAATGCATTGATCTGATAGAAGAACTGTATCGATCTACAGAATCTTACATGTTTGGCTAGGACCATAATACGGAGACATTTCAAACCTTAAACAAAGAAGAGGTAAGATCCCCAGTCTATTTAATCTATTCGTAGACTATGACCGGCGTATTTACAAACACAGATATGTTGAGATGGGCACTGGTCATTTAAACATTCCATGCCACATCCCCAAACAAATTTATTAATACATTATCCTGCTTTCGCTCCCAAGCCCAATGTACCGATGATGAGTGCGGGGGTATGCATACGACATAAATATTGATAGTTAGGATAAGATTGATCTTGAACAGAAAACCAAGATCCTCTATCAATTGTTTCAAGAAATGAGACTTAAGATAAACCTTTCCAAAACAGAATCTGTGATCTGGAATTGGAATGAAAGCAATGACATCGCCTACACTGAATCCATCATAAAAATTTAAGATGCTGAATTAGTAAATATTAAACACTTCAGATACCTTAGCATATGGATCAGCTATTAAAAATGAAGTATAGGAAAAAGGAAATTAAACATAGAACAGGGTGTGCCGGGGGTAGTTTCACCCAACACCGCTACGAAACCAAAGCATCAACCTGAAAATTCGATTTCTTAAATAGTCTCGTCAGATTGAGACATTAAAATGGACGTCATGCATGGCCGCAAGCCGGTTCAGAAATATCTAAACTGTCAGCTGTATACAACCGCTTTCTAAGATTAATGGCAAAAAAGGCTTTGAGTGAGTGAAGCCTGGGGGCCTTGGCAAAAAACATCATTCTTCGAACAATGTCGACTGGCGCTACAGAATTAGAAACAAAGAACTGTACTTAATAACAGAAACCACATCATTTGAGGACTATCAACAGGGGCAACCACTAAAATGGATAGCACATGTAAGCGGTGGATTGTTGACTGGCGGGAAGAGATGTATTCATTTCTGGGATGGAGAAGAAGTGGATTCGTACCTTTCGCAAGAGTATTTGCGCGTAGGTGAATAAAAAGACCCCGACTGGAATTGGAACTCGGTTCTCCGATTTCCAATTCCGAGCCGTTATCCATTACACCACCCGTACGTCCAATCTTACAGCACCTAGTATTCACAAGCGGTCACCCATCTAGATACTGACCAGGCTCAATGTTGCTTAACCGGTGATAGTACGAGAACCGGTGTTTCAATGTGATATGGTCGTATGCGCACATGACATGAAGTGTCTGTAGCATCTTTACCGTCATTGGTACATGACATGCACAGAAGCCGTAACAGCAATGGGTTTGTCTAGGGAAATGTAGCCCCCAACCTCTTTATTCTTTTTTTTTTTTGTTTTTTAATTCACCGTTGTACTAGAGCTGTTAGCATTCAATGCTATAAAACTCGGTGTTATTGAACTCATTGATGGGAAATTAAGTACATCTATGCTTTAATACCGCTATTTTGTTGTTAAAATGCCCGCCTTTTTTCCTTTAGTTTAGCTTGAAATCAATATAAAGTCTGGCTGATATGAACACATTTTGAGAGAGAGACAGGCAGACAGATAGACACTTCAATCCTTGTCAACAATCGTCATATCTAGTCATACGATTGGTATTCACATTTCTGATGCTAAAAGCTTTCCGTACGAAGTGTTTACTTATAAAAAATATCATATTAACCTGAGCAAAAAAATAAAAATGATTTCTAGATTCCAAGAAGAGTGTACAAGCACTGATGTAGGCGTTTGTTGTCGTTGCTAGTGACAACACGCTAATATCACGTCATTCGGAACAGGCAAATAGCAAAGGTTGCCAACTGCTTAATCTCGATAAGTTTCAAGTAGTTTTTGGTGTGGCGTTTGGTAAAAATTTTCCAGACCATTTTCCTCTTTGAGTTGTTTCCTTAAAAATTAGGATTTTCGGGGTTCTCTTCATTCACCCTTCATTTCTTCATTTTACTAATGCTTTTCATAGCTTTCCTTTCTTTCTTTCTTTGCTCTTTCCTTCCTTTTTCATTTCTTTCTTCCTCTCTCCTACCCTCCTTTTCTTTCTTTCTTTCTTTCTTTCTTTCGTTCGTTCGTTCTTTCTTTCCTCCCTTCCTTCCTTCCGTTCTTATATTAATTATTTTTTTGCTTTTCTTCCATCTTCTCTTCCTTTCAGGGTTTCTTTATTTCTTCCTCAATAAATCCTATTATAACTCATTTTCTAGTCATCAAAATACAGTTCGCTTCTCTGTAGTTGTTAGCGCTTAGCTTTATTCGGAACCCTGGATAGACTGACAAAAGGAATCGAATAAGGGACGAGAATTGTTGCCATTTATCTCCAACCCAACGCACCTTAAACTGCACTCTACTCGGTACGTTTTAAATTCCTGAACCTTCAAAAGACAAGAACAGCTGTAGTTTGTACGAATGCACCCCATATGCGTGAAAATATCCATAAGATTTCTACTTTCTACTTTTTAATGTTTCTAGCAGCTTTATATATGCGTTCCATTGTCAAAAACACAACAGAATGACATTTACCTATTTAGTCATATGATTCACATGTACTTACTAGATAGCGTTATTAGTGCCTTCATTCAAGCATGTCATATATTCGAAAACATAACCATCGATTACGCCATCCCTCACCTTCTTTAAATCAAGCTAGATTGCTGAGAATATTACAATATAATTTGTCTTAATTCTTGTTTTTTTTTTTCATTTTCCTTTTCTTTTCATCATTTCTCTACAATTCATATATTACATTCTTCTGCCCAGTTTCTATAAATTACCGTTTTATCTCGGGGTGGTAACACCTGTTAGGACCCCAGCTACAGGCAAATAGTGAACCTCCAAACAAAAACAAAACACATTCAATGTATAAAAATACATTTTTATTGTAAAAATACGAGCAATGCATTTTTATATAACGTTCATAACAGTATCTATTTATAGTAAAATTACCGACAATACATTCTTAAAACAAAATGACCAGCCATACCTGTTATAATAGAATCACCAATAATACATTTTATTTGAATCTGAAGGCATACAATTGTGTTCAAACTATTTAGATTTCGGTCTTAAATAACCCATAGAGATGTTGATATGCCGCTAAACAAAATCAATCAACCGACAACTAATTTATGTTTGTGCTTCTATTGAATACTGAATATCGATGAATCGATATATATTTATCCAGTATAATTATTCAAGATTTTACAAGTATACAAATATTTTTGAACACCAAGGGCTTGGAACATCAATTGTAAGAAGATAAAGTGCATGGTTGTTAGTAGAAGGAATAGACTCAACGCGCAAATTACAAATTTACAGATACCGAAATCAAACAGGTGAAACAATCTAGATATCTTGAAAGCGAGTTTGGTACGTTTCGGCGTAGTCCATTTGGCGCGGCTGATTCGGTGTAGTTCATTTGGCGCGACTGATTCGGCGTAGTCCATTTGGCAGGTCTGATTCGGTGTAGTTCATTTGGCGCGGCTGATTCGGCGTAGTCCATTTGGCAGGTCTGATTCGGTGTAGTTCATTTGGCGCAGCTGATTCGGCGTAGTCCATTTGGCATGTCTGATTCAGCGTAGTCTATTTGGCGCGGCTGATTCGGCGTAGTCCATTGGGCATGGCTGATTCGGCGTGATTGATTCGGCGACAGAAAAATAATTGGACTATTCGACACAGCCGTTTAGGCGCCAGACTGTTTCGACGTCACTGTCTTTGACCAGAGACATCCCCCCCCCAAAAAAAAAACATCCATTTCCAATTCATGTCGCCAACATTTTAATTCAGGATTCCTGTTGCTCTTTACGTAAAAAATAAAAAGGTATCCATCGTGTATCACTTTGTTTCTTCCACGTTTTGATAAAATACTCGTTTCCATTTTGGAATAAGATGACTTTGACGAACTGTAAAATATGAAGCTGCACGGAAGGAAAAATACCTTCAACGAATCTTTTTCTTAATTTAAAAATGCCGCCAACTACTCTTTTTCTTAAATTGGACTATTCGAGCATATAATATCAAAGTACTAATTTGACTACTAAACAAGAGAGAGAGAGAGAGCAAATTTGAGTATAACGTATATTTTGCGTTCTTTCATAAAGGTTCCATATCTCGTGAGCAAAAATATAAGTATCCTCAAACTTTTTTTAAATATAAAAATTGCTCCAACTACTCTTTTTCTTAAGTTGACTTTTCGAGCATATAAGGCCGAAGTACTAATTTGACTACTAAACAAGAGAGAGAGAGGGGGAGAGAGGGAGGGAGAGAGAGAGAGAGAGAGCAAATTTGACTATAACGAGGAAGTAGTAATCTGACGCATAATCGTCCCTCTGTCAAAAAATTCCTATGTTGAATTGGCCACGCCGAATCGCGACGCTAAATGGTCTACGCCGGAACGTCTCATTCCCCTGGAATGCGTATAAACAGAGGACAGAAAGTGCGACACGGAAATAAAAAAGATGCCTTCCAAAAGCTAAGAAAAGTATTAAGAAATATTGTTAAAAACAAAGAAAAGTGTACTGAACTGTTATGTAGCATCAGTTCTCCTATATGGCAGTGAATGATGAACAATTTCCTTACAGATGAAGAATAGACTTGAAACAACAAAAATGTATTTCTACAGAAGGATGCTGAGAATACCATGAACAGAACATGTGAGCAAAGACGAAGTTCTAGAGAGAATGGAAACAAAAAAGACACTTATATTTAACATCAGGAAGAGAAAGTTGAAATTTAGGAGGCACATAATTCGGAAATTGGGCATGTAAAATTACAGTTGTAGCATACTTACAGACGACAATGAGTATGTCTCCATTCACATAAAAACAGTAGTAAATACTGTATGTTGGTCTGGATTTGGAGATTCATCTCCAGCCCTGTGCTGGTTAAATTCTCTGCCTCTGGGCAGAGATGATCCCCAGTCGAAGGGCAGAGTCTCGTTTCGGGAAACAGCTACCCGACCGCGTTTTATATTGGGTCTTATATTGGGTCTACGGGGAATTTTTGGCCGAGCCTACGGGCTCAGATACCCAACATTAAATTTGGCCCTGTGCCACATATGACCTCGTGGGGCAGTTAGTAGTTACCCCGCAGTTGGAGATTCATTGTGCAATTCACTTGACTTCACTTCTAGCAATTGACTACTTCTTCTACGCGCCCCCGTCGAATCTAATATGTGTTGTTCTTGTCCTAGGTATTATCGTTCATTACCAATCTTCATGTAATTATTCTATCCAGTAATCTTCCCTAGGTCACAGGAAATACTCACAGGACATATTGAAGGTAAGAGAGACGGAGGAAAACAACGCATAACCTATCTGGCTAGCTTGAGTGAATTGGTCGCAGAGTAGGGTTGGAAAAAAACAAACGTTATTAAGAGTTACAAAGGGCAGGAAGTTATGGAGAGTCGTGATAGCATACGCCCTGAAGAGACACGGCATATAGAAGGAGTTTGAAAGACATTTGTTGCCTTAATATATTAAAATTCATCTGTTGCAATATCAATTTAATTTACGATGCATCTCTTTCAGCACTCAAGTAATCTTTACATATTTATACACAATAGATATCTTAGATTTTACAAACACATGTCTGTACTGAATGTTGGAACTCTAGGTAATCATGTTGTGCTGTTCCTAGAAGCTGACTGATGCTGCCTGAATTGAAGATTAAAATTAATATAATCATAATTTTATTTGAGTTTAAATATCGACTACACACGCGATAAAGAAGTGGACAGCAGCCGCATTACAAGCGGGGTTTCAGAGTTAGAATGGGAGAATAGTGAGAATAGTGCAAATCTGCATGTTGTTGAGCTTGAATTTTGATTGGAAAATCCTTAAAAAGGGAACCATTAAATCTTACTTTTTGATCTCCATTTTCCAAGGTTTGCTGATGCCCGGGGCCAACTCTTTGATTGTATGCCTTTAATATTCAAGTAGCGGGGGCGTACTCCAGTCTCGCTTATCAAAAGAATCTACATACACCCCAGCTTGTGGGACATTATGGCGCTTGTGCAACGAAAATTTCAAAAATTAAATTTTTATTTCACTCTTTGATTGGATGCTCTACCGATGTAAATGCCAGAGGCCGTCGCACCCTCTGTACCCCACTTCTGTACGCTACTGACAACCAACCAGTTAATTTCTGGTCAGTATCTACAATCCTTTTCAAGCGCTCTCTTGCCCCTGCTGAGCAGCTAGAATACTAAACAGTAATGTCTTACCCCAATACACTTTCATAAGAGCGGCGGTAGAAGGTCATCAGCAACAGTTAACTTTGTAAACTTTTTTTTCTGAGAATTTTCTGTAAATAGAGACTCTACTGCGTTTTCTTGTCTAATGAAGTCCTGTTGATAGTCCAGTTTACAATATACGTGCCCAGAAACCTCATTTTTATCCGTTCTCTCCACACAGACTCCGTCGGTAACCAAAGGGCCAGGTGTTGTGACAGTTCTTCGTAAGTTCACCACCAGCTCCTTCTTCTTTAAGTTGGTGATTCTCTGAATTCCATGCAGCCAATACTTCACTTTCACATCTCTAGTCCGCCTCATCACCTCCCTGGGACAAGTAGTGCCGTTCGCAAACTTAATGATCATGTTGGTGGAAATGGATTGTGACGTAGTCACTTTTTAGATGGTGTGCAAACGAAGGCTTTTTTCTCATCCTTAAACCTTTGAGCCCTGACCACCGCGTCAACGATCGTAGAGAAACTTGAATTAATGCCCAGCCACCAGTTGAACAGTGGGTAAACACTTGCGTCGTGTTCTGCTATTCCTGTGCATCAAGAGAGGTAGTACCTGCAGGGTAGAGTGGCGCACAAAGAAAGAATTCTGGCGTTAAAGTGAAGGCATGCAATCATACTCTTTCCCTGCTAATAATAATGTTTATATTTTTTTGTAATTATTTTTATATCTATTGTGAAACATTATATACCAATTATTTGCGAATCTTGACTCAGGAACTCAGAAGTTTTAAAACTGTTCAGGAACGCAGGCCTCAAAGAGTTAAGAAACTGTTTCTAAAAGTCTGGTTCCACTGAACCATTTGGTATGATAGACGAACTGTATTTATTAACAATAGTATATATGTCTGGTGAAGACCTCCAAACCGACTCATTTGAAAACCTCACCGGGACAAAGAGAAAGAGTAAATAAGAGTCACTATCTCGTTAATGTTTCTTACAAGATACTCTTTGCTGGAACAGAAAACTAAACAAAAGACCGAAGCCCTATCGGCTGGAGCTTTAGAATAAGCCGATTGCACTTCTGCAGAGTGGGTACCCCCCCCCAGCCACCAATGAAGCGTCCTCGGCATGACGATCAACTACATCCTGCTGATCCGGAAATTTTGAGGAACATGGAACCACATAACAAATGCTGATTTTTGCCAGGTATACTCTGATCTGGCGTGGTAGCACCTGTTAGGATCCCAGCTACTGACAAACAGTTAACGCCAAAACAGGAGGCCAAAACATTATGAAAGTATAAAAATAAAATTTTTATATTAAAAATATTACCAGCAATATATTTTTGAAGAAAAATTTGTTACCAGCAATACATTTAAAAAATATTACCAGCAATACATTTTGCAAAAAAATTTTACCAGCAATACATTTAAAATAAATGTTACCAGCAATATATTTTTGAAAATAAAAAACAGTCTACTCCAGTGAACGAAATAAAGGGTTCAGTTCGACATTCAAACCACTTGAAGAGGGCCAGAGCGTACAACGGCCGAAACGTTGTAATAAATATGGCAACAAAGATGAAGACAATAGTCTGAATAATGTAAATAGTGTACATAATACTTCATCTCAGAAATATAGACAGATACTGAAAGGCCGAAACGTTGTAATAAATATGGCAACAAAGATAAGGACAATAGTCCGAATAATGTTAATAGTTTACATAATACCTCATCTCAGAAATACAGACAGATACTGAAAGGCCGAAACGTTGTAATAAATAAGGCGACAAAAATGAGGACTATAGTCTCAATAATGTAAACAGTGTAAGATCAAAATATTGGGAACTTCTGATGTCTCGAACACACTTCCTGAATGAGTATTCTTCTCGACTATGATTACAAGGTCACTTTAGAACAGACGCTCTTAATATGTACAAAACTACTTGAACTAGGAGGAAAACTTTATTTATTCAGGAGAAGAATTAAAATAATAGATTACGGAATATTATTTGTGTTATATATACTCCTTTTAATGGAACATCGGAGAAAGTATTACAAATGTTTCATACATTATGCAAAAGCATTTGACAAGGTATAGTACAAGGATCTATTTGAACTTTTAGGAAAAGTCGATCTACTTGGAAAGAACGTTAGATTAATCCAGAACTTATACATTGGAGCAAACCGCCTGCGTACACATAGAAAACGAATTGAATAAGTACACAAAAATGCAAAGGATGGGTCTTCTCTTCAGATTTATTCAACCAGCGTCACTATCCCAAGGGAACTGGGGACACACGTTACAAAATCATTATTCTGATGTTTGGTCATTAAAATGATTTTGGAAATTGGTTTAGCCTGAGAACTTTTCAGCACCACCTCATAATTATTTTTTTCTCAAGGGATGGCTATGAAAGTGTTTAGAGACTGGAATGGCTGAAAAACTAAAAAACAAAAACAGAAATTGCAATTCTCTCTTTGGCATTTGTTAATCAACTGTTAGGGAAACTAGACCTACATGGGAAGGATATCAGAATAATCCAGAACTTATAGATGGAAGCAAACCACTAGCATAAGAATAGAAAATAAATTGAGTAGGTACACAAAAATAGAAAGGGGTATGAGACAAGGATGGGTCTTCTCTCCAGATTTATTCAACCTCTACAACAAAGCTATCCTAAATGAGTTGATTGGCATAATCTTAATAACATAAAATACACAAATGACACCGTGTTAGTGGCCGACATAGAAAAAAAACAATAGGGACTCCTAGATAGGACGGTAGAAGAAAGCGAGATAAAAGGACTAACTATCAACCTCAAGAAGGCAGAAAGTCTGGTCACCAGGCAGAGATGTGTCGTCTCCCCTACAGCGACGCTATCCCAAGGGAGCTGGAGGCCTTACCATGATTTATTATCAGGGGCCTGAAATCTTAACTATATGACAAACAAAATTTAACTGGAAAAAGAACAAGAACAGCACAGCTTTGTCAAGGACACTGGAACAAGAAATGTAATATTCATGATCAGAATGAGCAATACAAATGCAGAAGGATGTGCACTTATGTTTTATGGATTACGCAAAAGCATTTGACTAAGTATGGCACATTCATCTATTTGAACTGCAAGGAGAACTTTGTCTACTTTGAAAGGGTGTTAGATGAATCAAGAATTTATATATGGGAGCAAATCGCTTGCATACAAAAAGAAAATAAATTTAGGTAGACAAAAATAGAAAGGGACGTGAGATAAGGACAGGTCTTCTCTTCAGATTTATTCAACCTCTACATCGTCAATGTCCCAAGAGAACTGAGATCTTAACAGGATTTATTACCGATGGTCATAATCTTGACAATATAAAATATGCAGATGACACCGTGTAGATGACTCACCCGATAAGGAAATTACAGTTCCTCTTAGACATGGTAGTAAAAGAAAGTGAGAAAAAAAAAGGGACTAGCAACTACAAGAAGACAGAATGTATGGTGAGCAGCAAGAGAATAAAATATGCAAGTTACAAATTGGAAATATCAACATCAAGCAGGTGCAGAAGTTCAAATATCTGGTAAGTTCTTTAACAAAGACTGGAAAATGCGACACTGAGATGCAAACAAGCATTGGATTATCAAAAGAAGCATTTCAAAAGCAAAGCAACGTGCTAAGAAACGGAATAAATTTCGTTAGAAACAATGAAAACAATATTAGATTGGTATATGTTATCCATCACTTGTATGGCCACTTGAATGTTGGACAATCTCTCCATGGATGGGGGGCGAAAACTGGAGGCAGCAGAAATGTAGTTCTACAGAAGGATACTGAGAATTCTATAATCAGGAGAAATTTTATAGAAAATGGCAACAGAAGGAACACTTATACTCAGAATCAGGAAAAGACAGTTGAAATATCAACTGCAAGAAGACAGAATGTATGGTGATCAGCAAGTGATAAAACCCAAGATATGAGTTGTAAGTTGTGGATGTGAACATCAAGCAAGTAAAGAAGTTTAAATATCTGGGGAGTATTTTAAAACAGAAGCTGGAAAATGTGACGCCGTGATCCGAACACACATTGAACAAGCGAAATTTCAAAAATGAATTTCAAAAAATAAGCAAGATACTAAGAAAAAGAAATTGTTTAAAATAAAGAAAAGTGTGCTGGATTGATATGTAATGACGATCCTCTGATATGGCAGTGAATGTGGGACAAGGAGAAAACTGGAGACATCAGAAGTATGGTTCTACAGAAGGATACTGAGAATTCCATGGACGGTGAAAGTTTTAAAGAAAATGGCAACAGGAAGAACACTTATACTCAGAATCAGGAAAAGACAACTGAAATTGCTTGGCTATATAATGAGGAAGGAAAGCTTGGAAAACATAACGGGCTGAGAGTCTTAACAAGGGGGAAAATGCCACAAAGGATAGGAAGTTATGGAGAACCATGACCGCTTATATCTTAAATGGACGCGGCACATAGAAGTTTAAAATAATCCAGAATGTCCAAATCAAGCAAGCACAGAAATGTATCTGGAGTGTGTTTTAACAGATGATGGAAAATGTGACACTGAAATCCGAAGGCGTTCTGCAATAGCTAAAGATGCTTTCCAGAAGCTAAGCTAAGCATTAAGAAACAGGAAAATTTTATTAGAAAAAAGTAAGAATAAGAAAAGAAAAGAATAATGAACTGTTATGTAATGTCAGTCCTTTCATATGAAACGAAGAGGAGACTTTGGGGCAAAAGAGATGCTGTCCTGGGCATGACGATAAACTACATCCACGTCCTGGGTGGGACGATAAACTATATCATACAGCAAGCAGGTTTTGAGGAGCGTGGAACCACATCTTAATTGCTGGCGTTCCCAGGTCCACCCTGATCCGGGGTAGTGTTAGCACATGTTAGGGTCCCATCTATGGACAAATAGTTAAACTCCAAACGGGAGTTAAAACTCTATGAAATATAAAAATAGGAATTAATACCAGAAATACTTTGTAAAAAAATATTAGTAGCAATACATTTTTGAAAACGAAAGATATTACCAGCTCTACATTAAAAAAAAATATAATAAATGTTACCAGATATACACTTAAAAAAAATATTACCATAAATAAAAATTGTTGAGGTTGATATGCCATAGAACAAACCAAACCAAATCAAACCAAACCAAGCAACAGAGATGTGGTTCTACAGAAAGATTTTGAGAATAACATATACCGAGCATGTGAGCAACGAGGAAGTTTAAAAAGAAATGAACACGGAAAGAGAATTTGTGATGACGTTTAGAAAAAATTTAAAATCTTTGACACTTATAATGAGGAAAGAGGGCTTAGAGAATAATTCACTCACGGGGCATAGAGAAGGCAAGAGATTACAAGGGAACATCGAGTAAACTACCTAAACGGGCTTGAGTAAGTTGAAACAACCCTTATACTCAGAATCAGGAAAAGACAACCGAAATTGCTTGGATACGTAATGAGGAAGGAAGGCTTGGTAAACCTAATGGGCCGAGAGTCTTAACAATGGGGAATACCACAAGGGATATGAACTTGTGGAGAGCCATGATCGTTTATGTATAGTTGTCAGTAGGTGGGGGGATCAGCCTAAGATGGAAGTTGCGAATTGGAGATGGCAAAATCGAGCAAGCCCAGAAATGTATCTGGAGAGTGTGTTTTAACAGATGACGGAAAATGTGACACTGAAATCTGAAGGCGTATTACAATGGTTAAAGGTGCCTTCCAGAAGCTAAGCTAAGTATTAAGAAACAGGAACATTTCTACAGAAAGATGTTGATAATAGCACGTACCGAGCATGTATGGACACGGAAAGAGCATTTGTGATGACGTTTAGAAAAAATGTAAATCTTTGGCACTCATAATGAGGAAAGAGGGCTTAGAGAATAATTCACTCACGGGACATAGAAAAGGCAAGTGATCACAGACGAACATTGAGTAAACTACCTAACGAGCTTGAATAAGTGGATAGCAGAAAAGGATCCTGGAGGGATAGAAAGGAGGCAAACATTAGTTGGAGCAACAAAGAACAGAAAGTTATGCTTTTTCGGGTTTTAAACCTTTGAGCCCTGACCACTTCTTTACCGGTGGTAGAGAAAAATGACGTAATGCCTAGCCATCGGTTGAACAGTGGTAGAGAAAAATGACTTAATCCCCAGCCACTGGTTGAACGGTGAGTAAACACTTGTAACTATTTCCAGATCTACCGTGAAACATTACACATCAATCATTTGCGAATTTTGACTCAGGAACGAAGGGCTCAAAAAACATGATACAGAAGAGAAGAAGCTAGGATTAATAGATGTCTACTCGGGATTGAACCCGCTACCTTAGCAATGGATTGTGATATCATAACATGATATATCTTCACTCCCCTACATAGGGTGATTTTCTAAGCGTAGCTTAGATATGGTATAAGGCCGAAAGTATGGGGTACCCAATGAGGATCGAATTCAGTATTCAGTCGTAATTGGTCTAGCGAAACAAGGTTGCTAATCATTGCATCACATCGAAGTGATCATGATTTTCTAAGCTCAGCTTAAATGTGGCACAAGGCCGGAGGTATGGGGAACCCGGTGCGGTTCAAACTTACAGTCGTAATTGATCTACTGAGAGAAGCTTGTTGACCATTACACCACGTCGAAGTGCGTACGATTTTTTAAGTGGAGTTTAGTTGTGACACAAGACCGAAAGTATGGGTCACCCAATGAAGATCGAACTCATTATTCAGTTGTAACTGATCTAGCGAGACAAGTTTGTTAACCATTACGAAGTGCCCATCATTTTCTAAATGTAGCATAGACGTGGTACAAGGTCGAAAGTAGTGCGTACTATAGGAGGTCGAACTCACTACTCAGTCGTAATTTTTCTAGCGAGACAGGCTTGTTAACCATTACACCACGTCGGGATGCGCCAAGGCATCGAACACCCTTCAAGAAAATACGTAATAAAACACACGTCTTTATGCTTGATTTATAAATCATACTATTCTAACAACACGAAAAAGTTGGAGAACTCTTTGGCTTCAAAGTAGGGATACAAACAATAAAATTAAGGACACAGTCCAAATAATTCGTGGAATACTAATCATGTTATGATGTTTGTAAAACAAAGTCGGTTAAACTGTACTAGATTCCTGTGTCACTGAAAATCAATATGTCGTCAAAGACATAGGAACTCATAAGACGAAAAAAGTGCTGGGCATGCGCAGAAATACTTGAAAACAATAAGCCGTTAGGACTAACTTATTTACTTACCAACATGTTCTTTTTTTGTTTTCAAAATAAAATAGAGTTTATGAACCCGTAAAAGTAAATAAACTTAATTCTTCTTTTGGTATTCTTGGTTGGCAGCGTATGTGAAAGGCTGGATCTTTATAGCTGAACGCCGTTGCCTGGAATAAAGGCAATTACTACGCCGTTCGTCTTCAACGTGACTGAGAACTACTTACGACACAGCATGAATGGAAAGTTGATTCTGGAGCCCGCGATCTCATTCGTTGTTTGCTTTAGGCGGATTCAACAAGAAAAACAAGTGGGTTTCAGTCCTTCTCCCTGTGTTATGAAGCCTGGACGACAAAAAACGATTGCTAGGTGTAAACGGAATAAAAACTCTGTGGTTGGTGGACGAACAGTCACAAAGCTTGTAATCAACAAAATTATTTAATCTGTTTGCTTCGTTCTTTGATATCATCATTTATAAAATTGAGTATTTCAATTATATACTAGTTGTTTATTCAACATACGTAGGATTAATAAAATAAATACGTCTAAATTTTCTTTATCTCTAATAATTAAATATCTAATAACATTTTTACTTTACTTTGCTTCATTCCATCCTCATTGCTGAGGGTCAACGACTATGGACAACTGTTCTTCTTTCTTCTTTATGCGCCGTGTTCCATCGGGACGGAGGCGATCATGGCTCTCCACAACTTCCTGAGCCTTGCGGCTCTTAAAAATATTGTCTTTCTGATATTTTTCGTAAATCCTGTTTCGCCATCCATTTACTCACTCTCACTAAGTATGTTATGCATTGTTTTCCTCTGTCTCTCTAGACTTCAAACCGTCCTGTGAGTATCGGATTTTCCAAGCCCCCTTTCCTCATTATATGACCTAGAAAACTCAACTGTCTCTTCCGGTTGTTAAGTTTGTTTCCTTTTTGTTTCCATTTTCCTTAAAACTTCGTCGTTGCTCACATGTTCGGACCATTGTATACTCACATTTTGAATTCAGGGTTTGCTTTCTCCTATATATCATTCTATTTAACTCATAGCTTGGGGAGGGGTAAAAGAGAGTGATTTATCCATTTCCTTTGAGTATTTGCGCGTATGCTAAAGCAATGAAGTCGACTAGAAATAGAACTCGGCTCTCCGACGTCTTATTCAAAGTCGTTATATATTACACCATCCGCACATCCACCGAATGTTATAGAAAACTGTCAAAAACATATGTAGAAATCAACTGTAAATTATTTTATTATAAAAAGATCCTTGGAAATTATTATGGTACAAAAAGGCATATTGTAAAATTTTAACTTAAGACTTAAAACATAAATTTTAACATAAGACTTAAAATATATATTTCACAACAGCTCCACTAAAGTGAAAGTGTCGTAAAATATATTTTCCTGTACTTTGTCTGAATATACCTTCTGGATATTTTTTTAGAGCATTTGCGTGAGTGAATGAAGCATTTAAAGCGGGGGTTCATTTTAAAATATGCGTCCGTCCTGGGTATGACGATAAACTACATCCGGCAGATGGTCGGGAGGTTTTGAGGAACATAGAACGACCCGGGGTGGTAGCACTTATTAGGATCCCAACTATGGGAAAATATTGAACCTCCAAAAAAACACTACGAAAGTATAAAATTACATTTTTGTAGTAAAAATACCAGCCATAAATTTTAATATAAAAAATTACCAACGCTACCTATTTATAGTAAAATTATCAACAAGATTTCAATCAAGATGAAAGAATTCTTTCATGGCATTAATCCATATAATATCCTACAATCTCTTAAAGGAATCAAACTGTGTTCTAAAATATAACTTTAACAAAACTACAATATAAAACACACATATCACTGCCTATAGAAAATTATGTTCTCCCGAACATGTATATGCATGAATAACATCTACCATGTATTCTGTTGAGGAATCCTCCCCTTTTTACACAAATGGACTCACCCAGTATATACATATACTACTGCTACGTGAAGACCCGAGAGACGAGAGCAAAAGAGGGTGAAAGTAACAGACAAACAGAACGAACGTATCGAGCAAGAGTCACCGTGAGCGAGCACGTAGACTCAGTAAGAAGTCATACCGCGATACTTCAATACCAAAGACTATATATATATATATATTGCTACTAACACGTATTCCTGGAACTACTAACCTGTATTACCAGTTTGTATTATTACGTTAATACATTATTTTCATATATTCATTCCTGGCATTTGTTATTTATTGGTACCGGATTTCATCCCGGAATCCACAACATATTCAATTGTGAAAGCAGAACAACATATTTGTCTTATTTCAAAGCTCCTAAGAAAATTGAATTTCGGCATATGTCAATAAGAACAGTCGGCCACCTAGCCATATCTCAATTTATTTATTTATTTTGTAATATCGAGGTGCGTTGCACAACGCTATCAAGGGGGCGGCCTGTTCCTTCTGGAATCAGGTTTGAATTGCTGTTTGTGCCGATATGATGCAAAAACCCGAAATCGGCGATAAGGACAGTGCATCAATGAAGACCACCCTTGATGCATCTAAAATGAATTATACAACGGCATTAAATGACCCATAAGGATTTGGATATGCTGTTGAACAAACAAACGTATGTTAACCACTGTTGTCTTTCAAAGACACAATAATAATATCCAACCAAATGCGATGGACAGGACACGTTGTGGGAATGGAGATTAACAGGATTCTCAAACAGCCTTTCTGCGGGAAACTAAAAACCATCCCTATCACAAGCATAGGAAGAGGTTTAAATATAATCTGAAGGATAATCTGAATGCATTGCACGTGGATATGCAGTATTAGGAAGAATTGATTTAAAATCGTACAGAAGGGATGCACTTTATAAGGGAGGAGTGGATACGACACCTCTGAGGATGAATGTATCAGGCATGCTGAGATGATGCGTGACCTCCGAAGAGGCACTTACACTGATTTGCCAACTAATATGAAGTCTCGGAAAGGTGTTGTGTGTGAGCGTATGCTGTTGTCGAGGGCAGAGGTTATGTAAACCATGTAAAATGTCATCATAACAACCACAAGCATGTCAACAATGCCAACCTGCCTCATCGTCCTGCCAACAGTACCCTCTGTTGTTTACAACATGGTTTACAGATCATCATCTGAACTGAGGAGTCACATGGAGAGTTTATCAGTTATATATATATATATATATATATATATATCTGAAATATTCGAAATTGAAAGTAATTTTTAAAAACATGGCACATCCTTTCAAAACTTATGGAAGCATAACCCTTCATTCTGTGCATTTTCATAATTTCTTGGGAAAATACGGAGGTGGTTTTCTGCTTTCTTCCGCATGGTTGAATTCAGTTTTCCTTCTTCTAGACTAATTGTCACCCAGGCTAGAGGGCACAGTATAATATAAACTACAGCTAGTAGAGAATAGATGGTTTCATGCCTTTCCCATGGACATTTGTGCGAAAGTGAAAGCAACAGATTAATCGGCGATTTGAACTCGGCTCGCTGATTCCACTTTCTACACTGATAACCGTCACACTACCTGCACACCCCAAAAGTAGTGTTAATCTTCACGAGTTGCCTCCCTTGGTTACTCTTCAACCTAGAAAAGGGCGGCGTTACCCGGAAGGTGTTGAGCGGATATTTTTTATATAGAGCACATGCATGGAGAACGAATCAGCCCGAATAAAGCTTTTCAATCACGTGTCCGAGTTTCTTTAAATTAAATTTACAACTATTATTCGTAATATCAATGTTACTTAAAAATGGTTTATTCAACCTAACGACTGTTTTATAATAAGCGACATTTCGTAATTTGGTAATTCCCGTGATCCTAGTGTAGAAGGCATTGTGAAGTGAGATTGTACTGTTTTTCTCTTCCGTGTCTGCAGCACTGAATTTCATGGTATCTTAGACACACTATTGGCATTTAACATTATAGCGTTTAGGAATAAGTTTACGAACAAGTTCAGGTAATATACGATGTCTGAATAAATATTAGCCTATCATATACCTCGATTTCACAGATAAAAAATAAATATATTTGATAAAAAAATAAAATAAATATATCACTGCATAATACCTACATAATTTCGAATTTTTCAAATATAATGGACATGTGTGTAATTAAACCAAATATATTTTTTTAATTTTTCAAAATATGAATAATTTACATTTTTGGACTACGTTGAGAAACACTTATCTAATGTATATCGTAATCAATTATACAAGGTAATGCTGAAAAATTCTTAGCCGGATCTTGTTCGCAAAATTCCTCGACCAGCCGGCCTATATCTTTCGGCTTAACCCACGTCCGAAAAGTTTCGGTCTGACCAACTTCCAAAATCTTCCCCTTCCAAAAATGTAATCATATAAGCAAACTTCAGAATTTTTAATCCATTCTTGGTTGGGCCGAGAACTTTTAAGAACCTCATTTTATATCGTCTTAATTCTTCTTTCAAACTGAATTTTATATTCTATTTCTCTATGCATGCAGACTATTCACATATGTACAACGCTGACTGATGTTATTCCGCGAAGTTTAATTGATCAAAACTTAATAGCCAAGTTACGTCGTTTTCTTCCGCAGATTGAGACCAAGCGTTGCTATGGCTGCGAAGCATATGGACTATTTTAATCGCCAACCCCCGCGATTTCTATTCTATATTTTTATTTTCGAGTAATATATGAGAAAGAAAGAAATTACAAAGGAAATGCCTCAAACTGCAATAGAAATTACTTCCACTTTTTTTAGCATAGGCGAATTTGTAGACATTCGCTTTATATATTTTCACTCGGGTTTTTCGGTTTCACTCGCATCATTTTACTTTGAGGAGACAGCAGACTTCGTTTTTGTTGAAAGAAAAAGCTGCCAGCATTATTTCACGTCTGAAATCATTTTTCCTTTTGATTTTTTGCAAACAAAAAAAAAGAAAAAGAAAAAAAGATCACTAAAAAGGATTCTTTTTATAAAAATCGACGTGTCTTTTTAAAAGCTTTCGTTTTTGGTTCCACCAGTTCTAAGCTTCATGTCTTGAACCCACCATGCTACACACAAACCACCCACATTCATTCCATATTCCATCAATGAGAATTAAGTCTCACTCAAACAGATTCTTCCCACTAATCACTGCTCCTTGGAACCTACTCCCATGAGGATGTTTCCCCAGGGACTACAATCTTAACCTGTTAGGGTTAAGTCTAGAGTTAACCTTTATCTTCCCCTACAAACTACCTACAAACTCCGTACAAACTGCCTCCTAACGTAACACTCTACCTCGAGTAGCCCACGGGCCTTGTTGCGTTCTGTGTCGCTACTGGTTTCAGTTCTTCAGACCTCAACGACACACTATAGACCGTATCAACGTAGGACAATTACTTTTTATTATCCGCTTTATCATGCGAGGGGAGGACAGACGTGGTAGCATTAATTTTAGGAGGCAGCGTCAGGAGAGTGATTAGGGGGGAACACACGCCAGCTCAACTCCATCGCTTCGTATTTCGCCACGTGCAGGGTAGCCACTTTAAGGAATCTCGATGCGGGAAACGTGTTGACACTTCAAAAGTCTTGCAACACCTCTCTCTCTCTCTCTCTCTCTCTCTTCACGCCGTTTTGGTCCTATATGCAAAGACAAAAGCATTCTATTATTGTCAGAATTCCACACCCACGAGCTGTGGCCCGTTGTTTTTTTTTATCCTAATCCCGCCTCCACATATTTGTAACAAAAGAGTTATTATCATAGTTATCAACATTTTGTTCAGACAATTGGACGCGTTTTTCTTAAATTTTCTTTGATTAACACAATGTTTAAACCGATGCATTCTTCAGTCTTCGTCAAGTGTATTCCAAGCGTAAAAAGAAATCTCATTCTTCCAGGGAAGAAATAACAAATATCATTCATGTTCCCCGCGATCAGAGCTCAATTTGCTTGCTGTAGAATGTTAATAACTATCTTCGATTGGATCTTATTATCTTTAAGTTCCAGGCTTCGTGGGCTTACGGCCATATCACGTTGGGACACCTCGAGGCAGTGTAATGGTTAGCAAGCTTGACTCGCTAGAAACATTACGATGAGTAGTGAGTTCGATACTCACTGGGTGCTCCATACTTTCGGCCTTGTGCCACATCTAAGCTACGCTTGGAAAACTACTAGGGTACCTCGAGGCAGTGTAATGGTTAGCAAGCTTGTCTCGCTAGAAGAATTACGAGTAGTGAGTTCGTCTCTCCCTGAGTGCCTTCTACTTTCGGCCTTGTGCCGCATCTAAGCTACACTTGGAAAATCACTACGGCCACATCACGTTGAACCGACAACAGTAATTGTTGCTCAGTCAATAAATGCCGATTATCTCTTTATAAGAAATCGCCTAACATTATAATTACCATTAGCATTCATCTAAGAAATTCGAATAGTATAACATCTATCTATCTATCTAAGTGCATATAACGACCCCGACTGGAATTGGAACTCGGTTCTCTACTTTCTAATTCCGAATTGTTATCCATTACATCACCTGCATACACAACCTTACAACACTTGATATTCCCAAGCGGTCACTGTACTGATCAGACTAGTAGTTGCTTAACTTCAGTGATTGCCCGAGAACGGGCGTTTCAAAGTGATATGGCTGTTGTCTATCACAACCCGTACATCCAAGCTTACACTACCTGGTATTCCTAAGCAATTTCCCGTCTAGGTAATGACCTTGCTTAACTTCAATATTTGTACAACAACCGGTGTTCCAACGAAATGTGGCTCTACGATAAAGAAAAATATGAATTCCAAACTGCAGGGAAGATAACGGGAGAACACTCCATTTTATGAGATTCGGCTGAAAAGTTCATAGGCTGTCCAATATATTATCAATCACATAAGTTTTATTTTTCCCCATAATCCCACTTGTGGTTGACACATTTCTTTCATCGGTGTTGCAGTGCTTGACTCCCATTGGTGAACAAGATTTCATCTTGTTTGTAAAAAAAAGTAATCAACAGCAGATATGACGTCATCATCACTGTGATAGTAGTTTCCAGCCATATGTTTTTTTATGTTGGGGAACAGATGATAATCATATGTAGGGGAATAGATGATAATCATAGGAGGCCAAATCAGGAGAATAGGGAGAGATCAATCAGTTCAAAGTCACAGTCACGCACAGCATACAGTGAAATCAAGGAATTGTTCGTTGGAGCGTTGTTCTGATGAGATAAAACCCCTTTCTTCTGTTTTCCTGGGTGTGTTGTTCTTGATAGACTTTCGTAACTGCCTCGGCAAGCTGGCATAGTTCTCTCCATTGATGGTGTTGCCATTTTTAAGATCGGCAATAAATACAATGCCTTTTTCATTTAAAAAAATAAGCCATGCCGGATGAGGCCTTCTCTGCAGGTGAGAAGTTTTTTTCAGGTCATGGATTGTCTCATTGTCTCTTTCTCAGTGATGAACCCAATACTCACCCTGAGTTAGGAAATGTTCAAAGAAATCTGCTGCATCTACTTCAAACAATGTCAGATTTTGCCATGATGTGATCAGTCTGGTGCACTTTTGATCAGGTATCAGAAGACGCGGCAAGTTCATTGTGCAGAATATCCTTTATTAGCGCTAGCTATTTGATTTATAGTCAGACGCCTGTCATCCTTCACCATGGGGTGAACACGACGAATGTTTTCCTCGGTGGTGGCAGTTGGCTAGGACGTCCAGACCTTGGGTCTTCTTCAAAATTCTCCCTTCTCCACCTTAAATCCAGCTACCTACATTTGCACTGTTGATAAAGCTACAGTTTCTCGCAGTTTCCTTCCTGTAAAAGTTCAGATATTAGCCTACTCTATCATGTCGAGTTCAGTGGGTGCTAACACTGCAAACTGATACAAGATGGCCAATAAACAAAAGAAAATAACGTTGCGGCTCGAAACGCCCTTTTCTACAAATTTGGTTATATCCTCTCCCATAAAAAAATTACGCTACAATCAATAAATAAGAAAAGGTAAATAAATAAAATTATAGACAAATGTTGTTAAATGGTTTGATTGATAAATGATAGAGAAAGAGATCGACGATACTGAACCAATAGTCAGATATATACAAAACAAAACAAAACAAACATTACTACACGAAATTTGTTTCCTACAATTTTGAAAATTACGTCCTCTTCCTTAAAAAGAGAAACGTAACACTTAAATGTGAATAGAATAGAATTATTCGTGCCACTGTATAAGTAATTTAACAAATACAATGTATTAAATGTTCTTAATATAATAATTTTTAGTAAGACATTCTTCTTAATAAATTTATCTTGCTTATTTTAAAAATAAATCCATCGACGTATACCACATCTTAAAAAATAAACAAATATGTATTTTAATAATTAAAGTTTATAAATGCATAATAATATAATAAAAAATAATGATCATAGAAAAATAATGATCTAAGAAAAATAAAAGAATAAATGGATATTTAAAATAATCAAAACTTCCATTTTAAAATACGATATCGCTTTCTTTGAGAATTAAAAATAAAATTCGTCCGTTCACTCCAACATCAGCGTTCTTCTTCTTCATTATTATTATTATTATTATTATTATTATTATTATTATTATTATTATTATTTTTGATTTCTGTTTTATACTAAGTTTCTTCCGGCGCCAAACCAGAGACTTAAAGACAAAAATGGCATCATGACATTTTCTACCAACACATTTAACATAAATAAGGTGTGAGTAGTAATTGTGAGAACATTTTAGAAACTCTTTGAGGCATAGGCTACTAGGGATCCCCTCAATAAGCCTTCTTCTTCTTATTATTATTATTATTATTAATGAAAAGTAAAAGTTACTTCTCAAAACGTTAACCTCTCACTTAAGAGTTTTTTCTTTGCTTTTTCATTCACTTACCTACCATTAGTATGATATATAGATTTGTATATCACGCACGCACACACCCACAACCACACACACACATACACACGCAGAAATATGTGTGTGGTGGGAATGAGCAGAAAATATTCTTATCTAAGTTATGACTAAAAAACTGAATAAAGGCAACAAAGAAGTCCGTAAACCTTTTTCTGTTTTTGTCTATTTTGTTCTCCCCCCACCGTCCACCTCTCTCCATCTTTATCTCTCTCCCTCTCTTTTTACCTCTCCCACTCTCTCCTACTTTCTCTCTCAATCTTGCTTCCTCTCCATCTTTTTCTCTCAAGAGAACAAACAAAAGTTTTCGCGTCTGACTGTCTATAAAAATGGTAAGGATTTTTACAATTCTTTTTCTTTCTTCAAATCAAAAAGTATTAGCCTTTCTCATCAATTTCGAGAAGCCACCAGTTTTACGCTGTCGACTTCATTTGTATTTCAACCTCTTCGTTTAGTCACCTCCAGCCCCTCCTATCAGCCCTACCTCTCAACCACACTCACTGACAATAAAATTCCCCACGAAAATAAATGACTTCCCGAATTTACGTGTTATAAAATATTTATTTTTCGTTACCACATCTTTCTCTCGCGTTTCGTCACGATGACCTTTTTTGTTTCAGTACACTTTGCTTCATGCAATTGTTATTTGGAAAGCATTTATATTCTTTACGTATTAAACTCTTCCGACAAAATAAGAATTCTTTTTCCGTGTGTTTTTTTCCGTTTCCTTCATTGAAAACAAATACATTCATAAAGAAAAGAAAAGACAGAACGTCTTTACGAAATGAAATAATATTATCACAAAATATACTACTGTTTTTTAGACACATGGTTTATGAAACATTTGTTTCTTAGATAAAATGATATTATTATATACGACGTAGAATTATTATTAAAATTATTACTGTTAATAGTAGTAGTAGAAGTAGTAGTAGTTTCAAGATGTTGGCAATAATGTATCTCCACAATTTCATAATTCTTTTTATCATCATTTCACTCCAAACAAGGCAGTAAAGCCACTAAAAAGCAATAGATTACAGGTAGAGAAAGTGAAAGAGGTCTTTGAATAGGGAGGATATAAGGTTGGACAGGATTCAAGAAGAAAGATGACGATTGACGTTGCATTTAAGTACTTGAAAATTGTAGTTAGCAGGAAACCAAGGAAACGGAAGAGAGTTCCATAGGTGAAAAATGCGAGAAAAGAAACTGTTGGAGTAGAAGTGGTGGTTGAATTTAGATATTTCAACAGTAAAACGGTGGGACCGAGTTGCAAATCTAATTAAATTCACCAAGGAAATAAGATCGTCAGCGCCGTTGCCATGAAAATATTTGTAGAAAAGACAGAGGGAACCACGTCAGGTCGGCGAGAAAGTGACTGAAGTCGAGATGCCAGGTCAGGATCGATTACATTACAGATCCTTGTTTGGATTTTGTCAAGAATCGTGAAATGTACAGCAGGAGCACCAGACCAGATATGGCCACAGTTATTCAATGCATGGACAAATGGTAGATTTATAAATATGCAAGATCGATTCTGGCGAGAAAAATATTCTGGCACGACACCGTAAATCAATTTTCCTTGCAGTAGACAAAACAATTGATCCGATATATTCCCTCCACTCCATGTCAGTGAGAAACTACCAGTTTTGAATGGTAACAGAGTGACTGATTAAAAGCGGCTACAAAAATTACACATAGAATACAGACAGACATCTTATATATATATATATATATATATATATATATATATATGGATGTTTTCCATAATTGCTGTCTGCGTGTGTCATCTGTATGATTAGCCTTCAATACAGGACATCCTATGTAGACCTGTGTTTAACAGGTGTAATATTGGAGGAATCGAGACTTTCCTCATACAGCCTCACTTGGACTGGTCATGTCTTGAGAATGTCTGATGACAGGATACCAAAATCCTAATGTGCAACAAGTTAGATCAGGTATACAAGAATGTAGGACGCCAATTGCTTAGATATAAAGACAAGCTGAATGGCAAATTGTTAGCTCTCAATATACCTCATAACACCCTCGAGCGCTTAGCCTTGAAGCGGGTAGAGTGGATATCAACGTCTTTTAGTGGGCTCAGCGGTTTTCAATCTTCTAGTCTGCATCGTCAATATTCATATGGAACAAATACTTTAGTATTCATAAAATATATATTTTGTTTTGAAATTAATTAACTTTTTTTTTGTAATTTTTTTTTTCAATTAATTTCCACAAAAATTAGTTATATCATTTTGTCCACTGTTAAGTACTTCAGGTTAATAAACATTAATAACAATATTATTAAATTTGGGTTGTGATCGCAACAAAAAAGTGGAAAAGTTGTTATTTTACCCATAGCTGGAACCCATTAAAACAGGCACTATCACTCCGGGTCAGAGTGATTCTGAGAGTCATTCAGAGGAGGATTGGGCTAAAAGTAGGACTATTTACGTTTATACCCCGAAACTAAGGACTCACATAAATACCAAAAACTGACGTCTCTTAAGACAATAACTAATGGATGCAATTTTACGTCCTACCCAGGACTAATAAGGACCTTATAGGTCAGTACCAAATATGACAGGAATGAAAGCCCCTAATTTCAATTTTGTAATTGGCTTTGTAAATAAATCCGACACGTTATTTTCCGATTGAACATATTCAATTTGTATTTTCTTTTGTACCTGATCCCTAACAAATTGATATTTAATCTCAATACGCTTTGATCTTTGATGTATTATTGAATTTTTAGCCAAAGCAATATTGGCCTGATTGTCACAGTAAATAGTTATAGGCTCACTTATTATCAGTGTTGTAATTGTTTTCATTAGTAATTTAAGAAAAATAGCCTCTTGTGTTGCTTGCGACAATGCAACCTATTCCGCCTCACAAGTTGAAAGTGAAATCATTCCGTGTTTCTTAGATTTCCAGACAATTATTAGATTATCTTTTGCCAATCTAAAGCAATAGCCTGTGATATTTTTACGATCTGGTGAATTTGCCCAATTAGCATCACAGAATCCGTCCAGTTGTAGTGGGGTTTTTGATTGTCAAACTACTAGGCACTGATTCTTAGTTCCCTTTAGATAACGTAATACTTGCTTAGCTCTTGTTAAATGCACAGTCCTCGGTTTATTTAAGTTTTGGGACAACTTAGTAACCGTATAGCAAATGTCTGGCCTTGTTCATGTCATGACGTAAATAAGACTTCCAATCAATATTCTGTATTCTTTCTCACACGCCGCTATACCATCTTCATTATTCATAATTGTGTTTAAATCCATTTCACGTGGAGTAGTTCGTGTTTTACAGTTTTGCATGCTGGATTTAGATAAGAGTTTTTTATGTATCTGGATTGATTCATTGTAATAGTGTTGTCCTTAAATTCGAACTGTATACCAAGAAACCATGATAGTCGACCCAAGTCGGTCATTTTAAACCTTATATTTAAGGAATTTTTAATTTTTAATAGAACTGCTTCACATTTTGAAGCAATTAACATATCATCGACCCAGATAATCAGAATTGATGATATTTCATTATTAAATATTCTTGTGTACAGGCATGGGTCAACTGGGGAGGGTTCAAAATGTTGTTCAATTAAATAGGTATGTAGTAATTTATTCCACGTTCTTCCGCTTTGTTTAAGCCCATATAGTGACTTTTTGAGTTTCCATACATAATTACCACCTTTTTCAAAACCTTCTGGTGGTTCTATGTATATTTCATAGTCAATCGGAGCATTTAAATACGCTGCTTTAACATCCATATTGTGTATATCCATACAATGATGTGCAGCCATTTGCATCAAAATTCTAATTGTTGTCATGTTTGTTATTGGACTGAATGTTTCTTCCCCGTATATCTGCGAGAATCCCTTTAGCTACAAAACAATTCTTATACACTAGCGAGCCATCCTCAGTATCTTCTTTTAACTCAAGGTTTGCGACTGATTTTTCCTCGTCTATATCATCTGGTATAACACCTTCCTTTAATTGTAGATTTTGAACGGGTTTTCTATTTATAGGCCCTATCCCATAATTAGGCCATACTAGTTCGTGTTGGACCAGTTCCTCGCAGTTCATGTTCTTTTCTTCGGGATCCTCCACTTGCTCAAAGGAATCTGTAAATCTGACGCATCTGATCTTCCTTATTATTTTACTTTGTGGGAAATAAATCATGACTTGTTTTGTCATAGCCAATAAATATGCCTCTTTCACTTTTTGGATCTAGTTTTGCCCTGTGGTTGACATATGTGTAGCAAATTGTACCAAAAATATGCATACCACTTACGTTGGGTTTGTAGTTTGTTATAAGCCTCGTAAGGAGTCTTTTTAATGTTACTATTATAGCATCGGTTTCTTATATATACGGCTGTATTTAATGCATAGACCCACAGATTTTTGGGTAACTTAGATTCTATTAGCAAACATCTAGCCATTTCGAAAAGCGTCCGCCAACTACGTTCAGCGATTCCGTTCTGGTGCGGCGAATAAGGACACGTTTTCTCATGTTTAATGCCTTCATTTATTAGGAGGTTTTCGTAATCATCAGAAGTAAATTCTCCACCATTATCTGTTCTAATTATTTTCACTTTTCCATAAGGTGAAATATCAGAGAAATACATTCTTGTATCTTGTAGGATGTCAGATTTGTTCTTTTTCAGAAAATATATCATAGTAAGTCCTGAATATTCGTCAACAAAGTTTAATACATATGAATAGGTGCCAATACCCATTGGTGAAATTGGACCCGCTAAGTCGCAATAAACTCTGAACAAGATGTCGGTTGATTTTGGGATTTTATCCCTATTTCTATATTTCGTCATTTTCCCTTTAATACACGTGTCGCAATGTTGTAACCCCTTTGGAAATGTAATTTTCATTCCAGTGACGTATTCATCCGAATTATTACAGTGGCCTAATATTTTATGCCAAATCCTTAAGTCGTGGGTGGCTGTTTTTACAGATTTAATACTTTTCAAATAATACAGACGTCCATTTTGTTGTATATTAAATTCAGTTCCGTCTGGTTATATTAGCTTTTAATTGTCTCGGTGAAAATTAACTTTAACACCAGTTCTAACAGCAGACTGAACCGAGAAAATATTTTGTTTAAATTTAGGGATATATAAAGCCCTTTTTAATAAACATTTACAAGTATTTCCTTTAGTATCGTGTAAATAAATACAGGCATCGCCTCTTTTTAAAACTAAATTATTAGCTCTGGTACCGTCAGCCAACTCAATAAAGTGGGAATCTGGCTCGAAGTTGGGGCAAAATTAATAAATTTTGTTTCATCTGTAATTACATGATTTGTCGCACCCGTGTCGACTAGGTAAGAATTATAACTATTGGGTATAGTATCCAACCCAAACAAAAAAGCATATGTTCGCGCATTCGAAAAAGCTTTTACATTTTTACAAAAATTACTCCTTGTATGAAATTGACATTTCGCACGTACATGCCCGGCTCTTCCACAACGAAAGCAGATGATATTTGATTTTCTATTATTATTGTTCCTGTTGTTCCTGTTGTTGTTGTTGTTGTAATAGTTGTTTTTAAGCCCCTTGTTTTTAATATCATAATTCCTAGTCTGGTTGGTTTGAGGGACTGGTTTTCTGACTTTTTTAAAATTACGTTATAAGTTACATTACGTTATTTCCTTGATTTTTTTTTGGGGGGGGGTACACATTTGTTCAGTTTCTTCATAACTACGTAACGCAATTTTAAACTCAGTGAAAGTTAATTTTTTATCTTTTTGAGTTATGACTGTCGTGAATGATTTGAATGTTGCTGGCATTAACAGCCCATCTGAGATAGTCTCACCTGCCATTTTAAAGGCATTTGTGACATTTTCAGCTCGTATAATATAATCTTTTTCTCGTCTCCTTAACGAGGTTAGTTCAGAAAGCAATAATTTTGGGCTTACCTTTTGACAAGTAATGTTCACGCAATATTCTTAAAACTTGGCGGCCGTCGTCCCTGGCTTCTCTCATAATTAAAGACAAACTCCTTTCCATAAAATCATCATCATCTTTCTGGTCATCTTGGCAAAGAATGATGTCATGAAGTTTTTGTATTCTAAGGTAGCCTAGGAATTTCACTTCCCCCAATTCGTATTTTGACTCGTTTCCGACAAAATACACTCTACTGAATCCTGACTATATCGGCAATACCACCAGGAGCTCTTCCGTAATTCTTCAGTCTTCGATATCAAAGGCTGCCAGTGAATATTCGGGAAAAAACATGGCCGCTTTTATACACGCCGCATTGAATATTTTGAGCCTTCTGACTGGTTAATCCTTCTATTGGTGAACTATAAAATGAGTCAGCTCATTTTGGCTGGCTCACTAGTACACCAGCTTACCCAAAACTCCAACACAGACATCTCACTGTCTCTGCTCGTAACGAGTGCAAGCTTGTCCTCAAAGAAGCGAAGTTACTGTTTGCTGCTAGAATGAAACATCTTATAGCATCTCGCAAGTTCGGTTCTAGAGATTATTAGTGGTTCTACAAGAGTGTGCTGAACAACAGTAGATCCTCAATCCCTCATCTATTCAATCAATTCGAAGTCTTGACATCTCCGACAGATAAGGTTGAGTGCTTTGCTCGGAAATTCTCTTCCAACTCAACACTCGACTACTTTGGTGGGTCACACCTGATTTTCTTATTTAGATAGAAATCCCAATGAGTGATATGCGTATAACCCAGTCATTGGTATCAGATATCATTTCAAAATTAGTTTCCCATAAGGCAAGCAGAGGTGACGATAAACCAGCCATTGACCTATAGAAATGTGCCTCCGTGATTATTGGCGGCTCTGAACAACAGCAAATACACAATCCCACCTCTATTAGAAGTCCTACAGCAGATAAGGTTTAATGCTTTGCTCGTAAATTCCTTTTCAACTCAACACTCGACACATTTGGAGTAGCCATATTTATTTCTAAATCAGATTCTCATAAGGCAAGCAGATGCGACGGAATTCCAGCCGTCGTTCTAAAGAAATGTGCCCCCGAGCTGGCTTCTAAAATTTTGTTCAACTCTATACTTTTAACGTCTCCTAATGAAATGAAAATTTAAATTTAAAATGAAAATTTATTTACTATTTTTTTTCGCCTTCTGTCATACTCCTTCCCAACAGGAGTATAGGTTTATCTTTTGTTTCCTGTTTAGGATTGTGTTTCTGGTTCCTTCTAAAGTCTTTTCATTCTTTTTCAGTCCGAGTAACCCTTTGCGGCTTAGTGACATTATCACCTTGCTTGGAGTGAATTGATTAAAAAAACACACTTTTGGGAATAATTAATGAGAGAAATGGTGCACTGTGTGTCAAATAGACACACAGTGCACCATTTCTCTCATCAATTATTATATAGTCTCCTCTTGTTTGAATTTAGAGGGATGTCTGAAAAGAAAGACACATACATTGTCTTAACCAACATTTTTATCTCTGTGCAAGTAAACTTTACGTATATTGCATCAGTCCTACTGTGCTATTTTTCCACGTAGTCGCCATAAAGATTGATGTATTTATCCCATCGGTTCACGGGCGTATAAATAACCTTCTCATAAAAAACAAAGGGACAAGAAACAGCTGATACTGTTGCACCTCTACCCAACAGCATCATCTATGTGAAACCAGTTCCCGGATAAATATCATTTGGACGACCCGATTATAAGGTAATCAGAAGGAATCAAGTCAGGATTATGCAGCAGAATCGGTAAAATATTCCAAGCGAAATGATTGGAATATTATTTTCTTTCTTAAATTGTCTATATCAAGGATGCCATGTTGTGCAGCAGAATGACCCCTTAACGAAAATAGCCGGCCCTCCTTCGATGAACTACCCTCAATTTAACCAGTGTTTATAGTATCTGCTTGTGCTCACTGACAGAGTTGTACGAAGTTTATAATCAGTACAGCTTTTGCACCCCACAACACAGTTCCAATCTATTTATTCTTGAACCGCTGGCCCTTGAATTTTGACGGGTTTGATGACGATACATCAGGCCAAGGAATCAATTTTGCACGCAGGACTCACCACCACTCATCATGAGGTTAATGTTTAAAGCAATCAATAAGCTCCTTTTTTAATGCAGATCTTCCATTAGCTATCATTTAGAGAGTTGTTCACCAGAATCAAGGAACAGAATCCAAATATATTGTATCTGGATTAAGAAAAAAAAGCCCTGAATTAAAGAGACGAGAGAAAAATGCTTCTGCCATTTCTGAAAAGATGGTGAAATGGCTTACCATTGTCTCCACGCTTTGGAATTTAGAGTTTTCTTATACTGGCTGTTAAGTAAAGCTAGAAAGCTTAGTCTTTCCTGCTATTTAACGTATAACTAAAAGAGAAGAATAGATAGACCTATACCTTTTCCAAGGGCATTTGTGCGAAAAAGAAACACAATAGACTAAGCGGAGATTTGAACTTGGCTTGCCAGTTCCACTTTCCGCGCTCATAGGTCACTATGTATATATAGCACCAATGCGGATGAAACTCATCGCTCATGGTTCCCGAGAATTTCTTGCTAACCATTACGGCACGCCCTGTATCATTTAGGTTGTTCGATGAAATATTGAAAAAAAGAAAGGAAGATTTCAAGTCGTGTGATGGCATCAAGCGAAGTTTGTAGAGAATAGCTAACCCTAAAAATAACAGTCATGAAATCAAAGAATAAACGCCTTGTTTACGGAAAAATAATTAAATTCGTGATAGAAAGAACCAAAAAATAATTATATGTTCAATTCTTAATATCAGGAAATGAAGATCAGAAAATGAAATAAGTGGAACAACGAATTACGCTTCGATATATATATATATATATATATATATATATATATATATATATATATATATATATATAAATTAAGTTTGACTATAAAAAGTCCAAATGATAACACACACCCATAGTAATATACACGCTTACAGACATCATTCTCACTCACTCCCTAAGAACTAAATAACACACATACTTAACAGAGACACATCCCCTTTTCAGGAACCAATAAAACTGTCAAAATGACCAAGGGAATTCAGAGGAGCATCAATCCATCCAGCTCTTATCTTAAATAACAACTTAATAGAGACCGTTTGAACAACACAAGGTCTGACCAAAATTCGTGTTAAAAAAAAGAAACAAATGAAAACTACAGACAAAAGTTCATTTTCTCCATCAAGTCATTGATTTCTGTAGTTCACCGTTAGTAGCAGACAGAAAAATTTTTCTCCTGATGATGGCCATGTTGGTCGAAACTAGTCGAGGAATCTAAATGAAATAATAATAAAAATGAAAGAATATTAATATACAGCCCAGCGTGTCTGAAGATTTAAATTTTTTAATATTTTTATTGTTCAAAACATATATATATATATATATATATATATATATATATATATATGGTTGGATAGATGTGAGCTTGTGACCCTGGGTTTCACGCTTTATATATATATATGTTAGCTCTATCTCTGATATTGAGCGCTTTCTAATAAGTACCGCGCATATAATATATAAATAATTATACATATATATATATATTTATTTATATTTATATACACACACTTTTCACACATACATACATATATATATATATATATATATATATATATATATATATATATATATATATATATATATATATATAAAGAGAGAGAGAAAGGGGAGGGATGGAGGGAGAGAGAGAGAGAATTAATACAAGTAAAAGGTTTGTGAATTAGCTGCTTGACGTTACCTTCAGAGTTACCTAGACAGACCCGTCCTTCCACTCGTCAGAGGGTATAAAGAATTGACTCTACATATATATATATATATATATATGTGTGTGTGTGTGTGTGTGTGTGTAACGCATAAAATAATTAGAACACCAACCAATATATATATATATATATATATATATATATATATCTCCCCCCTCAGACATGTATGAGATATTAGGAATTGTATTTGGAAAAGATCGTTATTATCTATGTATCTATCTATCTGTTCATATCTATCTATCTATCTATCTATCTATCTATCACATTCTATTCATATCTCTCTATTGATTTCTGATGGAACGTGTTTGTTTATGAGTATATCATTTCTTTTTGTCAAGAATGCGTGAGATTTAATGAGTAAATTTTACGGCCTAGTGTTTCTTGTTAATAATAAAAGACCTGAAGTAATTGCCACCAACTTGGAAGCTGACAATGTCGTTATTCAAGAAACTGCACGAGACAAAATTAGATTTGTCGAACGGTATTCGTGGAAATTCCTCGGATATTGATAATACATTCGAGGAATCATTACAATAATATTATTATATAAGTAATTCTACAGAACGGATAATGTTTTCACGTAGAATAAGTCGAAAACACTTTTTTTTTATTTTAAATGATACGAAAGGATAGACATTACTAAAATTACACATTAACTTCTTTTTTGCCGAATGTGTTCGGGTAAGAGGACATATTTTGGTTGGATTAGGGCATTTCTTGTAATGTTTAGCATGCTTGTCTCGCTAAATCAATTGCAACTGAGTAGTGAGTTCGATTCTCTCTGGTGCTCCATACTTTCGGTCTTGTCATTCATAAAAGCTATGCAATTACGAGTGAATTGTGAGTTCAGTCCTTACTAGGTGACCAATGCTGTCGGTCCTGATCTAAGATCGCTATAACTCTCTCGGTTTTTATTCATTACGAGTGGTTTCTTTTTTATCAGATACGTGATATCGCGGAATGTTTTAATAAATAAAACACACCCTTCGTGGAGGAAAATAAACAAATAAATAAAATTTTTCAAAAAACGAATCAATAAGTATTTCAGTATCAACTGGAATCGAACCCCTATCCGTAAATAAGATGCCCACTGATTTTTGTTCTATTCTACCAACTTCACGCTGTACGTTACTGCATTTCGGCCCTTATCAAATCTGTTTCTTTCATTCTTAGTACAATTCATTTTTAGTACAAGAGATACCTATTTGTGTCTGCTCCTAATAATTATAAACGTGTTCTCAAAGAGGCTAAGTCTTTTTGTTGATAGAATGAGGCACCGTAAAACCCCTAACAAGTTTGGCTCTCATGACTACTGGCAACTCTGTTATAGTGTCTTAAATAAGAGTAAGTCTTTTATCTCTCCTCCCGTCACGAAATTTTAGGTGTTAACATCTACTGACGAAGCAGAATATTTTACTCCTAAGTTCTCTTCTAATTCTACTCATGAATCATCTGGAGTATTTTTGCCTGACTTTCCCCTTAGAACTAAGTCTGTTGAGTGATATGCATATAACACTGCTTATGGTTTTTGTTATCATCTCTAAGCATGTGGATTTGATGGTTTTCCTGCAATAGTCCTTTAAATATATGCCCCTGAACTGGCTCTTGTTCTCTTTAAACTTGACAATAAATATCTTGCTGTTTTTTCCTTTCCTGTTTGATGGAAATCCTCTTCTTTAAGAACTTTGGCAAAACATCTGATCCTTCTTTGGGCCTATTAGCCTTCTATCTCTTTTAGGCAACGTACTAGAGGCTCTAATCAAATCTGAATTGGTTAAACATCTCACTTCGCAGGTTCTTTTTTTCTGATAAGCAATATGAATTTCGCTTCTCTAGGACAAACTTGGTGTATTAACGATTATTGCTGAAAGTCAATCAAGCTTTAGATAATAATAGTGAAGCTTGGGCTGTTGATTTGGATATCTCAAAAGCATTTGACAGCGTTTGGCAAATTCTCAAATTGAAAGTTTATGGTATTTCTGTACGAATTTTTGAACTGATTCGGTGTTTCTTATCAAACTGAGAAATGAATGTAGTCTTGAATGGCCATTCGTCTAGATCTTTTTGCATTAATGCAGGTATTCCCCAGGGCCATTAGACTTACGTTGTTTCTAATTTTCATCAATGACCATCCTGATGACATCACTTCTCAGCTCAATAACTATGCTGATAACACAACTATTTAATTCTGTCTTAATAGTAAGTTTGTTCTGTTCGATAAGTTCAACTTGGCAGCTGATCTAAAAAATGACCTAAAATCTGTTGTTAACTGGGGCAAAGAGTGGCTTGTTAATTTAAACGTTTCCAAAACAAAACAGCTCTCTTTTAATAGCCTGAGAGAACCTTTTTTACCTTCTATCAGCATGGCTAATATTAACACCAGGAAAATGACTTGTTGCGCCTTCTCTGACTAATATTTTCCGCTGACATAAAGTAGAAAGATTATATTAAATCTGCTTCTAGGAAAGTTGGTTCACTGTGTCGTGCTAGACAACTCCTGAATCTATCTCACATATTTATAAGTCTACCATTCATCGTTGTTTTGAATATTGCTCCTACTATATATTTAGAAGTTCTTGGTGAAATGCAAAGAATCTGCAATGTCATTGGTCCTGACCTTACATCTCGGCTTCAGTCACTTTCCCACCGCCGTAATGTAGCTTTCCTGTGTCTTTTCTATGAATATTTTCATGTTAATTATTCTGTTGAATTTTCCTGTATGGTACCCAGACTGTGAATTTAAGTGAAGTTCTCGATTGGCGGCAAGGTCCCATCATTTTACAATTGGAAAGTCTAGATATAACCGCGTCATAGTTACTTTATTGCCTTGCTGAGTAGGAAATGATTAATCAAAAGCAAGAGTCAGAACTTTATTTCAATTCTGTTTATTGAAATTAAGCCCAAAAGATATTGGAATGATTAGTGGAGAGTATAACTGAATATCATTAAGTTATCCACATTATGACAACGCTTTGTTGATGCGTGAAAACAGAAAAGAGCATTTAACTATGTTTCAAAGAAAACAATATATTTAAAGAAAATCAGATCACTTATTATTACTACTATTATTATTATTATTATTATTATTATTGTTGTAACAAAAGAACAGTTTCATCAATTGCATGCCACACTATCACAGTTTGTTTTAACAAAGGTACGGTCTCTGCTAAGTATACAGCAACTAATTGATATACGTCATACAAGCAGACGCCACTTTCAGTACCAACACAAGTCATGTTTGTGATGTAATAAAACTTTGTTCGTAGGTGAAAACATACAACGTGTATATTTGAAAGAAAAACACTTAATCTACGTATTTACAGAGCATGTATGCGACAATAGTTTACATAGGCAGCGAAACAGATACACCTCAGCATTTATGAAAAAAGGGAAGTGAATTAAGCTCTGTTGTAGTTAATTTGGTCGTACCTTTCTCAAGTGATTTTGCCTCGGCCGAATGGTACACGTTCTGTCGTTCTAATTGACTCCAACCGGACAGGCAACTTAATTATCGCGACTATAGACAGACAGGCGTCTTTCCTGCCCCTAATTTGTCTTTCCTTTTCATAGAAAATTCAATCTTTATGTTTTTCAGGGTCTAATTGATTGACTGACTCATTTTGTACGGCTTATCAACCCTTTTTAAATTATTCGGACTATTGTCCTCATTTTTGTCGCCATATTTCTTACAAAGTTTCGGCCATTGTGCGCTCCGGCCTTCTTCAGGTGGTTGGAATGTCGAACTGAATTTATTTATTTTTTTTTTCGCTCACTGGGGTAGACTGTTCTAGTTCCACGTGCCATGTCTAATGGATGTCAGTTGTCAGTTCTCCTGTTAATTCCCCTCTCTAAGTTCTCTACTGCCTTAACTGGGTATTGAACTCACACTCTTTAAGGCAGTGGAGAGCTTGGAGAGTTAACATGATATACTGATAACTGACATCCATTAAACATGGCACGTGGAACTAGAACAGTCTACCCCAGTGAACGAAATAAAAGGTTCAGTTCGACATTCCCAACCACCTGAAGAATGCCAAAACGTTGTAATAAACATGGCGACAAAGATGAGGACAATAGTCCGAATAATGTAAATAGTGTTCATAATATTAGGTTGGTGCAAAAATAATGTCGTTTTTTGACGTTAAAAATAAGTAAAAAAAACGACATTATTACGTCATTATTTTTGCACCAACCTAATACCTCATATCAGAAATATAGACAGATTAACAAGCCATTGCATGGTATTTACAGACAGAAAATATTTTTTAGATTGTAAGAATATTTTTTTTTTTATATAATAATGGTTTAGTGATATAATTCAGGCTAATTAACCCATAGCAGGGGGAAGAGGCGGATTCATACTTTTCCGAAGTGATTGAATATAAGGAGAACAACGAGAATTGGAATTCATCCATCTGATTAACAATTCCAAGCCATTAATAATTACACCAACCCCACATCGAATTTTACAGTACCAAATATTTCCAAGCGGTCAACCATCTAGGTACTTACCAGATTTTTTAGTGTACCTGTGTTTCAATAAGATGTGGCCATAAGGTTTCCATCAATTACTTTTTCCATTATATAGTAATGCAAACTATATATTTCAATCTGTACAATTTCCTCAACATAAATTAGGTGATTTTCACCTTCTTTTCCCTTCAAATAAAAGTCTTTCCACTTACATTCGGAATTCATCATTATTACTTTCCAAATCGCTTGCACAGCCAATACGCTTACTACTACTACTACTATTATAGTAGTAGTAGTAGTAGTAGTAGTATTGGTTGTGCAAGTTATTCTGAAATTTCTTTCAGATATTGCGGTCATAAAAAATGTATTCGAAAGAAACAGATGTCAATGGATAGTTCATTGATGAAAACAAAATGCCTTTTTCTCCTTTTTATAATTGATTTCCTCGTATTTTTTCCTTGACTTAACCATCTGGTTAAGCCGAGGAAAAGAAAAATCATGACTCACCATTATTTTTGTATTCACAGGATGACAGAAACAAGGACCAAAAATAGTAATTACCATATTTTAAATTCACTAAGTAAACAATAATTGTGCTCAAGTGTGGTTTTGTTGATTTTGTTTTAAGGCATATCAACCTCAATGGGTTAATTAATGTCGACAAGATTTTTGGGACAGGTTCGTTTGAATAGAATATGTATTCTTTATAAGAAATCAGTTTACAGATGAGGTTTGATTAATGTATTTTTGTAAATAGAATTTGGGCCGAGGGTCAAATATATTGCCTGTAATATTATTTTTTCAAAAATGAATGCTGGTTATAATTATTTTCTTCATAAATACATTGCTGCTATTTTTACAATAAGAACTTATTTAACAATTTCATAATATTTTGACCCGAGTTTGAATTTTTTTTTTTAAAATTATTGTTCGTATTTTTACTATAAAAATCTATTTTTTAAACTTTCATAGTGTTTTGATGCCAGTTTTGGGGCTAACTATTTGCTCATATCTGGGGACCTACCACCTCGGGTTACAGTGGACCTAGGAACAAAAGCAATTAAGAAGTGGTTTCGGGTGTAGTTTATCGTCATACCCAGGACGTAATTCTGCTTAGAGGCAAAGAAACAAGGAAAGTATGATTTACGGTCTAATTGAGAATGAACTTATATTATTATGTAGTTACGGCATCAATTCATTACTATCAATGTACATTAAGCTTCTTTTTTTTTTTTCATCTGCCAATATCTTATCTTCTCAATGGAAGACAGAATAATGAAATATTTAGGATATTTAAATTTAAATGATGAGAAAATATAATAGTCTTCTTCTTTTATTTAGTCCAGTTTACGTGCATTAAGGTTTACATCATACAACTAATCTAGTGTCGACTCCAGCGGTCGGGCTTGCCGGGATCAGCCCGAGAGTGTCAATATTTAAATATATCTATTTCAAAGCAATTTCGTAGTGCGTCGTTTTTATTCTTGACTCTAAGAACTCTTTTTCATTGTGCCAATTTCATCCCATGCTAATTCTGGGAGTGGCTTCAAACTATGAACTGTAGTGTATGTTTTAGAGATAATGTAAAAGCATTTGAAAAGATACGACACCTCTTTTTAAACCTCTAGGCAAAATTAGACATTAGAATAAATCAGAACTTATACTGGGAACAAGCTGCCTGCATACGGATAGAAAATAAATTCAGCAACTATAAAAAAATAGGAAAGGGTGTAAGACAAAGATGAGTCTTTTCAGCGGGTTATTCAATCTTTACAGCGAGCGAATCTGGGGAGAACCAGAAATCGTTCCAAGATTTATTACTATTGTCCACAATCTTAACAACATAAGATATGAAGATGGTACCTTGTGGATAGCAGACATAGAAAGGAAACTACAAGAATTCCTAGAGATGATAGTATAGGAAAGCGAGAAGAAAGGACTAAAGTTCAAGTGCAAGAAGACAGAATAGATGAGTATCAGCAAGAGGAACAGGTTCAACATGTGAATTATGCATTGGAGATCCCGAAAACAAGTAAGTACGAAAATTTAAGTAGTTGGAAAGTCTTTTAACAGGCCACGGAAAATGTGACCCTCAGGTCCAAAGGGGGGGTGTAAGATGCTTTCCAAAGGGAAGCAAAGTATGAAGAAACAGGAAAATCTTGTTAGAACCAAGAAAAGACTGCTGAACTCTCCTGTAATAACAGTACTTCCCCATGTCAGTTAATGCTGGATAATCTCATCACAGAAAAAGAGACTCGAGGCAACGGAAATATGGTTCTACAGAAGGATGTTGAGAATACCATAAATTGAACATGCGAGTAACGAAGGCGTTTTAAGTAAAATGGAAACAAAAAGGACGCTTATGCTTAGAATAAAAAAGTGACAGTTAAAATGTCTATGACTCATCACGAGAAAAGAGGACTTGGAGAAATAAACACTCATAGGAGATAATGAATGCAAGAGGAATAGAGCGAGAAAAAACTAACATGGTTGTATAATTGGATGGTAGATCAGAGTGAGAGGTATGGCTTACTAAGCGCTACAAAGGATAAGAAGTTGTGGAGAGCTATGATACGTCATGTCCTGAAGAGACACGGAGCATAGAAGAAAGGCTCTCTTGATCTCGACTTTTCTTCAGCGTCCAGTGTTTTTGTCGAGTTCTGTCAATCTTGTGGACCATGAAGCATGATATACGATAATCCTTTCCTTGACATCCTCAATATTCTGTTGTAGGCTTGAGAAAGTCCCATGTGTTTTCCCTTGGAGTTTAACCTCTTGCATATGGCAACATTGCTTTCAGGCATTCAACGGTAAAAGTTCGTCATTCTATGTAGTAGAGTATTCTGTATACAGAAGCGTCCATTTTTAGCGACCGTATTAGTGTTAAGGAATCTGTATTGCGTATTTCTTCTAATGAACCCACCACTGGTTCCATCGGGGTGTAATCTGCATATAAGGCATCGAGTCTTTCCACCCACCATCAATAACATAAAGAATCAACATAATGAATAAAATAGAATAAAATTTTATGTTGATAAAATATGTTACATCCAGTGTTAATTAGATTATTTTACAAATCTGTTGGATGTCATCATAGTGTAAAAGAGAAATCAAAGATCTGAGTTCGAATTCCTGCTGCATGCGTTAAGGTCAAGTCAATAAAGCTACCAATATGGAAGGGCTAAGTGAGCGTGAAAGAATATGAGAAAAAGAAGAGAAGGAGGGAGAATAAAAGAACTGGAATTAAGAAGACAGAAGCTAAAGATTAACGTTGCATTTAAATTTTTGAAGATCAAAGTTGACTGGAAAGCAGGTATGCAGGAAGAGAATTCCACAAGCGAGAAGTGCCAGAGAAAAAAGCTCTTAGCATAGAATATATGGTTATATGTTGCAATTTCAATTGTAAAATCATGAGACCTAGCCGCCAATCTAGTACTGCGCTTAAATTAATAAAATCAAGGTACCAAAGATTAAAGCTCGTGAGAACAGTTACCATGAAAATATAAAGAGAAAATATACAAGGAAGCTATGTAAAGTTGATGGGAAAGAGAATGAAGCCGAAATGTCATTTCAGGACCGATAAGATTGCACATTCTTCTCTGCAATTTATCAAGAATCTTTAAACACATAGCAGAAGCAACAGATCAGATGTGGCAGCAATATTCGATAAAAGGTCGAACAGAAGACTTCAAGATGGGTAAGATAGATTCTGGCGAGGAAAATTGTCTAACACAACACAGTAAACTCCCCCACCCTAAACCCAGCAGCAGACCGCTAACCAATTTATGAGTTAAATTACAAGTCTGACTTGGATCTCTTGCCTTTGGATGGAAATCAAGCACGCGTTTTCAATCATCTTCTTCAGCAATAAATATCTTTTTGGGAACAAATTTGAACATTCAGTCACAGCCCCAACGACAGTCTTCTCAATACCTGTCTATATCTCTGAGATGAGGTATTATGATTACTTAGATTATTTACATTATTCGGAATGTTATCCTCATCATCATTGCCATATTCACAACGTTTCAGCCGTTGTACGCTCCGGCCTTCTTCAAGGAAAGATGGCTCCGTGGAGAAAGACGTTCATATCCAGTGATAGACCCAAAGTGTTGTGAGTTGAGTACCAGGTCACAGCAGTGGAGAACCATCAAACTTGGAAAATTGAGTTATAGGGAAATAACTGAGATATCAGGAAGAGGCATGGTACTTGGAACTAGAACACTCTATCCCGATGGACGAAATAAAGTGTTCAGTTCGTAATTCCAATCACCTGAAACGTTGTAAATGAGGATAACAGTCCGAATAATGTAAATAATGGAAGTGATCTTTAGTAGTTTATACGTTTCTAAACTATTTTGATGCTATACATGACATCCATATAAGCGCCGAGATTCAACTACGCTATTTAAGAACATGACCAAAGTTCTCAGATTAGTATTTTTGCTTTTGTAGTGCACTGTGTTTGTTGGACAAAACTACACCCAGCGCTGCAAATTCTATGTTCAGTTTCCTGAAACTTAAATAAAATCCCGATAGGTAAATGCTTGAATGAATGAAGCAAATAAGTAATTCTATTAAATCAACGCAATTGCTTCAAAATTGTATTTCGTGGAATGTCCTCGGGAAATGTGACACTGTCAATTTGTTATTTCATTTGCCGTTCAATAAAAAATACAGGATCGATCTTAATTGAATAAGCTTCCAACTCAGAGAGGTTTAATTGGCGGTTTGTGTCGTGAATATCTATGGCTAGTGGGAAAATGTTCTTCATTCAGTGACTTTTCTCTTTGGCAGCTGTATTCCATCTTCCATCGTGAAGCTATTTCATGAATGAAGCAGTAGAAATAATGAGGGAAATAAATGAACAAAATTCTAAGATGTCTAAACATCCTACTCTTTCCTTCTTCTTTCTTTTCCTCTATCTTCTTCTTTGATGTGGCGTGTTACTTCAGGACGATCATAGCCCTCCACATCTTTCTGCTTCTTATAGCTCTTAATCTTAATATATATATATATATATATATATATATATATATATATATATATATATATATATATATATACCTACGCACGCATGGACTCTCCCAGTTATAAATAGGAGCTTTTGGAGAGTAAAGTTTCCAGCAGTCAGCTCTGACAGTCGGACCGATCATTCTTTTTGTAACACTCTGGTTTGTATATATTTGTATTACTGTTTCTTGTGTCTTTATTTCCGGCCCTAACAAGGTCATAACATATATATATATATATATATATATATATATAATGGACTCTCCTGCAAAGTTAATTAGAAGCCAAAACAGTTTGTTATAAATTATATAAACGTTATTTTTAGTGAATACCTGTATTTGAGTAGACGGCCCATTTCTTTATTAAACACTATATTTATTTATTATCGTCAGAATATTCCAGAAATCTTATTTTAAAAAAATATCCGATCTCCAGCAAGATTTGAAACTGTGCCTTCCTTGGTAAGAGAAACCGTCTGCTATGCTTTAGATCGTCTTGGCCACGCGTCGATGATCAAGTAATAACGAATAGTGTCTTATAGAGGCAAAACCTCCTTTTCATTTATTAAACATCCATCAGTTCTTTATATATATATATATATATATATATATATATATATATATATATATATATATATATATATATATATATATATATATATTATATATATATATATATATATATATATATATATATATATATATATATATATATATATATATATATATATATATATATATATATAATTTTAACAAAAATAGCTTGAAATAGTAAAGAGTAAATTTATTAAATAAAATCGCCATTGGCTTCAACCACGGCTCGAGGTAACTTCAGAATCTCCTACAACTTTTCTGGACGATCTCCTTGTTTAAGTTGGTGAATACTGCCATAATGCTTGCCTTCAGTTCATCTTTTTTGTTACAAGGAGTTTTGCTGGTCACTTGCTCAACTGCGCCCCACACATAATAATCAAGGGGGTTGCAGTCTGGGGAGTTAGGTGATGTAGTTGGAGATATTGTCTGACTGCCATGACTGGGTTTTCCTGCTTGTGTGGCATGGTGCAGAATCCTGTTGGCAGATATACGGTCTTCCAGCAGCCAGTAGGCCTCTGTGTAGAGTCTGAGGTCCTCACCAACAAATTTGGGAGTTCTTATCACAAGAAGTTTTCCAAGCTGCTATACCTTCATAATCACCATTAAACTATGGATGAATGGAGACATAATATTGCCATCACGAGTGACTACCCAGAACACCTTCATAATCACCATTAGACAATGAATAAATTGTCTTCTAAATTACACAAAAATGAAAATAATGCTGACATCACATTGTAACAGATATATTTACCAAAACTACAGAAAAATCTTGAAATAGTAAAGTTATTCAATAAATCAACATTGGCTTCAACCACAGCCTCCAGATGACTTTGGAATCTCCTTCATCTCTTATGAACAGTCTCCTACAACTTTTTGGGACAGTCTCCTTGTTTATGTTGGTCAATGTTGCCATAATTCTTGCCTTCAGTTCATCTTTGGTGTTACAAGGAGTTTTCCTGGTCTCTTGCTCAACTGCGCTCCACACAAAATCAAGGGGATTGCAGTCTAGGAAGTTAGGTCGCCAGATATAAGGTGTGTTGTGGTTGCAGAAATTGTCTGACATCCATGACTGTCTTCTCCTGCTTGTGTGGTATGATGAAGAGTCCTCTTGCCAGACCAAGTGTCTTTCAGCCGTCACCCTCTTAACTCAGGGCAGCACTACCTCCTCAAGAGACTTGCTGCAGGCCTCCGTGTTGAGTCTGAGGCCCTGTGGGAATATGAATGAACGTCACCATCACTAGTGATCACTCCAAACACCATCGTAATCGCCATTAGACACATCCAACTATTTCCATATCCCCTATACTGTGCGTAGATTGACACCCAAACATTTTAAAATGTTTGTATTGGAGTGCGAATGCCAATCACTACAACATGCCGTTTACAAATTTCTGTCGATGTGAATTGCGTCATGGTGCTTTTTTTTTCATCACAGACTGTGCCCAACTGACCCTATTATAGTGTGCAGTCAACAAAATAAAAAAAACAATGCGCATGCACGAAATTAAAAATATAAAATGGCGACAATCTACATATCGCACCCAGTATATATCATTTTTATATTTACGTACGCTCTATCTCTGATATTGATATCTTTTATCCATAAATATAGCATGCATAAAACTATATTTTTATCATATATATATATATATATATATATATATATATATATATATATATATAGAGAGAGAGAGAGAGAGAGATAGATAGATAATATTAGTGGTCAATATATATATATATATATATATATATATATATATATATATATATATAAATAAATTCCCAAGAGGATAGAATCCAGGTAGAACTCAATGTCAAGGACAGAGTAAGAATATAATATAAACGGCTCAAACACTAATATTCCATGGTTATAATTTAATTACATTAGAATCGTAATCACAATCCAATTCATCAGACCTACAAATTCAAAAAGAAATTAGAAAATATTTTCCAATTTCTTTTTGAATTGGTAAGTCTGATGAATAAATGCAATATTGTGTAATTAGTTTTTGGTATTTCACACTAAAAAAATGTATCTGGAATTCTTAATATTCTTTGATATTAAACACGACTTGCTGCTCTTCAAATGTCAGACATAATGGCGCGCAAGGGAACCGGTCATGCGCACTTTTCGACTGAATTTTTTTTTTTTTTTTTAGAAAAGATTCCACCAGTGATAACTTGGATGTAAATTTCTTTATAAAGGCGACAGGATCACAGAATATTAAGAAAGCGTTGAATCATATTGAATAATTTTGATTGTAAAGAGCGGCGTTAGTTCGCCATTTTGCTGTAAAACTCATTAAGAAAGACAGAAGGAAGTAAAGAACAAATAAACATTAGTTGGAAAAAGGGTGAAAGAAAGGAAGTTAGAATGAAAGCAGAAAAATGGTAACAGAAAGAGATAAAAGGAGTGAAAATAAAAAGAATTGGTTGGGTTTTCAACACTATGAAATACAATATTTATTTAAAAGGCCATTTCTCTTCTGCCTTGACATTCATGATAGTCCTTAGCAGCAATGTCTTCAAATGTGTTGTCCGTGGGAAAAGTTTTTATTAAAATGTTGCATGCTTAATAAAGATGGTGGCAAATATATCGCTATTCTGTCGACGGTTTGGAGAAGGATCTTATTTTTTTTATTAATCAATATTTTTTCTTTGTGTCAGTGACGTTACATCACCACCAAGCAGAGCCTGAATTGTCGCCTATCGCGATGAACGAGGGTTTATTCAGAGCCTTGAGAGTCTAGTACGACAAGCTTGAGCTTGTCGTACTAGACACTCAAGGCTCTGAATAAAGTATCTTTGGCTATGGATTGTATGTACATGTCCCAATGGGATACGTACATACAATCCATAGCCAAAAAATACTGGAAAAATGGTTAGTTCCTTGTACCATTTTATGAAGTACCTGTCTCCTGCTATTCTCTATATTTACAAGCGCCTGATCATGCCGAAAATGGAAATCTGCTGCCATATATGGGCAGGAGTTGACCAATATTCACTTGTGGATGATGTATTATTTTCCCTCAGTGACCTTTTCCCCAGAGATGAAATGTTGCAAAACTCTCGATACTCTATCGCTATTTCCAAGGAAAGTGTTCAGACAAACTACATTCCTTTTATTCACTACTTCTAACCTTCACGGCTATGACCCGCCATACCAAACACATCGTAGCGAACCCCTCCTTCCCTTCGTATTCCATCGGTGAGAAGTTTCACTCGAGCAGCTTCTTCCTACAAACCGCTGCTTCGTGGCACCGACTCTTAAGATATTACTATAATCTTAATCTGTTCCATTCTAGAGTTAATCGTTATCTTCTCCACAGTGAACATTAAAAAAGAACCACATTGGCGTCAAAATTCAGCGCGCCATGTTCAAATCATAGCCGGGGTCATTACATTCACTTTTTCCAAATATCATTAGGAATCTTATGAATCTATCGCTTCTCCCACACCCCAGCTCTAGGCTAAATAACAGTTTAGCCAGACCTTCCTGGCCTTGGTTGATGACCAGTTTAGGAGAAATATCACACTGAATTCAAAACTCATTGCTATGAAAATCACAACATCAATATCTAGTGCGATGCGGTTGTAACCTTTTTATTCCGAGGAGTGCCTTCTGGTACTGAGGTGGAGGAGGATAATGAAGAGGTAAATTCATATGTCGCAAATCGAGATAAAATAGATTACTCGAAAGCTCCTGGAATAATATTGCGTAGAAGAAAAATACAAGAAAAATATTTAACAGAAGTAACTTTTCACTCAGTTTTAATACAACATGTATTAGTGAAGGGTTGCTGACCAAATATACACTTGCTTATATCAAGATGAATTTCCTTTTAGAAACATTATAAAGAAATACACAAATCCAGTCGACCAGAAAAAGAACATTAAATTAATTATCTACCATAAATAATTTAGAACAGCTAACCTAATCATCAACAATAACAAATCACCTGCAACATCTAAATCAGAGAATCAATATTATTTACAAATTCGATTGCCGTTTAAGGGACTACATCCTCGAACAACCCAAACTCATGAATAATTATATTGGACATACCACTACATGCCTATGAAGAAGACTCACATACACCTTTCTGACTATAGCTTAGTTAGGATTCATTTAAACACACACGGAAACCAAGCAAACTCCATCCGCAACATATTTGTAGAAAATACAGTGAAAATAGCCTTATTCGCATGTAAAAAAAGACTAAAAATAATGGAAGCAATTATAATAAAAAAAGAAAAAGCCAATACTCATTAACATCAACAATGAACACGGCCACAATGTGCTGACCGTGTTTGCACAATAAAACGTTCCTATAACTCTAGATATTCCGTTAAAAATAAAATAATAAAAATCATCTATCCGAAATTGCTTGAACATGCAGAACATTTGGACAATTTTTACACGCGTTATATCCAGAAAAGAAGACATCTATACGAACACAAAAAACATTAAATAAAAGCCTTAATCGCAGGACCTTGTCTGTCGTCTTTGATGAAACCTGTATAAAAGAGGAATTGCTGCCCAAATACACAACACACACACACACACACACACACACACACACACACACACACACACATATATATATTAAGTTTCTTTTCGTTTACAACATTTACATTCTTACTAGTATCCTCATCTTTGTTATTGTTATCATAATGTTTCATCTGTTGTCATGGAACGATAGCCTAGTGGATTAAAGTGTTGGTTCGTGAATTTAATCACACTGTAATCGTCAGTTCAATCCCTAGCCCGAAATTTGTACAAAAGTAACACTTTGGACATGTACCGGTTATGATTTTCTTGACAAGTTTTGGTCATGAGCATTTAAAATGAATTCATCTATTTCTGGTTTCAACTCAGACTTCCGGAACACCTGACGACTCACACTTTCATCAACATTATTATTATTATTATTATTATTATTATTATTATTATTATTATCTTTTCTACCATATTATTATTCGTTTTCAACTTGAGAGCTTGCCTTATAGGGGTGTTCTCCATCATGTCGTACGTCCTTAGATAGACAACACCTTTCGCAGAATATTTACAAAGCCAGGCAATGAAGACTTCTGAAGCGACGGTATACCAGGTTTTATTCCGATTTTCTTAATGTATATCTGTAGGTTCGATGGCATAGATAACAAAGCTTCACGAGACAACAGTAGTCCGAACGTCCCACATTCTGAGAACCGTAATCCGGAAATCAATGTACATTTTTTAGATTTTCCATTTAGTTTGGACTCGGCATTTTGATCGCAAGGACAAGCCACGTCATTGAAGAGACATTTTCTTTATTCAACAACAGTGAATTCTGGTTTGATGGCCTCAAGGATGCGGCCTGTTTGAATGTTGAAATCTTCATTTGGTCGTTTTTGATTACCTTCTCTTGCTCGTGACGGTAGCATTTCTATTCGACTTCAAGTTCATACTTCCGACATACGAAGCAATGCAGATTGAAGACCAGTCTATCATGACGGAGCTTGTATTCTTTGATAATAATAATAATAATAACTTTACAATATACACCGACTGAACAATCAAAGCTACTCGCCCAGATATCGTGATTAGAGACCGCAAAGACAAAAAGTGCTTCCTTATTGATTTAGCAGTTCCTGTAGACTTCAATGTATCTTTGAAGATCTTCATAAAACTAATCAAAATCAAAAGGACCTTGAAATCGAAATCTCAAGAATGTGGCACATGGGAACATCAAAAATTCCGTTTGTAGTGGGACCCCCTCGGATTGATTGAAAAAGATTCCAATAGACTCATTCAAGCGATTCTTGGTAGCCCATGTCTTAAGGAATTACATAAATTGTTCTCACGAAGAAAGTCCACGCCCTACGAAGGGCTTTATCTATGTATGTGTGTGTGTGTGTGTGTTTTCCTCATTTCTTAACGAGTCCCGACCAAAGACCTAGTCAGAAATGGCTTCATGACCTTTTCGACAGAGCATTTTTTAAAAACAAAATCACGCATTTTGCATAGATAAAACCCTTCGTAAGGTGTAGGCTGTACTTATGAGAACAGTTTTTCGTATTTCTTCTTCCTTTTCCTCTTGTTGTTGTTGTTGTTGTTGTTATTATTATTAATATTATTGTTATTATTATTGTTATTATTATTGCTATTATTATTATTATTATTGTTGTTATTATTATTATTGTTGTTATTATTACTATTTTATTTCCTTTGATTTGTGATGTGTACTCATTTCTTTCCGGGTCCTGCCCAGAGAGCTAAGGTTAGAAATGGCATAATGACATTTTCCACTAGACAAAAAAAAAAAAGAACATATTTTACATAGACAAAGTAAAGTGTGGGCTGTACTTGTGGGAACAATGTTTTGTATTTCTTTAAGGCATGAGCTTCCATGAATCTCTTCAATTAGTCTATTGGAATCTTTTCCAACCAATTCGAGGGCTCTAACTACAACATGGATTATTGATGTTCCCATGTGCCACATTTTTTAGATTTCGATTTCAAGGTCCTTGTATTTTGATAGCTTTTTGAAGATCTTCAAAGATACATTGCAGTCTACAGGGACTGCCATATATTAGGTTAGTGCAAAAATAATGATGTAATAATGTCGTTTTTTGACGTTGAAAAATACGTCAAAAAACGACATTATTACGTCATTATTTTTGCACCAACCTAATAATAAGGAGGCACTTTTTGTGGGCGATCTCTAATAACAGTGTCTGGGCGATTAGCTTTGATTGTTCTGTCTATGTGTATTGCGTAGTCCCACAATATTGTAACAGGTCCTATCTCCGTAAACGGGTCTGGGTGGTGTTCATACCACTTTCTTTCAGTTTCCTTCCCGTAGAAGTTACTGTCATACCGGGTTTTATATTCAGTGGGTGCCAATACCGTGCAACCTGATACAAGATGATCGATTGTTTCTAGGTAATTATCACAGAATCTGCATTTTGGGCTACCACAATATTTTAGTATGTGTATTTGATCATTTCTAGTTAACAAGCACTGATCCTGTGCAGCAAATATAAAAACTTCAGTTTCAGCTTTTAACTCTGCACTACGTAGCCACTGATGGGTACGGGGCTTGTCTACATCAGCTTTTTTGGTACGGGCAGAGTATTGGCCATGAAGCGGTTTATCTTGCCATTGTTTCTATATCTGGTCGGTTGTATTTGTTTTTGCTTTCTTTTTTATATATTTTGCAGCTTCAATCGGTGTATTGTGCTTTACTTGTATTTCTGCATCAATTTGAAACTTTATTTTGAACTTGTTGGCTTCTTTTATTACGGAATAAAGGCGCTTACTACTTTCATGTTCTTTGACACATATCATCATCCAGTCTTCCGTGGTTTTAAAAAGCAGAACATTGCTAGGTTAGTACATCTGTAGCAACATAGGAAAAAAAAAGAAAAGAAAAGAAAAGGGGGGCAGTCAATATAATCCCTACCCATGCGAATATACATACATGTAAATATTCACATACATGTATATACACACGCACTTACAGGCATACATTATGTCGAGGAGGGGAAGAAAGATGGGCGAAAGGTTCCACTTGAGATGTGGGTTAGGAAAGAGAAATTAAATTAATTGTAATGAAAAAAAAACACAATTAGTATTTAAAAAAAAATGAAAATTGAAAATGAAAGAAGTTAAAAGTTAAATAAAGTCAAGGAGTCAAGGAGACTTAGAATGAAATCAAAGAAAGGGAAAATTTCTGTTTAAAAATGGTATAAAATTTACGATTCCTGATATTGTAAGAGGGTCGCACAAGTGTCTTTCCAATGTTCAACCTTCCGACGCCAATAAGTGACATTTATCAAGTATAAGGTAGACCATCAACCCTACTACATTTTGGTGGAAAATGCATATTCTTCATCTTCTTCTTCTTCTTCTTCTTCTTCTTCTTCTTATTATTATTATTATTATTATTATTATTATTGATGTCTGTTATATACTGTTATATACATTGATGTCTGTTATATACTCATTTCCTTCTGAGAAAAACCATAAAGCTAAGGTCAGAAACAGCCTAATGACATTTTTTTCTCTGCACAGTTGTATAAAAATATTATTATTACTGTCATTTTAATTTAACTTGTAGAAGCAACCAACTTGCACCAGATTTGCTTGGGGTCAAGTTAAAGATACCGTTCATCGTTTGGGATTGTCACGTCAAGTAGCAAGAGAGAGTTGGCACATTCGAACATGAAACAACATTGTCTTTTTTTTCTTTTATTCTTACTAAAGACTGCTGTCAACACAATCGTAGGTGGAAAGGCCATAATTATTTGATAACTCGCCATACATTCCTCCTTACTGAACATTGTGCAATGAAATTTAATTTTATAGCACCAACCTACCTATTTCTCTTTCTTTCTTTTCTCTCTCTCTCTCTCTCTCTCTCTCTCTCTCTATCGCCCTTATTTATGTTCCTACTCACCTTATATTCTCTACCCCCCTCAATTTCCCTTCTCCGTCAGTTTTCTTCCTCCCATTCACCTTATTCTCTTCTTTTCTGTTTTCCCCTCTCTCGCTTCCGATTAAGTTTACCTTCCCCCCGCCATATTTCATCTCTCCCACTTTCTCAGTTTTCCACCTTGTCACACACTCATTTATTTGTCTTCTTCACGCCTACCTTATTTTCTTCTCCTCTTACTTTTCCTCATCCTAATTTATCATTCTATTATTTGCCCTTCCCTCTAATTCTTTTACTCGCTCTCATTCTTCCTTTCTTTAATATAAACGTTACTCTCTCTCTCTCTCTCTCTCTCTCTCTCTCTCTCTCTCTCTATCTCTCATAGCTTGCTCAATTCCTTTTATATTATTAGGTTGGTGCAAAATTAATGACGGTTTTTGACGTATTGTTTAACATCAAAAAACGTCATTATTTTTGCACCAACCTAATATTTACCTCTATACCAACCTTATATCCTCTGTCCTCCTCCTCTCTCTCAGTTTCCATCCCCTTCACTACCTTTTTCTTTCATTTGTCTTCCTCCCAATCACATTACTCTCTCTACGTCTCAGGTTTGTTTTACACTGATTTTCGTTCGATAGATTTTTCTGTCCTAAAAAGGTGAATTCTTAATATTATTCCTCAAATTCTCATACACTTACAAATTCGAATTACTTGAAAACGATCACGCACACATATACATGAATAAACACACACACACACACATATATATATATATATATATATATATATATATATATATATTCTTTTCTTGTCTTCTTTCTCTCTTTCTTTTTCCCTGTTTTTCTTTTTAATTATTTTTTCTTTTTATTCTTTGAATGTTTTAACTTTAAGTTCCTATTTTATTCCTTTACATTTCTGAGTTGATAATGCAATATAGGTCTTCTTCTTGTTGACTGAAATAGCTATTCGAATGAGATAACATTATTGGAACATTCTAGAAAAATCCCTTTGAATAATCTAGAGTATTAAAACAATTTAAAAGTTTTAAAATCTGAAATTTGCATTGTACGAATATTTTTTTCACACAATAAATTGATAAATGTGATTTATTTCTATTAAATCAATTTTTCTCTTTTCTATGCATATTTAGTTATTATTCATCTGTGTCCAGTTAATTATATGAAAAGTATGTTTATTCATTAGTTGGAAATACAATAAATGTGTGTGTATACGCGTGTATTATATATAAACATATTTGCGTACATGTGTTATATATATGTGTGTGTGCATATGTCTATATATATGTGTGCGCATGTTATATATATTTGTGTGTATGAATTACATGAAAATGATTATACATATGTGTGTGTTTGTATGTTTGTCTTATATGTTAATATGTGTTACATATATGAGTATGTGTTATGTGTTCCATATACGTAAATATGTGTGAGTTATATATGTGTGTATATATGTGCGTATTAGCTATATATGTGTGTGTTTGTGTTCATGTTTTATATATGTGCGTGTGTGCTATATATGTGCGGATATGTATTATGCTATATGTGGTATATATATGCATGTTCATGTGTGATGTATCTATGCAGATATTATATGTGGGTGTATGTGTGTGCATATATATGCGTGTGTGTGCATATATATACGCGTGTTATATATGTGCGCGTTATATATGTGTTATAAATGTGTGTGTGAATTGGAAATATGTATTAAATCCAACAAAATGATTAAATAGGTAACAAGTAGGAAAACCTTTAAAACCCAGTAATTTTAAAAGTTACTCCAAAATTCGCTTGAGGATGAAATGGAAGTAATGTCTTTAATTTAATTACAAAATTAAATTCGGACCTTCCATTTTTGAAACATGGTTAGAACTGTGTAGCGGATAAACCATATTTTAAATCAATTAATTTATAATATATATATATATATATATATATATATATATATATATATAATATAAAAGGCTCAAACACTAATATTCCATGGTTATAATATATTACATAGGAATCGTAATCACGCTCCAATTCATCAAACCTACAAATTCAAAAAGAAATTGGAAAATATAACTCCGGGTATAAAAAATCAAATTTTACTGAGGGTGTATGTGTGGGAGTGGGAAACAAGCGTGAGAGGGAAATGTATGAAAGCTCTAGAGAGAGGTGTAACAGAATATTATTTTATAATAAAATTTTATATATATATATATATATATATATATATATATATATATATATATATATATATATTGTTGTGGGTTATCCGCGTGAGTTTCGAATCCTCGTTCGCCAAGTTGTTGTGGATTCCGCGTGAAAAATCGGTCTCCAATAAATGACAAACGCAAGTATTTAAGCTAAGAAATTAAATGTATTTACACAAAATACAAAAGGTAATGCTGTTAGTAAAATCCAGGAGCGCCGGTTAGTATTAATCAAAGATCGCTATATACAGTCTCGAAGCAAACTTCCTTAGAGTCGGGTGTCCTTGTAACTGGCTTCTAACGTCAACTCAATCACAGTGTCTATGTACTTTCCACTCTGTTTCTCCACCCTGTTCCTCTACCCTGTTCCTCTACTCTCTACTCTCTTTGTCTCTGACTGACTGTGGCTATTTTATGGCAGGAAGACGAGTCCATTTATATCAGAAAAGGCTGGACCCCATAATATATATATATATGTATATATATATATATATATATTGACCACTAATATATATATATATATATATATATATATATATATATATATATAATTAGAAAAACAGCCAACAGCCAAGGAAGGTGGTTTTTCCTGGTTCATCAGATCACATTTCCAAGCATAAAAAAACTTATATATATATTCGAATAATAATAATAATAATAATAATAATAATAATAATAATAATCATCAGCAGCAGGACAGAAGGGATGTAAAAGAGGAAGGTTACAAGTGCAAGGACCAACTAATTATGAATAAAAAAAATATTGGTAGAGGTAAAAACAAAGAAAAGAAATTTATGGACAGCATGGATCGACTACAGAAAGGCGTTCAACAGTGTTCTACACTTATAGATAAAGAAAATCCTAAAAATATACGGATTCTGTCCCACAGCGGTCAAATTCATAACAGAAAGCATGAAAAATTGGAAGACTAAACTAAATCTACATCATACAAAAGGGTCATTAACATTGACACTAATTAACATCAAAAGCGAAATCTTCCAAGCAGATTCATTATCGCCACTATTCTTCTGCCTTGCATTAGCGACAGTCAGCTGCTTATTGAACAACAGTAGCAACGGATAAAAGTCACAGAATGGCAAACTGAATCACCTATTCTATATTGATTATCTTAAAACGTTTGCAAAGGATGACAATCAGCAGAAAAAAACCTACTCATAATTGTCAAAACCTTCAGCGTAGATATTAGGATGACGTTCGGAATTGACAAATATGCCAAAACCACCTTTAATGTTGGTAAACTAACGAAAAATACAGATTTAGACCTTGGTAACAATAAGAGGATTAAGGAACTAGACCAATATGGTACATACTAATATTTAGGAATTAATGAAGGAGATGGAATACAACATTCAATTATGAAGAAAAAAAATCAGGAAAGAATATTATAGAAGAGTATGTTTGATACTAGAAAGTGAACTTAATAGTGCCAATAAAATGAAGTCTATCAACCTTAGCTATACCCATAGTAACATACAGTTTCAACATTATTAAATGGAATTTGAATGACATTAAAAGATTAGATGCTAAGACCAGAAAAAAATGCTCACCCAAATGAGGATGCACCACCTAAAATCAAATACTGATAGGCTGTACGTACCAAGAGCTTTAAGGAGGCCAAGGTTTAATAAATATTTCAAGGTTTCAATAAATTTGCAAAAGCCACCTTCAAAGGCTGTTTAGACCTTGATATCAATAACAAGATTAAGGAACTGCACCAAGATGGTACATACAAATATTTAGGAATTAATGAAGGAGATGGAATACAACATTCAATTATGAAGAGAAAAAAGATCAGGAAAGAATATTATAGGAGAGTGCGTGTGATACTAGCAAGCGAACTTAATGGGGGTTAATAAAATGAAGCCTATGAACGCCTTAACTCTACCCGTACAGCTTAAACATTATTAAATGGAAGTTGAATGAAAATAAAAGATTAGACGCTAAGGCCAGAAAAAATATTTACCCAAATGAGGATGCGCCACCCGAAATCAGATGTTGATAGGCTGTATATAATAAGAGCTTTAGGAGGTCGAGGTCTAATCCAATTGTAATTAACTCTAAAAACTACAACAATCGGATTGGAAGCATACCTCACAAAAACCAAAGACCCTCTCCTGCAAATATTAAAACACCAAATCCACTCCATCAACAAAGAAACTGCACTCTTCAAGAAACACCTTCATATACCTGAAATCCTACCAACAAAAAAAACAAAAAAACGAAGCGAATACCATCTACGCCAAACGAGTAAAACAGAAAGTAAAACAATTTGGCCAAATGAAATTCCAAAAAAAAAAACCCTGGGAGGACAAGGTGTTGCATGGCAAACACATAAAAAGAACGAAAGAAGCAGATGTAGACCAACAGAAAATACATCAGTGGCCGAGGAGCACCGAGTTGTAAGCTGAGGGAGGAGGCCTAATTATTACAGCTCAGGACCAAAACCTCGCAACCAGATCCTAACACTGTCACATACAAGGATGAAATTAACCCGAAATGCAGGATCTGAGAAAAAATATGATGAAATTGTCGACCATATTATCTGAGGATATCCGGAAGTAGCAAAAAATGAATATATCCACAGGCATAACAATGAAGCGACATGTGTGCACTGGAAGATATGCAAGAAGCACAAAATCTAAACCAGTGAGAGATGGTACGAGCACCAATCAGACACAATTACCCAAAATAATGATGTGACTATCCTCTGGGACATGCCAATTTAAACTGAAAGGGAAATAAAAGACAACAGACCTGATATTATCCGAAAAGACAAGAAATTCAGGAAGTGTATGCTTATTGAAATAGCAGTACCATCTTAGAGAAACGACGTCTTGAAAATTATCGAGAAATTATCCAAATACAAGGACCTGGAGATCAAGATTAACAGGATGTGGCGAATGAAGACTGAGACTGTCGTACCAATAGTAAAAGGAGCTGTGGGCGTCGTGAGAAAAAGAATGGACGATTTTACTAACACTGTCCCAGGTAATATCAACATAGAAGTTACCCAGAAGATCGCCCTACTAGGAACATCCCATATGCTAAGAAAGATGCTATCAGTTAAATGACAATTCTCTTATTGGGCCTAAGGACCATAGTTTGGACCCGCTTCTACAGGATACCAAACAGTAACCATAACACATAAACAATGATACTAATCAACAGAACATGAAACGGAATCAGAAATGGATATAAAAACTATTAACATTACACAAACTACAGATCATAACGAACAAATTAAGATACACACACCAATCACTGTGAAGATAATACGGACAGTTTAGAAGAGTTGGAAATGCATGATCTTAGTCGCTCACTAACCTGCAATAAAACTAGTCCAAAACACATTGAACTGAATTATTTTACGGAAAACAACAATAGTATATAAGAAGCCAAGGAAGAAATCATGAGACATAAATCAGAAAAAACAAAATATTGAAATCGAGGAACGAGAAGAACTCCCAAAATCACAACCGACAAAGGAGAACCTCAAAACTATTAAACTCGACAATGCAGCACTCAAATTAATTCTGGATGAAGTAGACCCACATAAGTCTTAACAAAGCAATATATACACCAGAAATAGCAGCAACTAAAACAAAATCAAACATCATAGTAAAAAAGGCACTTTTACAGACATAAAGATTCATTATGGAAAAGTAAAATAGAGAAAGAAATTGAATAACTTAGAAATGAATTATCAGTAGTCGATGAATTGGCAAGAGGAACAAATGTAAGGAAAAGAAAAAGCAGAAAAATACCAAATTAGGAATGAAAATGAAGTCCTATCAGCCAAAGAAAAAAAAATAAAACAAACAATAAAACTGAAGGTGCAAAGAATCAGACGCTATTAAAAGAGATCAAGATTCTTCAGACAGAACAAAATCTTTCAAACCAATGCGGAGAAATTTTACAGAGAAATAGGTAAACAAAAAATTGAAGTGACATCTCCCCCAACAATGGAAGAGGGTATACAGTTCTGTGTTCCCTACTGAACATCACAAAGAAGCAGATTGGATTATGCAAGAGGTAGAATGTATGATAAATAAACCAGAACCAACATGGGCGGGAATCACAGAAGAGGATGTTCAATGTGCACTGGAAAAAAAGCACATAAATGGAAATCTCCAGGGATAGATAAAAATCCTATCTTTTGGTTCTATTATCTAAATACAGCACACAAAAAAACTAGCCAAAGAACTTCAAGAAATGGTGAATGATCCTATTAAAATTCAGGCACGGATAACAAAAGGAATTACCTTCCACCAAGAATGGTGACACAAATGTCACCCAAAACAATAGACCAATTATATGTCTTCCGACAAGTTACAAACTGTTGACATTTATTCTGACACAACAGATATATTCATTCTGAGAAAAAAACGATATGCTACTTCTTGAACAAAAAGGGTACAAACATGGCTCTTATGGATGTAAATGCCAATTACTTATTAATAGGATGATCTTGGAAAACTACTTCAATACAAAGAAAATTCTCAGTACTGCCTGGATAAATTACCTTAAGGCATTCGATAGTGTACCCCATTCCTGGATCATAAAGTTTTTAAATATATGCAAGGTATCAGCCGTCGTCGTAAATTTCATTAAACAGAATATGTCGATATGAAAAACAACACTTCAACTTCAAAATGGAGTCTATGAGTCTGATGAAATAAACATCAACAGAGGAATTATTTCAAGGTTACTCTTCATCTCCCTTTCTATTTTTTATATTCCTAATAGCATTAACCAGTGAACTTAACAGGACGGAATTTGGTTATAAGATATCTGAAAAGAAAATAAACCATCTATTTTACATGGATGACATAAGTTTGTATGCTAGGAATGAGAGTGAGTTGGAAAGTCTCCTGAAAACAGTAAAATGTTTCAGCGATGATATAGGAATGGAATTCGGTTTGGATAAATGTGCTAAAGCCACAATTTTACGAGGATCACTACAACAAACCGCCTCTATTTGCTTAAACTCTGAGATAACAATCAAAGACTTAGAGCAAGAAGCTCATCGAGGAAAGAGAAGAACTACCAAAATTACAACCAACAAAGGAGAACCTCAAAACTATTAAACTCTACAATGCTGTACTCAAATTAATTTTGAATGAAGTAGACCCACATATATAAGTCGTAACGAAGCAATATATACATCAGCAATAGCACCAACTAAAACATTAAACATCAAAGTAAAAAAGCCACTTTTACAGACATAAAGATCCATCTTGGAAAAGACCTTGGTGTAAATGGGGGTGAAAAAATTCACCATAAAAAATGAAAAATATAGTGCGAAAAGTGTACTATAGAAAGATACAACTGATATTAAGAACTGAATTAAATTCTCAAAACAGAATTATGGCCATACCATCCCAGTGATTCAATATAGTTTCAACATGTTGAACTGGACTCTAATGATATTAGATGACTGGATCCTAAGACAAGAAAGCTTCTGCCTAAGCATGACATGCATCATCCAAAGGCATATTTAGTTCATCTATATATACCACCATGATGAAGATGAAAGACAACAACTATTGACTTACATAGGAACAACAAAGGACTGAGTGATAGAATTAGTCAAACAACACGAAAACAGAAAGAAATATTCAATCAAGAAGGTTGTAAATACAAACGAGATTTAGTAGATTTAGTAGATTCTGTAGAAAACAAAACAGAATCCAAGAACCAACTGTTTCAACAACAAAAAAAAAACATGAAAAATAAAGCCAAAGATAAAGCTCTTGAACAGATGAAACAATGCTGGCAAGACAAAACTCTGCATCGCCAATATCCAGAACAAGGCTAATAAAGCCGATGTTGATTAACACTCATCGGTGTTTACGAGAATCTAGATTAAAGGATGAAACGGAAGGCTTTATACTTGCAGCGCAAAACCAGTCTTTTCACTAGAAACTTTCAGGCAAATATCATACATAATAGTGTGGATCCAAAATGCAGTTATTTATCCATGTCAGTGGCGACTCTTGTCTCAATATTTGTCACGCTCATTATAATCTTTAAGAAAATATACTATTGGTATAATTGTGATGATTTATCACGGAGCTCGAAACGTGTGCGAACGTGTCTTGCTTGCATGACAAATCCAAAGGGAAGCATGGCTGTTGTCGGGGACGCGATTCGTGTGCACCGGTCTCGGAAAAAACGAGATGTGACGAGAACAGACGACATAAGCGAGCAGCAGTGTAAAACTAGTAAACAAAGAAGGCAAGGCGCTAGCGGCACAGCAAAAAAGGCGAGTCATTTTCGGCGGAATTGGAGTCGGACATGCGAAGAGACTGACGGACCAAGAGGCGATTAGAGTAGACGCATTTGTTTTATGCATCCGTTTCACGACTGCCCCGTGTAACGGCCGAGAAAAAGGAGTCTCGCAATTGATTTTTCTTTGAGGCGACTGACGGCGAAGAACAACAGCCAGTTTGCCGGCGGACCCTAGCCACTTATTTTTTGTTTCCCTCTCTTCTTTTGCTACAATAACTTAGATGCTAAAATGATTCCTTTATTCAACTAAAATATATAATTTAAAAAAATCTCTAGATAGTTTTCTTTTTAAACAACGGGTGTATGAAATCTTGAGTGTATGTTTGGACATTTGAAAGCAATAAATTGAAATAAAGATAATAAAAAAATGTGTTCTTTGAAAAACGGCACACAAGTCATTCGAGGCTTTTAAAAGATTATTTATAGAAATAGATCGCCTAATAAGATTGTCTCCTGCTCAGATAGGGCTAAGACCTACGCAGCGAGGTTGTCTTAATTTTTATTTCATTCTATTTTCACTTACTTTTTTTCTTTGACTATTTTCTTTCTTTCTTCTTTATTATGAACGATATTAACGAAAGGTATTTCGTTCGGCCAATATTTTGAATTTTGAAAGTCAAGAATGAACATGACACACTGCGAAAGATTTTTGTTGCTTTGAAATTAGGTTTATTTGAATATTGACTTACTCGAACTTAGCCTGACAAGCCCAAACGCCGGAGTAGCCACTGTCATATATCTTTGCGACTACTCGGCCTCACATTAACTGCTGACCTGAGATGGAACAGATACATTGAGTCAATAGCTTCGTACATCGCAAGAAATGTTTGCTCTCTGTGCCACGCCAGGAAATTTTTCTCGCCGGAGTCGATCCTTCAAATCTACAAATCAAACATTCGCTCTTGCATGGAGTATTGCTGCCATATATGGTCTGGTGCCCCTTATGTATCAAGGTTCTTGATAAGATCCAGAGACGGATATGCAACATAATTGGACCTCATCTGGCATCTCGTCTGCAGTGGCTCTCTCACAGACGTGCAGTCGCCTCCCTTTGTCTTTCTTACAAATACCTTCATTGTAACTGCTCCGAGGAGCTGCTTCCTCTGGTTCTCAAATTTCATGAATTTAAGCGTTCTACTAGGCTGGCATCTCGCTCATACCCTTTCACTGTCGAAACTGTCAAATGTAGCCGTCTCTTCTACTCCAATAGCTTCATGTCTCGCATCTCTCGCGCGTGGAACTCCCTCCCCTATCCTGTTTCCCTGATAGCTATAATATTAAACTATTCAAATGTAATGTCAATCGACGTCTCCAGATGCAATGATCTAGCCCCTATCCTTCTCTTCATCCTTTCCTCTATCACTCCTATTTGCTCTCGATCCAACTCTCTGCAACCCATTGCGTGCTAATGGCTTCCCGCCTTGCTTGGGGTGAAATGCTTAAAAAAAGAATATATATATATATATATATATATATATATATATATATATATATATATATATATATATATATATATATCAGTGGATAGCACAAACTTAACACACACATCCCATTCCCAGCAATCAATAAAACTGCCAAAATGACCAAAGACAGAATTCTTAAAGTCAAGAATTTCCCATCCTCTGTCTTAAAAACAACTTGAAAGAGGCCGTTTAACCAACACAAGGACTGACCAAAATTAACAATAAAAAACAAAACAAATGAAAACTACAGATAAAGTTCATTTTCTTCAGAAACAGTCATTCACTCCTGTAGTTCACTGCTAACAAACAGGGATTTTTTTAAATAAAACAAAAATATATTAATATACAACACAGTGTGTGAAATTTTTTATTTTTTAATATTTTTTATTCTTCAAAACACACACACACACATACACACACACACACACACACACACACACACACATATATATATATATATATATATATATATATATCAGGTCATCCCATAAGTTCTCTCCGAATTTTGAATAAAGAAAACAAAATGACCAAATCTTACATTTAATTACAGATTCAATCAACAATGTATTTTCCCTGATTATCTATGACTTCCTTTCATCTATTAACAAGCTTACTAATTCCATTACTGTAAAATTCTTTTGACTTTGATTCGAAGAACTCACAAATATCAGTTTAACTTCTTCCTGTGTTAAAAAAGCTGTTTCCTCCAAATGGTAGTCTGAAGGAGCAAGATCGGGAGAATAAGGTGGATGAGGAATTTTCTCCCAACCAAGTTCTTCGATCTTTTGTGACGTGATTCTTGCTGTGTGGGTCACGCATTGTCCTGATGAAACATCACCCCTTTTCGATTCACTAGAGCAGGTCTTTTCCACCTCAAAGCTTGGTTCAAACGCTCTAATTGCTGACAGTATATTTGAGCATTATTTGTTGCATTAGGTGGTAAGAATTCAAAGTGTATTATTCCTTGGCGATCTCACCAGATTGAAAGAAGAACCTTTTGCCCATGAAGCTCACCTCTCGGCTGTGGCTGGAGTCCTTCCCCTTTACCAAGCCACTGTCTACGACGCTTAACATTTCGATAAAAGATCCATTTTTCGTCGCCAGTCACAAAGTCTATCCAAAAAAGGTGAAACAAGTTGGCGAGATTGGAGAGAAGAGCAGATGTCAACTGTCATTTGAGGTTGTTTTCAGACAATTCAGGAGGCACCCATTTTCCAAGTTTAGGAACTTTTTCAAGTTTTTGAAGATGACGATGAACAGTTGTATGGTTTGAACTGAGAACCACTGACAATTCCTCAATTGGTAAAGCAGGATTTTCTTCAAGGTCTGCTTCAAAAAGCTTTTCATCAAACTCAACTGGACGTCAGGTTCGATCTTCATCTTCAAGGGTGAAATTTCCACCTCTGAATTTTACAAACCATCTTCTGCAAGTTCTTTCATTCACACTTTCCTCTCCATAGACTGAGTGAATGTTTCTAGCCGCTTCGACTGCTGAGTTTCCTTTCTTGAACTCATAAATCATTATGTGCCACAAATGATTCTTGGGTACTTCCATGTTAGCAGGGTTTTAATCAAACAAAATTTAATTTTATTGTTCTCTGAAATAAAATTTGATCAGTTTAAATGCATCTAAACATAAAAATAATGTTCAGCTCCATTAGACATTAAAAATACTCTTTAAATTTCGTTCATTTTAACAAAAAGTTAAAATTCGGTCACCTGATATATATATATATATATATATATATATATATATATATATATATATATATATATATATAAATTATTATTATTATTATTATTATTATTATTATTACTGCTATATCTTCATATCTTTCCAGTCTCGACCGAGTTTGAAAGCATTCGTGCGGCCTTGTGAATGATGAAAAGCTTTCCATCATGAAACCTCTTTTCCGCAGACGAAACTTCGATACCACACCGCTATTTTCATTGCAGATGTTCGGGAAAACACCAAGATGTTTTGATATCTACAATTTTATGCTGTTTATTTTCATTGATCAAGCAAACATCACGTGCTCATATTTTGTATCTCACTGTGTGTGTCTGTATGTGTCAAAATTCTAGTGGGCGTTATTTGTGTGCATCGTGTTGCTTCTGTGTGTCTAAATCCAAAATTAATTGAGAGAAGAAATAGGTTGAATGATAATTATTCAATCCATTTCTTCTCGCAATTAATTTTTCGTGTATGAAATTTTTCGTGGGCGTTCCTGTGTTTAAATATGGATGACTGAACTGGAAAGACTTCTCATCCCTGAAGTGAATTATCAATCTATCCTGAAAGTTATTTGTGTTGTCTTCTTACATGTTATTTATTATTGATTACATAATTATTTGTTTCTGATTATTATTATTATTATTATTATTATTATTAAAATTGTCTTTATATATACACATGGCCTGAAGATTGCTCTAAAGCTAGAAACGGACAGTCACGACGACTACGAAAGTGTAAAAATTACAAATCAGTCAGAGTCTATTTTTAAAATTAAATATATTTCTTATAACGTATTTTGAATCAATTTAAAACAAAATATTATTTCGACAACTCTACAATTTAAAATGGTATGTTATAATTTCTTTAATATAAGCTACTTTTAGATTTATAATCAATTTATCTATAATATTGAGCACTTTTATTGATACATGTATCTTTAAACTATGTTTTATCATATATATATATATATATATATATATATATATATATATATATATATATATATATGTGTGTGTGTGTGTGTGTTTGTGTGTGTGTGTTTCATCCAAGAAGCCTCGTGGAAAGATTTGTCGTTGCCTGTCTTACTTGTATGTATCTCTTTGAATTTTACTCCTAATTTTTTTTTACCTATTCTTTTTTGTTGTCGGTACGAAATCTTTTTCAATTTTTTTTTCTGTTGTTTTAATTGAAGGAAATTTAGTCTTCCCTCTTTTCTAAAACTTTGTTTGAATGTTAGTTCTTCGATTTTTTTTCCACTGAATCATGCAAATAATAGACGACATTGGAATTTCCCGACTCACGGACGAGAAGTGTTCATCTTCAACAAGAAGTACATGTTGGGACTTAAGTAAAGTTGTAACTTTACAATCCAGTTTCAAATCTGAGTGCCATACACGTTGGTTATGGACTTTTTTTTATGTTGCTTGTTTGGTTTTTTGTTTGTCGATTTTTTTAGGTGTGCGTAATAGGAGTAGATAGGCTTTTCTATCGTCCGTTCAATACTCCTTCCTCTTCTCTTGAACAGGAGTAGAGGTTCATCCTTTGTTTCCTGTTTAGGAAAGGATTCACGGAACTTTTACTTTTCTCTGGCCTCCGTAGTAGTACTGTCGTGAATCTATTATGTGTGCGGTCTGTGACAACGTCTCTTCATACTGAGGGTTCCGAGTTGGCAGTTCTCTGGTTGTTGTACGCGATTGGCAATTAGGAGCCCTAACTCTTGCGTAGAATCTTGAGAGGCTGCTCTGATCAATACTTGCATAATATCACAGTTCTTGCAGCGTCATCTCGCGTATGAAAGGGTGTACTTGCACGCACCCCCAGTGGGCAACCCTTAGGCCACATTATGTTGCAGTCTGCACCAGTTTCTTTCTGCCCATGTGACATACGATGACCGTCTGCTACTATTACTTTAGGCCTTTTCATTACTAACACAACTCAACATGACGGTAAACAATAAAAAAAGATAAACCTAAATCAGCCCTAAAAAAAATCACCTAAACCCTGTAACATTCCTTTTCCAACATCTGTGGCATTCGTACCAACTTCTGCAGTGTGGAATCATTCCTTTTTAAAAAGTCTTCTGATATACTAACTCTTTGTGAGACCCACCATAACATGTCATACCCCTCATCTGATTTCTAGATTCCCGGTTAGCTTCCTGCATGGCTTGGGAGTTTATGTTCACAATCATCTCCCACTGGCTAGCGAATTCTCTCTTGAATCTCCAGATTATTCATATATGCGTCTCCGTCTATCCTCAATTCTGTAAGCTCTCTCTTCTTTCTCTCTCGTTATCTTTCCTTCCAAGACTGTGGTGTACTCGACAGCATTTCTGATAATACAGACGAGGCTTTCTCTCTATATCCGTTTGCTCACATATTCGTGTTCGTTGACTTTAACGCTCACTATACCATGTGGCTTAAACACTCTGTAACTGACATCGCTGACATACAAATCCTTAACTTTTCAGTCACTCAGCCCCTCAGGAAAAAGGTTGACTTTCTACAGGTTTCCTCAGTTACCTTGACGGTAAATCTTCCCTTCTCGATCTTTGTTTTACCTCCATCCTTACTCATGTAGCGCTACGCAGCTATGCCCTCTTGGCAACTCTGATATGCAGTGTTGATTATATATATATATATATATATATATATATTAATAAATATACATATACCACCTACCTTTGTAGTGAAATTTAAAGTGTCTTGATTTCAAAGTACTCAGACACGTATGGCCATTGAGATTCAAAGCTTAGTTAATATAAACCCAACTGGGTTGCAAATTCAAAATATAGAGTGTAAAAACAGACTGGAAAATAGGCCAAGGCGAAGTTCAACGAGCCTATATGAAAATTTATTTTGACCAATGGAAAAGGAAGTGGCGTACAAACTGATAAAAAAAAGTAACGAGCCGACGTGAAATTGCTTTTTTATATAAATAGGTAGAGAAATTTGAATCAAAGCAGAGAGAGAAAACTCAGAAAGAAGCAGGAGGCAGAAATCCAGAGTTCCACGCGCCTGAATAACGCCGCTGTCAAATTACATGCTGATATATTATCAGCCTCTAGTGATAGCAGGCCAATTCCAAAGAACTGTATTCAACTCTAAAGATAAGTACCTTAAAATATATCTTTTCATTCATCTTAAATACAACCACATGACTTTTTTGTGAAAAACTAACTCTCTCAATTTGTTTTAAACATTTTGGAATATTACTTTGTGTCTGATGAATTAATATAAATGTTTTCTCTTCTTGACAATTCATCGAAACTACAAACTTTAATATAATGATTTCTTTTCCTGAAACAAGCTACTGACAATTTCAAATGTGTAAATTTGTAAATAAATCACTTTTAGTTTTGCTAAATATATTACGTGTGTTTCCTCGTCATTATCCCCCGATACTTCAATTCTGTACTCGCCTTGTTAAAACGCTGATTTGACCTTCACATCGAGCGAGAAGCGAGTGAATAATACAGGAATAACAATTTGAATTGATTGATCACAAAGTGTAACAAATTTTCTGTCTTTTAGGATTTGCTTCTTTATAAGAATGCATGGTTTAATAAGATACAGTACATTTATTATTTATATTTGCCGACAAAACGACCTTTTGATGTTAGTTTATTACTTAAGTCTGATCTGTTTATTAAATAACTGTGGAGCTGAGTACTTGCCAATTTCTTTTCCAATACACTTCCTTTTTTTATCAGTATCAGTTATTTTTAGTTTAGTTATCTGATGCTTTGCAAATTCTCATGTTTGCGATTTCAGATTTATTTCATGTCTTGCGGAGGAGGTCAACAGGTTTATATCGGAACGAGGCTGATGGTGAATACTTTCGAAAAAATCGAATTTACTAATTTCGAAAGGAATAAATTTTATCACGGGGACATATTTTTTTATACTTATTTTTATTTAAAAATATACCAATACAAGAAGAGAGAAAATATAACCGTGTGAAAAGGAAGAAAGCATATTATAGGCTTTGTTGAAAGAAAGTATGTATATTTGTGTGTGTGGAAGAGAAAGACAACGAGAGGTGCCCCACGTGACTGGCTAAAATTAAGATAACAACAGGTCTTCCGGGGAAAGAAATTTCCCCAAAGGCGACAAGACTCTTTCTTTATTTATTGCATTGTACAGTGAAAAGAACAAAAAAACTTATGTCATTCCTTTTATATTCTTGAACAACGCCACAAACGGTGTCTTGGAAGACTAGATGTGGGTAATCCCTCACGCGTTTAAATATAACCATACAGGAAGTTATAATCGTTCACTTATTAATATTTCATAAAGTTGCTTTAAAATAACCTGATCCTCGCTTCATGTATAAAATAGGCTTATTACAAATCGGGTATACCAAATCAAACGAGTACAAAAATGTAAATATCTGGTAGGTGTTTTATCAGGGAACGAAAAAGTGTGACACTGACATTTGAAGGCGCATTGGGATAGCCAAAAATGCCTTCCAAAAGCCAAGCAGAGTATTAAGAAGCAGAAAAACTTCATTAGAAACAAAGAAAAGATTACTGAAATGTTATGTGATATCTGTCCTCCTATATGGTAGTGGATGCTAGAAAAACATCTCAAAGATGAAGAAGAGACTTGAAGCAAAAAAATGTGTCTCTACAGAAGGAGGCTGAGGATACCATGAACCAAATATGTGGGCAATGACGAAGTTTTAGAGAAAATGGGAACAAAAAGGAAACATAGCATCAATAAGAGACAGTTGAGGAAGAAACAGTTGGGTTTTCTATGGTACGTAATTAGGAAAGAGGGCTTGGAGAATCTGATGCTAACAGGACAGATTAAAGGCAAAAAGGACAGAAGACGTATAACATACTTAGAAATCGTGAATAAATGATGACAGAGCAAGGTTTACGGGAGATAACAAAAACAAAAGACAGGAAGGTGAGGTGAGCCATGATCGCCTTCATCCTGAGGGGATATGGGGCACATAAAGAAGACGAATATTTGTACTAATCTAAGCCTTGTTGAATGTAGAGATTAAAACAAACAAGAAACAGTGTATTTATGTGGAGTACTAGAATCGATACAGCCCCAAGTATCGATACAGCGCCTAAAATCGATTCAGCCCCCAAAAATGATACAGCCCCAAGAATCGACACAGCCCCAAGAATTGACACAGCCACAAGAATCGATACAGTTCCAAGAATTGATAAAGCCCCCAAAATTTATACAGCCCTAAGAACCGACACAGCCACAAGAATAGATACAGCCCAAAAAATTGATATGACCCCAAGAATCGATACAGCCCAAAAAATCGACAGAGCCACAACAATCGATACAGCGCAAAAAATTGATACGTCCCCAAGAATCGATACAGCCCAAAGAATTGATACAGCCCCCAAAATTGATACAGCCCCAAGAATCGATACAGTTCCAAGAATCGACACAGCCCCAAGAATTGATATAGCCCCAAGAATCGATACAGCCTCAAAAATTGATACAGCCCCAAAAATTGATACAGTCCTAAGAATCAACACAGCCCCAAGAATCGATACAGCGCCCAAAATTGATACGTCCCCAAGAATTGATACAGCCCCAAGAATTGATACAGACCCAAAAATTGACACAGCCCCAAGAATCGACACAGCCACAAGAAGAGATACAGCCCCAAAACTTGATACAGCCACAAGAATCGATACACCTCTAACAATTGATACAGCCCCCAAAATTGATACAGCCCTAAGAATCAGCACAGCCCCAAAAATCGATTCAGCCCTAAGAATCGATACAGTCCCAAGAATCGATACAGCCCAAAAAATTGATACGTCCCCAAGAATCGACACAGTCACAAGAATAGATACAGCCCCAAAAATTGATATGACCCCAAGAATCGATACAGCCCCAAAAATCGACAGCCCCAAGAATCGGTACAGCCCAAAAAATTGATACGTCCCCAAGAATCGATACAGCCCCAAGAATCAACACAGCTCCAAGTATCGATACAGTCCCCAAAATTGATACAGCCCCAAGAATCGACACAGCCACAAGAATAGATACAACCAAAAAAATTAATACAAACCCAAGAATTGATACACCTCCAAGAATGGATATAGCCCCTAAAATTGATACAGCCCTAAGAATCGACACAGCCCCAAAAATCGATTTGGCCCCAAGAATCAATACAATCCCAAGAATCGACACAGCCACAAGAATCGATACAGCCCCCAAAATTGATATGTCCCCAAGAATCGATACAGCCCCAAGAATCGATGCAGCCACAAGAATAGATACAGCCCAAAAAATTGATCCAGCTCCAAGAATCGATACACCTCCAAGAATTTATATAGCCCCAAAAATTGATACAGCCCTAAGAATCGACTCAGCCCCCAAAATCGATTCGGCCTCAAGAATCAATACAGTCCCAAGAATCGACACAGCCACAAGAATCGATACAGCCCCCAAAACTGATACGTCCCCAAGAATCGATACAGCCTCAAGAATTGATACAGCCCCCAAAATTGATACAGTCCCAAGAATCGACAGAGCCCCAAGAATCGATACAGCCCCAAGAATTGATACAGCCCCAAAAATCGAGACAGACACAGAATCGACGCAGCCCCAAGAATCGACACAGCCACAAGAATCGATACAGCCCCCAAAATTGATACGTCCCCAAGAATTGATACAGCCCCAAGAATCGATGCAGCCCCCAAAACGATACAGCCCCAAAAATCGATACAGCCCCAAGAATCGATACAGCCCCAAGAATCGATACAATCTCTAATGATGTGTTAGTTTCTAACTTGAACTTCTAACTTGAAACTGGAAAAAACAACAAAATTTGAATTTTTCTTTTATTTTTTGCATTTTGAAGATTGATACTTCAGTTATAAAAATAGAAAATCATTTCAGTTAATTATTGCTTATTTTTATGAGATACCATCAGTTGTTCTTTGTTTGGCGAAAGACTATTGCACCAGAAGAAGAATCCTCTCTCTTTCTTTTACTGTCATTGATGTTGTGTATAATATCTAAACAATCGATAACACATTTCCAGTCCATATAAGTTGAACCCAATTTCCACGAGCGCATTCCTTTAAGATTTGGCAGTTAATTTCTGAGAATGAGAAAGTCTGGCGTTGCGTTTCTCCTGGTATGTATTAATCCAGAGATTCCTCAAAATCAACTTTTCGTTAATGTTATTAACCTTAAACGCCCGAGATATTGTCAGTTTGACTGGTTCATTTATATTTCTTCAATTATATTTGGATTGGTTCGAAATGACTAGATTAAATATCAATAAATGCATAGACTGGACGTTCTAAAAAGGTTCCAAGCCAAGCTGAATTGATATTGTGTGAACTAGAAAAGCATTTATAATATATGCAGTGTTAACAAGTCTTCTTTCCTCTTCTTTTATTTTCTTGTAAAATCTATAAACGTCATCACTGAAGATCAAGGCTTTATGCAAGGTCATTAATTCACGATTTTTGATGGTCTCGTTTTTTCTTCATCATCTGTTCTGGGTATGACGTTAAACGACACCTGCCAACAAGGTCCCTGAAGTTTTGGGGATCG